>OY740769.1:147790050-148277166 GCA_963513935.1 Aphrophora alni | reverse complement strand
TGGGCTGTCTGGGCTGTCTGCTCTGACTGCTCTCTCCTCTCTCTCTTCTCATCTCTCTCTCTCTCTCTCTCTCTCTCTCTCTCTCTCTCTCTCTCTCTCTGTCTGTCTGTCTGCCTGGCTGACTGTCTGTGTCTGTCTGTATCTCTCTATCTCTCTCTCTCTCTCAGTCTGTCTCTCTCTCCCTTTTATTGAAAGCATTTTACTTTTTCACATTAGAAACTTGGTTTGTCCCTGATGTGGTAGGGTTCTGTATAAGTCCATTCCTTCTGGCGAGTTCTTTATTAATATATCTTTTCTTTGTGGCAGTTGTTGGCCTTTTAGGTTTTTGTTTTCTTTTGAAGGAAAGAACTGCTAGATGCCACCCCCACTCTTAAGACTATCCAAAGCTGTAATAGTCTCATGCCAGCATGACTTTGGACGGAACTTTAGCCTCTGACACAGCAACAGCTGTCTTATCCTTGTTTTGTGGTATAGAACTAGGCTGACTAGAAGTTTCAGCTCACTTATTATAATGTTTGCTGATGTTTAGATCTAAGTAATTCAGATTTCCGTCCTCTTTTGTGCAATTGTTTATTGTCTGTGCTAGCTTGAAGCGCTTACGTTCACATTGTAGGTGGTTTAAGTGTTACTTTTATTTCTCATTTTCTTATACTTTTTTTAATGTATACGTAGTTTAGAGAATGTTACATTGTGATTCATGGAAATATCCTTTTTGAGTTGCTCAGAGCCCATAAGTTTTTTTTGGTATAAATTACGTCTGATAAATGTTTGTACTGTCTGTTTTAATGAAACTTGGTATAAAATTTTGTTTGATTTATGGATGGTATAATACACAATTTTACAAACTGAGTAATAATGAGGGGGGCGGGGAAATGTCTAAAATAGCTCTTTAAGACTTTAAGACTATTAGTTTCATTATAATTATTTAGTAGATTCAAATTTTCTCTTCCAATTGGTTTTTAAACTTTTTTTTGTTCCAGGTTTAATAACTTAGAAAAATTGAAGTAGATGACATGTCAGAGACACGAGTGAGTACAAGTTGTGTAAAATGGTTGTAAACATATGTCAGCTAAACTAGTATCCATCATGACTTTGAAAACTTATGTTTTTAGGTTGGAGAAGCCTACTAGGTTAGATTAGTTTTAAGCTGTAGGAAATAGTATTAGATAAGTTATATATTTTATGGTATGTGTTTGTGTTGAAAATATTTTCAAAGGCATGATGGAATATAAATTATCGTATTTTTTTTATTGATAAAATTATGATAAAATAATGTTAGTAGATTAATATTGTTGCACTATTAGACCAATGAATAGAGATTTTTGCTAGACGAAATCCCCTAGACACGAAATTTGGTGCAAAGTTAGGTTTTAGGGTTCCATAATAAATGGGAAAAAAAATCGAACACTCCAGCTCATCGCTAGGCCCCCCTGGGGGCAGGGTTAAAAAGTTTTTTTGTAAATATCTAAAAAACTAAGCAAGATAACAAAAAAGTTTGATACAAAAGTTGTAGCTGACTAAATTTCCCATCAAAATGGTTATTAGTAATTTTTTCACTAGACGCACTGATACAGAGATATGAGACCTTATTTTTCCAATTGTTTTGTATAAGACATTTTTACAAAAGAAAAAAATAGGTGGTTTTTTTTTAATTGAGGCCGATTTTTATATAAGCATACACTTTAACTACAAAACATTCATTTGTTTAACTACAAACATCAGTTTTTAGTTGTATACATGTATATACAAACATATATGTGCAAATATGTGTAGAACTGTTTTCATGAATATATATTATACTTGTCTAAATCCAAAAATGCACATATATACGCATAAATGCACGTTTTTGTAGTTGTAGTCTGTGTGTTCATGTGTGCATAAATTTATATCCAAATACTTGGTATTACATATACAAACACTTACATACCCATATTTAGGGCTTTATACTGCAAGTTGTTTATTTAGTAAAAATGCCTTTTACGAACAATTAGAAAAAAGTTCAACTTTGAGAACGATTTGTTGAAATATCGAATCCACGTCGAGTTTTCCACAAGTCCCATTAGATAAAATGGAGAAAATATGTGTAAAAAATATAATAAAACTGTAGTGCAGACGAAATTACGCGGGAGACTAAACATTGGAGGTTAAAGCTAATTTCTTGTTAACTCTGTTATCATTAAATGTTAATGCATTAATTTTAAGAACATAAAAATTATATACAATTGTTATCTTATATATTCCTACAAAAAAAATTTAAATAATTTTGTATATTAGAATTTTCCATTAATTTACGAAAAAATATACGAATCTAATTAAAAATTAGGAAATAATATTTTATTATACACCTAAATATTATAGGAATTGCTCGGAAACTGTGGGGATATTTTTGGGATGTCGGTGTAGGAGTATACTATCAATCGGGTTTACAGAGGTTTGAAAAATAAGTAAAAAACCTCGGTTTTTCGTTTATAAATCTCAAAATACAATCGAAAATTACCAAGACATCAGTGTTTTAGAGAATTAAATAAACTACAACTTCCTGTTTTATATTGAAAAATAATTCCATGCCACTTTGAACATTAAAAATCACAAAGTTCATTCACCGTGGAACTCCGAAAAACCGTGATTTTGAACATTATATTTTCATAATTCGGCTAATTTTTAAACAAAAAATAATTTGTTAAATAAAAAGTTTAACTGCGTTTTCAAAACGGACTAAAAAGTTTTTTTTTTTTAATCCTCTTAGCCCCCCCCCCCCCCCTCTTACAGATTCATAACCCAAGAGAGACTGTCCTGAAAATTTGTGATTGTGAATTTTTAATAGCTATGAAAATACTGTAAGATTTAAAATGAAAAACATGGGTCGCATGAAATAGATGGTTTTATCCCCATCTATTGAATTAAACCGAGGCCACACTCGTGACTGGACAAATATGTTCTAAGATCGGTATTGGACAAGTAGTGAGGCCGGAACATCATTGGCAATGATAGTCAAGGTTGGAAGGTATTGGAAGGTTGGATATTGTACCGTCCAGCCTCAATGACAAATCACCCCAATATGCCTGGCCACACATTGGCCTAACACGTTGTATTGTCTCCTTCATGACTTACGTCTACAACAGTTGTCAACCATTCAGGTCAGTCTTTTATTTAATTCAATCATCAATTTATATAAATTCAATTAATTTTTTATTTAACTTACTCTCTACAACTTTGCAATGTAATCTGAGGTTAGATTCCTCTTTTTCATCTTTCCTAACAACTCTTGTTCTTTTCCGACCCTCATCCTATTATGGTATTGAAGGGCTAAGAGTCTTTATTTTTAACATCAAGTCTTTCTACTCTATGGGCGACTTCTTTGGGCATGGGTAGTAGTCATATTCATATTATCTCATGTGGTAATAACATGAATCTTACTGGCATATTCTTCAATCCATGTAGGCTTTTTATTTGGGGTTGTGTTGTTTTGTGTTGTGTAAGTTTATTTAAGTGCTTTAAGAGCTAACCCTATGTTCGGGCGTTATTTTATAAGATTTTTAATTATAATTTAGAAGTTTTTATTGATTTTGAAATATTAGCTATGATTGAAAGAAAGAATTCAAGGTTCAGGCTCTAATCTGTACTCACCAGGCAGACTGCTGTGACACGTGAATGGAAGGATATACTTAGTGAAAGTTTTACACACTCATGTTTAAAATTTTGAATATCTTCCTTTTAATACCAGAAAAAAACATGTATTATTATTTTACTAAAGAATTTTGACAAACATTAATTTACATACTTACATACTAATAATCAAGTTTACTGTCCAAAGTTCTATCACTTATACATAATCAAAGTTACAATATTTTTACTCACATTTAGGTCCAAAACTTATTAATAAAACAACACTTCTTTTGAACTAGCCTCATACAGTAAAAATTTCTAATTATTTACTTTTAAATGCTCCATTATGGTTTTTGTAGAGAGCGATCCGAAGATGCGTTCTACCTGAAAGGAACGCTAAGCTGGAATCCCGCTGAATGTCGGTTGGAACAGAGCGCTCGACTGCTTTGCCTAGCCTGCATTGGTGAATTTCCTGGAATTTCGTATTTTTCTGTTCCAAGTGATATCGTACTTTTAGTGTTGTGTAAAACATGCGCTTTTTGACAATTGCAGCCTAGAGGGTGTTACATTATATTCACAGTAGGCGCTTAATTTAAATTGTTAGATTTATAATTATTTGTCTTAAATATTTTTGTTCACAGTTTTTGCAATTGTCATTTAAATCATTTTAATTTCTATGTAAACTTCTTAATTATTTAAATATGTATAACCAAATTCTTAATAACTTAATTTATTTGTTTTTTACTGGTTGGAGAATGCACCATGCTTACAGAAACCCCCTCCTTCGAGATTCACATTACGCAGTAATAAGAAGCTCGAAGAACCAGCATGGAAGCTGGGACACTCCAACCTCCTTGCCACCCTTTACGGAGCCAAGAACAAAAGTAGTTTAATCTAATAACAATTTTGAAAAATTTTAGTTTACAGTACTCAACAATTTCAATAAAATACAACATCATAAACTTCAGCAATAGTACATAAACATCAGACATATTATTTATAACACATACAACAATGTTATCTGATGTATCAAATATCAATATTCATATTACAAAGGTATATCATATAATTATTTTTTAACAAAATTTCAACAAATCATAATATCATCAATTTAAAAAAAAACATGATAAGACATATTCTTGATGATACATACAACACAAAAAATCATTTTTCAACATGGTTTCAACAAAACGTAATATTGTTCATGACGCATACAAAATAAAGAAATCAAATTGTCAAATATCAAATCATTGAGTAATAAATTATTTTATATTACCTTATAGATCCGTCATGTGACTTTGATTATGTCTTTATTACAAAGATGCGTTTCGAAGACGTATCTCCATCTTCAGTATTTTCACTCCGTAGAGGTCGTTAAAACATTAATATCACAAAAACATTGACACTATACACACAATTAAATAAATACACATATACATTGATTTTAATATATATATTTATATATATTTTTTTTTTTATTTTTTTTTTTTACATGCACAATGTTTCATGGTTCGCGAACTACTGGCATTACGGTGAGGCCAAGGTTATCTGACTATTGGTTGATCATATCAGTTTATCTGTAACTCATTGCCGTCTCATATAATGCATTTGATTGGAAGGACAGTTTTTCATTGAGGATATCGTTTGGTGATTGTTTAACCTTTTGATGCCCGACTTATGATCAGTATAATACAAGCTCCAGCCCGGGTATTTTTCGCAATTTTGCAGACATTATTATGAAAATTCATATAAAATCTAAATATGAAGCAAACCTATCAATGTAATATTTTTTTTGTTAAGAATGAACAGGGGAATATGAAAATGGTATAAAAAGTTACATTATCTAGGCCAAATTATTATTATTTTTTACTTTATTTTTATTTTTTAAAATTTTATATTGAAATTTCAAAAGTAAAGTTATAGTAAAACTATAATTTTTTTTTTATTGTAAAATCGTTACATACATTTTGTAGGAAATTTAATTCCCTACACAAAAATGTATATATATATATATATATATATATATATATATATATATATATATATACATATATCATAAAAAATATTATAACTTATATGCAAAAATGTAAACAAACGTAAAAGTAAAAAATGCAGATTTTCACACTGTTTATTGTAGCTTTTACATTAAATTAAAAAAGAACACATATACAAGCTATATATGTTTTTGGTACATGATTTTCAGTACTCTTATATTTATTACAATTATATATTTCACTATTTACAACACTTGGGCCGGGAATTGGATTGTCATATAGGTTAGAATGCGTCGGTGCATCGCCTGAAGGTCCAGGAACATTTTCAACTACACGATTTGAACACGTCACTACACTACGTATTATCTCGTCAATATCACTGTCTAAAAAATCACGAGATAAATACTCCTCCGATATTTCACATTCACGCAAATTAGACATTTTGTTTGTTTATCAAGATACAACAACAACAAAAGAAGATACCACAGCTATACAGTGACAGCTGGCGAAATAACGAAAGTGAACCGGATATTGCAGTGATGCAGACTAAGACGCACTAAAACAAAAATTACCTCTCATTTCCCTGCATTCTGCTGAACAGTTCAATACCAAATACGTCATAGCAGTATAACCGCTAACACGCAAAAAAACGAGATATAAAACAGCTGACGCCAACTCGCATATATGCGGGCGTGGGCTGCTGGCAGGGCAGTCGTCTGCTCGCATATGTACGGGCGTGGGCATCAAGAGGTTAAATGATTTGTAAATTTCATATTCTTCAATGGCATTCATCATTGGTCCTTTTTTAATGATATGGAGAGGTGTCAGGTTGGATTCAAAGTTAGTATACGAATGCTTGTTATCGATAATGTGTTGTGCAAAGCTTGATCTAATAGTGTACAAGTTATTATTGGGCAAGTGTTCTTTATATCTATCTATGAACGATCTGCCTGTCTGCCCGATGTAAAAACTATCACAGTCATCACACGTTATTTTATATATGCCTGACTTCTTCTCTGTAGGAATTTCATGTTTTTTACGCAAAATTTTTTGTATATTATTATTAGTTCTGTGTGTGACAATGATGTTATGCTTTTGGAGGGCATTTTTTAGGATGGAGGGCATTATTTCGGTATAATCAGTAGCAACATATTTCTTTTTGTCTACTTTATTCTGTAAGATGTTATATTTTTTCGTCAATTTTGCCTTCTTATGCCTTTCCAATAATTTGTCAAATAATACAAAATATTCAGGAAAATAACTACATCAGATGTAACTATCCATTCACAGTCATACCATCCACTTACACAAAAAATGGCGGCCTATAACAGTTTTATACACCGTCTTATGTCCATACCACTCGATGAAACGGATTTCAAAGAGGAATTAAATGTCATTAAATATATCGCACAGGCAAATGGATATAGAAGCCAAATGGTTGACAAATTATTGGAAAGGCATAAGAAGGCAAAATTGACGAAAAAATATAACATCTTACAGAATAAAGTAGACAAAAAGAAATATGTTGCTACCGATTATACCGAAATAATGCCCTCCATCCTAAAAAATGCCCTCCAAAAGCATAATATCATTGTCACACACAGAACTAATAATAATATACAAAAAATTTTGCTTAAAAAACATGAAATTCCTACAGAGAAGAAGTCAGGCATATATAAAATAACGTGTGATGACTGTGATAGTTTTTACATCGGGCAGACAGGCAGATCGTTCATAGATAGATATAAAGAACACTTGCCCAATAATAACTTGTACACTATTAGATCAAGCTTTGCACAACACATTATCGATAACAAGCATTCGTATACTAACTTTGAATCCAACCTGACACCTCTCCATATCATTAAAAAAGGACCAATGATGAATGCCATTGAAGAATATGAAATTTACAAATCATTTAAACAATCACCAAACGATATCCTCAATGAAAAACTGTCCTTCCAATCAAATGCATTATATGAGACGGCAATGAGTTACAGATAAACTGATATGATCAATCAATAGTCAGATAACCTTGGCCTCACCGTAATGCCAGTAGTTCGCGAACCATGAAACCGTGCGCATGTAAAAAAAAATATATATATATATTAAAATCAACGTATATGTGTATTTATTTAATTGTGTGTATAGTGTCAATGTTTTTGTGATATTAATGTTTTAACGACCTCTACGGAGTGAAAATACTGAAGATGGAGATACGTCTCCGAAACGCGTCTTTGTAATAAAGACATAATCAAAGTCACATGACGGATCTATAAGGTAATATAAAATAATTTATTACTCATTATATTATACAAAGTGACTTGGACACCAAACAATGAACATTAAAATCAAATCATTACAAGACATAGTCTACATTACACATCACAAAATTATTTTTCAACAAAGTTTCTAACACAACATAATATTGTTCAATTTCAGAAAGTGATACACAAACATGATAAAATGTATCATTCATGACATATCAAAACATAAATTTTTCAAATGAATCAAGTAACTAATAATATTACAAGGTATACAGCACAAAATAATTTTCAATTTGTAACATAGTCATAGCAGAAGATATTAGAACATTATCACATGTGAACAACAGAAATGAACATCAAGTCATTTTTATATTTTAATTGTGTTCCTGTTTCTCTTGTTTTTAATTATTGTTGAACTTGATATGAATTCTATTTTGCATAGGTATTTAGTAATTTACATATAAAGTATATTAAATTATCGATTTAGTGAAGATGAAAGGAAATAATATAGTAGCACCTGACTGATAGACCATACAAAGTGATATTTTACATCAGAGTTAAGATTAATATATTTATTGTTTTATTCTAGGATTATTCAATGTTTGTTGATGTTGTTTGGAAGGTTGTATTGTTGTATTTTTATCTGGTTGCAATTGTGGTATTGTTATGATACATTATTGAATAGTTCTATGCCATATGTGGTTGTCTTGTGAACAATGCCTACAGGAATAATAAATATAATAATGTCCAATACACAATTGTATCTAATGGTTTAAGGCTTTCGTATTTTATTGGTTATGATTTATATTGTAAACTGTTTAATATCTGTAACATATAGTATGATGTTGTACTAAATGTGACAACACTGTAAGGCATTTGGCAAATACCACAAATGAAACATGGTGTCAGGAGTGTGTGTCAAATTATGGGTGTGATCAGTAACAATAATTCAAAACAAATTTGACTGTAAGAAAAGTAAAGGTTATAAAAACCACGAGCTTTTTGTAATACAATGGCGACTGGAAATTTTAAACCTCCTAAAGCAATAGTGTTTGATCACAACGTAAGAGACAATGTCAAGAAGTTTCTTCAATCTTTTGATATATACATGTTAGCGACAGGTCTGTATAATAAACCTGATAATATAAAAGTTGCGATATTTCTTAATATTGCCGGTGAAGAAGCTTTAAATATATTTAACACGTTTAACCTTGGGGAAAAGGACAAGGAAGATTATAGTAAAGTAGTGGAGGCATTTGAAAACTATTATGAACCTCATAAAAACGAAACTTATGACAGATACAAATTTTTTTCAAGAAAGCAGGAAGAAATGAAGATTTTGCCCATTTTGTAACTGACTTGAAACTACTTGCAAGAATCTGTAACTTTGGGGATCAAGAAGAATCGCTAGTTCGTCATAGAATAGTAGTTGGTATAAGGGATTCCACACTAACAGAAAGACTACTTCGCATCTCTGTTCTAACACTAACAACAGCAGAAGAACACTGTCGAGCAGCTGAAGCTAGCAGAGTTCAAACAAAAGGCATTGAGGAAGTTTTGAATGTTAATAGTGTTGTGGGTTCAAGTAAAGTGAAAAGTCTAAGTGCTAAAAAGAAAAGTGTATGCAAAAATGATGTATACCAGTATTTTAAGTGTGGTACTAAACATTCAAGAGGCAAGTGTCCTGCCTATGGTAAAACATGTAATTATTGTAATGGGTTAAACCATTACGTGGTAGGTTGTAAGAATAAAAATAGAAATATGAATAGGCCTACACCTAGAAATAATAACTATAGAAATAAACCAAAGCAAATACACGAATTAAACACAGATGATGATTTTGTTTTGGATGGAATCAGGTTACAAAAGATAGGCATAAATGCGGAGCCTACAAATGTAAAAGAATGGATTCGGTCTGTTATGATTAATAATCATGAAATACTCTTTAAATTGGATTCAGGTGCTGAATGCAATGTTTTGCCACTTACTCATTTCAATAAAATTAATAATCAAAACACTTTGTATAAAACAGAAAAATCTATAATCTCTTATAATAATAACAGAATCAAAATTATAGGGTATGTTGTTCTTAATTGTGTTGTTAAGGACAAAATGTTGAAAATAAAATTCTTTGTGGTAAATTCTAAAAGTAAAACCATCTTTGGTCTTAATACTTGTAAACATTTGAATCTCATTAAACGAGTTGATTTGTTAAGTACTTACAAAAATGACAAGGAATTTGTTTTTAAAAATAGGGATCTATTCACGGGCACTGGTAAAATTCCTTTTAAATATAAACTAGTTCTAAGTAAAAATGCAGTACCAGTTGCATGTTCTAATAGAAGGATGCCAGATTCAATAAAAGATAGTTTAAAAGACGAACCAACTGAGTGGATAAGTAATATTGTTACTGTTGAAAAGAGTAATAAAAAATTAAGAGTTTGTCTAGACCCATGTCATTTAAATAAATATCTGTGTCCAGAACAATATCCAATTCCTACAATTGAGGAATTAGCCTCAAAAGTTAGGGGTAAGAAAGTGTTTAGTGTTGTTGACATGAAAGAAGGTTTTTTTCAAATTGAATTAGATGAGAAAAGTAGTAAACTGCACTTTTATTACTCCATTTGGGAAGTACCGTTTTAAAAGATTGCCTTTCGGACTTAAAACTAGTCCTGAAGTGTTTCAAAAAATGAATGAAAAAATTTTCTCAGATTTAGGAATAGGTATATATTTTGATGATTGTATAATAGCAGGTAAAGATGAATAAGAACATGACATATTAATGAAGAAGTTCTTGGATAGAGCTAGAGAGTACAATGTAAAATTTAATTCAGATAAATTACAGTACAAAGTAAATGAAGTTAAATATGTAGGTCAAGTAATATCTAGTAATGGCATCAAAGCTGACCCAAATCAAGTTAAAGCAATATTAGAATTAAAACCACCAAATAATAGAAAGAATTACTTAGAATTTTAGGAATAGTAAACTACTTAATAAAATTTATACCTAACCTGTCAGAACAATTGACGTTATTGAGGGATTTAATTAAAAAGGATAATGAGTTTGTATGGTCTAAAGATCATGATAATTCTTTTTTTAAACTTAAACAAGTAATAAGTAATCTTCCAACTTTGGGCATTTTTGATCCAAATAAAGAAATAGTAATACAAACTGAGGCAAGTCAGTCAGGTTTAGGTGGGTGTCTTTTACAAGAAGGCAGACCAATTAGTTTCTGTTCAAGAAGTTTAACTGATAGCGAGACCAGATATGCTCAGATAGAAAAAGAAATGCTTGCCATTTGTTTCGGTTTTCAAAAATTCCATCAATATGTTTATGGTCGTAAGGTTAAAGTAGTTAGTGATCACAAACCTCTGATAGCCATAAACGAAAAAGATATTAGTAAGGTAACATCAAGATTACAACGTATGAAACTTAAACTCTTAAAGTATGATTTCTGTATTGAGTATTTACCAGGAAAGGAAATGTATATATCTGATTTGTTATCTAGATCTTATAATATAATGAGTAATAAATTATTTTATATTACCTTATAGATCCGTCATGTGACTTTGATTATGTCTTTATTACAAAGACGCGTTTCGGAGACGTATCTCCATCTTCAGTATTTTCACTCCGTAGAGGTCGTTAAAACATTAATATCACAAAAACATTGACACTATACACACAATTAAATAAATACACATATACGTTGATTTTAATTTTTTTTACATGCGCACGGTTTCATGGTTCGCGAACTACTGGCATTACGGTGAGGCCAAGGTTATCTGACTATTGGTTGATCATATCAGTTTATCTGTAACTCATTGCCGTCTCCTATAATGCATTTGATTGGAAGGACAGTTTTTCATTGAGGATATCGTTTGGTGATTGTTTAAATGATTTGTAAATTTCATATTCTTCAATGGCATTCATCATTGGTCCTTTTTTAATGATATGGAGAGATGTCAGGTTGGATTCAAAGTTAGTATACGAATGCTTGTTATCGATAATGTGTTGTGCAAAGCTTGATCTAATAGTGTACAAGTTATTATTGGGCAAGTGTTCTTTATATCTATCTATGAACGATCTGCCTGTCTGTCCGATGTAAAAACTATCACAGTCATCACACGTTATTTTATATATGCCTGACTTCTTCTCTGTAGGAATTTCATGTTTTTTACGCAAAATTTTTTTTATATTATTATTATTTCTGTGTGTGACAATGATGTTATGCTTTTGGAGGGCATTTTTTAGGATGGAGGGCATTATTTCGGTATAATCAGTAGCAACATATTTCTTTTTGTCTACTTTATTCTGTAAGATGTTATATTTAACCTTGGCCTCACCGTAATGCCAGTAGTTCGCGAACCATGAAACCGTGCGCATGTAAAAAAAATTAAAATCAACGTATATGTCTATTTATTTAATTGTGTGAATAGTGTCAATGTTTTTGTGATATTAATGTTTTAACGACCTCTACAGAGTGAAAATACTGAAGATGGAGATACGTCTCCGAAACGCGTCTTTGTAATAAAGACAATCAAAGTCACATGACGGATCTATAAGGTAATATAAAATAATTTATTACTCATTATATTATACAAAGTGACTTGGACACCAAACAATGAACACTAGATCTTATATTAAAGATAAAGTTAAAGATGATCCATCAATGTTAGAAGTTGCACATACATTAGGTCTGGATTTGCCAGTTTCGTATGATTTTTTATATGAACTCAAAAAAGAGACTTTTAAAGATGAAACATTACAGTCTCTTATTTATCAGATAAAAGAAAATTGGGTTACTCAAAAATATATGTTAAATCCTTCTGTTAAACCTTATTGGAAACTAAGAAATGATTTGTATTATAAGGAAAATCTTGTGTTTCTTGGACATAAAATTGTTGTACCATTAATTCTAAGGTCTAAAATATTATCTAAGTTACATAAAGCTCATTTTGGAATAGAAAAAACTAAGGCAAGAGCTTGTAAAGTCATTTATTGGCCTGGTGTTTCAAGAGATATAGAGGAATTTATTTCTAAATGTAAAGTTTGTGAGAAATTTGCAAGAGCAAATACCAAAGAAATTCTTATCCCTCATGAAATACCAGAATTGCCATTTCAAAATGTAGGTATTGATATTATGCATTTTGCAAGGAAAGATTATCTAGTTTTAGTTGATTACTATAGTAATTGGATTGAATTTAGAAAATTACAAAATAAAACTGCAAATTGTGTAATTAAAGCATTAAAACAGATATTCAGTATTCATGGAATACCTAATAAGTTAGTATCAGACAATGTTCCATTTAATTCAATAGTATTTAAAAATTTTGCTAAAGATTGGTGTTTTAATGTTATAACATCTAGTCCAAATTATCCGAAATCAAACGGATTAGCAGAAAAAGCTGTTGGTATTTGTAAAACCATGGTTAAAAAATGTGACAAATGTGAGGGTGATATTAATGATTATATGCTGGAATACAGAGCTACTCCTCTTATTGGTCTTAATTTGTCACCAAGTGAATTGTTATTTAATAAGCTAATTAGATCAAGTGTTCCATTGTCTAAGTCATTACTAAAACCAAAATTAAATCATGGAGTTAAAAAAATGTTAAAAAGAAAACAAGACCAAGGAGGTAGTAGGTATTATAATAAAAATGGCAAACATAGAGTAGAATTTAAAATAAATGATTATGTTACTGTAAGAAAGGATAAACATTGGGTTCCGGGAGAGATCATCGCTAAACATGAGGCACCTAGATCATATATTGTAAGAGATCAAGATAATAACATTTTTAGAAGGAATTCTTATTTTTTGAAAAAAATCATTAAACAAAGCTGACTTTATTTCTAGAGATTTAAATCTAGATCTAGAAAATCATATAACTAATACTAGAGTACAGAGTCCCAGTAAGAATGATAAGCCAAAGTTTAACGATGACCAACTTCCTAAGAAAACAAGGTATGGTAGGGTTATACACCGGCCTTATAAATTTAATGATTATGTTTGTGCTGAGTAAGCAATATTGTTCTTTAGTTTTGCTGTTTAAATTGTGTAAAATTAATGATTATGTTGTGCTGAGTAAGCAATATTGTTCTTTAGTTTTGCTGTTTAAATTATATTCTTGAATAAGCCACATTGTTATTAGTTTGTAGTGTAATTTAAAATTTTGTAAATTAATTATAAAAAGGGAGATGTAACATATAGTATGATGTTGTACTAAATGTGACAACACTGTAAGACATTTGGCAACGCCGATCTTGACAATGTGCTCTGATCTACAGAGTTAGTAATGGACGCTACCTTGTATAAAGCTAAGCTAGTTTGGTGTATAACTTAAGTTATAATAAATATGTGTTCCAAGCTCCACAATTGTGTTTATTGAATTACCACAAATGAAACAATATCTTTTGTGTATTATGTTGTAATTAGGTTTATTTATTTGTATCTTAATAACTTGTATTACCGATGACTTGTCTTATGCAATTGTTTTTGTCTACAGGACCAAATAAAGAAATGAAGCCTCACTATTTTTAGGAATCCTGATCAAAAACTCGTTGCTTTAGTAAAAGATCTAAAAAGGATTTGAGAGGAATTCTAGTGAAGTCATCATATTACTACATGATTCATTTGGGTCACATTACAGAGAGGGTATCAGTGGTTCTGCATCATCTCTGTCTTCTCTCCAGTGTACAACACATATAGCTTAACAGTGACAAATTAAATAATTAAATTATAAATAAAATACTATGATATAAATAAAATTGCTTTCTTACATATTTCTTATCGAGGAGTAAACTCAATCTCTAAAGGCTTTTCTGGCATCAAAAGAGTGTTGTACATTAGTTCCATCGGTTCTACTCCTGCGTACTTCAGTTGAAAGTTTTGAATTATTTTGCTCAATAAAACATACATATCTTGTTCAGCAAATCTCCTCCCTGAAAATTGTACATTGGATATATTATTTCAGAAGAAAAATTGTTTTAGTTTAAAAGTTGTGTTTAAGTCTCTTACATAAATCTAATATAAAGACATTATTTGTGATGAGATGAAAAATTAAATATTGGTTTTTTCTATAGAAATATTTTTAGTTATTTTTTACTCATAATATTGAGGCACTTAGAACCAAAGGGGTGTAAGTGACATAAACCTAGTTTTGAGAAAAATATCTCTAAAGTTTAAGATTAATAAAGAATTCCACATATTTAAAATAATAACAAAAATAATATGTACTTATTTACCAATATGTTTTCTATTTGTTTCTATGATTTGGAATTCATTGGTTGGTAATTGTTTTAAATATATATATTTAAAAAAAAAGTTACATGTACTTACATCTGTTTTCCACCAAGTCTGCGTTTACATCCCTTTTCCATTGAACAACAAACCGTTTTGGGTTGCAAAGAAAAACATTAAATCAATTTAAATCGTAACTTTTCTGTGTAATTAGTTAAAAACTTACATAATTAATTTAAAAAACACACTTTGATAGTTAGTTAAGCTTCAGTCTGAATCCCACAAACGATCCAAGTCTTCTGGTGGTAGTTCTTCATCGTCTTCATTAGTTTGACGTGATGTTGGTTTTTTACATGCCAGATCCTTGTAAAACTGGTGGTAAATGGGTGGCACAAAGGGCAATAATTCTTGATAATTTAATTTAACTGTAAAAAAAGTGTTTTTTTGAGTGATGTCTAGTCAGTGCAGTGAGATAGTGTTCAAAAATTAGGGGTACTAGCTTTTAAGATGAAAACGCAATATTTCATTTATGTCTTTCTTGTTGTTTAACCCCTTGGCTACTGTAAACATATACGTGTTCACGTTCTTTGCCTTCACTGCTACTCTTGTAGATATACGGTGTGTTTCCTCGCACTTTGTTATTATAAATATCTATCTTAACAGCATGTGTCGCAGTCTATTGGCAGTTTTTCATATTATAACAGCACTAGCAATGTTATACTTCATTGCTAGAACTATTTTATTAGAACATGTTAGTTACACGGGGTTGACTAAACTATCAACTTGGACATTGTGTATCTCATTGTGTTTCTGTGTCTTTTATTACGAAAATACAAAAAGACGTGACCAGAAGTGGTGTGAGTCTTGCTACCACTGTGTTGAGTGTGATGTTGGACTGTGTGTGGTGCCATGCTCCGCGGAGCTTATAAACTCAAAAAGTACTAGATTTAGGTATAACATTTTTTTTTTTTTTTTTTTTTTTTTTTTTCATATTATAATAATTTCTGTATAAGAACTTTTTGGAAATATTGTAATAATTTAGGTATAAGAACTTTTTCTACATATTTTAATAATTGAAATTGTATTTTATATATTGCAAGTAAATTTATTTATTTAATGTAATTTTTTTTTTATTCACCTCAAAACCCCTCTTCACTTTTCCCCCTCCACTCCTTCACTCGCCAAACCAACAAAACATTTAATGTTAAGTTTATACCAATTAATCACCCTTTTATAAGTCATTATAGCAATATTTCATTTCATATGCTAATTTACTGTTGTAGTTATAAAATAGTTCCAAGTGCCAAAAAACCCCAGCATTAGGTTCTAGGACCTGCATAGAAAACACAGTAGTCAAGGAGTTAATAGCAAAAAACCTCACAATGCCTTATAAAAAAAATAAACAAGAAAAGAACAGAAAATAAAGACTCCTATCTCTAGAATACTCTAATAGCGTCACAGTTGAAAAAAGAAACTGAGTTGGTCAAGGGAGACGTGATATAAAATATGGATTTACCATAAGACTACTTGAAAAAGTGCAGATCCAGCTAGGTTTCAGGATTGCCAAGCCTATACTCACTATAAATAAGCCCCTGAGAGTCACAATATTTCAATATAACCTCTAATGATTTCGGTAAAATCTTTCTCTAATATAGACTTTAAGGATAAAGATATAGACCTTTATTTCCCAAGATATTTTGTTTCAATTACTATTGACATCAGTAAAATGTCTATGAAACTAATTTTTAAAAATTGACCAACAACTTTTGTTAAAATATAAAGTTTAATAACGGAAACCAGTGTGCCAAGTCTAAGTAAAAGAAAACTAGTATATGAAAATCAGCCAAAAGTTTTAATTAACCTTTTCGTTGTTACTAAAAACTCAACTTCAATAAATTCAATATAAGTTAGGAAAAGTTTATGGCATAAATGAAGCAAACGTAGGATCTTTTTAAATACTTCTGTTAATTCAAATGTTGTTCATCCTGGAAATCCTTGTTCTATAATAATAATTCAAAAAATGGCTAGAAATTAGTCTCTAAGTAACAGATGAATACCCTGTGAAGATTACGTACTATGGTTTTTTCTATGTCCTCTGTTCTTCCGAGAGAAAACCAAGTGAGGGAACTTTATACCTCCTCATTGTTAAAGGAAGAACTATGTAATTGTACAACAGACCAGTAACGGAATGCTGTAGCAATGCAGTAGATGAGTAGAAAGCTAATCACCCCAAGTCAAAGGGCAGAACAGCATATACCTACTAATACATGGTTAAAGGGTCGTGTATCTTTTTAATATGCAAACTCTGGATATCAGGCGATCTTCAGTTTTTAATGTAAACTCATATCTGGGGATATGCAGGGCTTTGTTCAGGTTGACCATATACTTCCTGGTAAATATTTGTGGTTACACGATGTCAATATTTACCAACTCAATGAAGAAAAGATCCAATAAAATGAATTTTTGATTTTTGTTGTTATAAGCAAAAATCATCATGGTTGTCATTTCCGTAACAAAATGAGCGTGAAATACTAATTAATAAAAAAATTAACAAATCAAGCTAAAACCCAATAGCAATAACATAAATTTTAACAAAATTACCAACACAAAAATTAGTTAACGATAGTAAATCATGATAAAATTCAATAAACACTATAACATATTACACACCTCTAAAACAACTAAATCATTTCTAATCTTATCAAAAATATTCAAGTGATCCAAGAGGACAATAGACAATCAACGATGTCAGCATCACCACACAACATCGACTAAATTGAATTAGGTAGACAACACCTATCAGAAAAACAAATTTAATTAAGATGTGCTTTACTGTCAGAATTGTAAGACAGAATGACATTGTGGAGGATTCTTGTGTTCTCTCAGAAACCCATGAGTAAACTTGAAATAACCGATACGAATATGGGTATTCACCACTTAATCTTAACAGCTGGCACAAATTGATGTTTTCCACGGTCAAACAGTATCTTCTATTTATTACAGTATCTTCTATGACAATAATCAAACTGGTATATTATACAAAGTTAATTTGTGGATGGACCATGAAGCAAACTAAGATCATAGTCAAGATAGAGCACGTTGAGTTCACCTTATCAACCAAAAACGGCACATTTTTGGGTATATTGGTAAATGAAATGTTGACCAGGCACAATTCTACGTTTATTGTAGAAAGAGTGTTGCTTCATTTGAATATTTCCTACAATTAATACAGAAACAAAACATCAACTAAAAAAGAAAGTATAACAATATGGGTTTGACGTGCATGCGTAGATCGAGTTGTTTGATAGTGCTTTGTAGTAAAATAAAACTTTTAGTACTTTTCTTAGACAAGGAAAAACACTTCAATGCATCTGACGACATATTTGAGCCAATGTGTAGCCACTCCATTTAAACCCAATTGCATGTGGCAAGTATCCTCCACCTTGTAATAAATAATAATTAATAATAATTAATAATAACCTAATAGAACTAAATTGGTAAGAGATGCATGGTTCATAGATTGCTGACGCAGGAGGTCTGGAGTACGAGGGGGGGACGCTTGATGCAAGCCGGGAAACTGGCAGTCTGGAAGTAACAGCGTCCGGTGTGAGACTCATAAAAGGGGGGAATGTTAGACTATCTTTTGCCTTGCCGTAGTATATAGTTTTAGGATAGCCAGCAGAGATCTTTTGTTCAATAAACACCTTGAACTACAACTACCTGTTGCATCTTTGAAGCACCCATCCGTCACCAAACCATCCTGACAAAGATCGGACGCCCAAGCGAAGGAGCCGGACACAGGATCGCCAGCCCAACAGCGTGGGTTCCGTCACAACTTGGTGTCAGAAGTGGTCTTCAAGACAAAAGGTAGGAAAGATTTTTCTGTATTGGCTTATTTTTAAATAATTTTTTTTTTTTAAGTTATAATTTTCAAGTTTTATGTTGGAAATAAATATAAAAATACAATTGATTGAAGAATAATATGAGTAAAATAAATAAATAAAAGTAATAAAGAAAAATAATTTATTGATAATAAAGGAAAAAATAATGCATGGTATTTTTAGAATGTTTTCTTACGCAAATAATATGTGAAAGGCTTAGCCTACGCATAAAAAGAAAGGCATAGTGTTGGTGCAATAACTGGACCAATACTACAGAACAAATCTTAAAGTTTGCGGCGGAAAATATTTATATGTTATATATTAAATTGAAATGTTTAAGTTAGTAAAAACTGAATAACATTGGGTAGCGTGTCATTTTTAACTTTAAAAAATAAAATAAATTGTTAAAAATTTGTATTAGGCCTATATAATTAGTCAATAAGGAAAAAAATTAATAAATAAAAAATGGCAGAACAAATTCCGATCGACGGTAACGATTACTCGTTGCAAGAAGCGTTTGATCTTTTAAATAATAGACTAAAGCAAGCGGTAGAAGTTAATGAAACGTTGCAAGAAAGGTTAGCCACGGTCGAAAGTAACGAAATGGAATTTTCCAGACTAGCTAATGAAACAGTAAACTTATCAGATTTACATTTGGGTTTAGTGCCAGTGTTACCGAGTTTTGACGGGGAGAAAAGGGGAGAATCAGTTAAAGATTTTTTAGATCAAATGGCGGACATTGCATCAATTAGTAGATGGAAAGACGTGGAACTAATAAAATTAACAAAAATGAAATTGTCAGGAATTGCAAAACAATTTGTAAAAATGGACTTAGCTTGCCAACAAGCTAAAACTTTCGATGAATTTAGGGCCGCGCTAGAACCGCGATTTCAAGAAAAACTGCCCGATAGTTACATTTATGAACAACTATTGCAAACAAAACAACGTAGAGGCAAGGCTATTGAAAATTTTGCAGAGAGAATAAAAGAAATTAATGAGAAATTGATTGCAGTAACGGAAAATGAAGACGCTAATAAAGTTTTGCGGGCATACGCGGATCGCAGAGCGTTGGATACTTTTACTAGGGGTTTAGCAGGTGAAATAGGGAAATTAACAAAATTAAAATTTCCAAAAACGTTGCAAGAGGCCATAGCAATAGCCACTGCAATCGAAAGTATTAACATTGAATTAACAGGCGCTGTAGGCGGTACTCTAGGCACAGTAGGGACAGTAATGAAAAATTAAATTAAATGTTACAGTTGTGGAAAAAAGGGTCATTCGTATAGAGAGTGTATAACTATGAAAAATAATTATAGGGATTTTGGTGCAATAAGAGGGTATCGAGGTGCACATCAAGCGCGGCTTTTTATACCACCATCTCAGCAATACCAAAATGTACATCCCCAAAATAGTCAACCGATCTATAAAGGTTACAGCGGTAACGCAACCAGGGGTAATTGGAACTTTCGAGGAATGTATTCACAGGGTCAACAAAATAGGCCACCATTTATAAATAACGGAAATAATGACGGAAAATATCAAAATAGGGGACACAATTTTACTCGTGGAAGTTACCAAAATAGGCCACAATTCCAAATTAATGGTGGGGCTGCAACACAAGGAAACGGACATTTAAACTTCCAGGGAGTGGGACGAAGCGCCGGCACTCACTCCAACCAACAATAAATAACACTATGAAAACGCATAGCTCGGCGCATAAATTAGTACCTATAAATAAAGTAAAAGGAAATTATAAAAATACTAATGTATCAATTTTAGCAAAAATTAACGGAAAATGGGGCCGAATTCTAATAGATACGGGAGCAGAAATAAGCCTTTTAAATTTGGATGTAGCTACAGAAATTGTTAAAGAACAGGACATTTTAATAACAGGAGTCACAGGAGATATTTTAAAAATAGTAGGGAGTCAGACCACTGAAGTGTTTTATACAGATTCAAATTTTATTAAAGTCAAGTTCCAAATATGTAAATTACCACAAGAATACGCTGCTATTTTAGGAAACGATGCATTAAGACCAAATAAAGTCGTGATAGACTTAGGTGAAAGCACAGTGAAAATAAATAACGTTAAATTAATAATGATGGGATTTCGGAAAATAGAATCTAGTGTTTTAGGAAATAAAAGTGAAACAAGTAAAACCGAAGTAATTTTAAACAAAAAGCTTTTAACAACAACAGCGGGAACAAAACCCAAATTAAGTACTAATCTACAACCAAAAATAAAAAGTAAAGTAAAATCTAATATAAAATTATTATCGACAGGTACAAAACCGTCAAAAGAAGAAATTTTGAGAAATCAGAAAGAACATTTAGTATACATAAGGGAGTTACATAAAATTTCAGAAAATATGGAAAGTGAAGTACGTAAATATAATTTATTTTGCAAAACCGATACAACCGTGCCTGCACTGAGTGAAGTGTTAGTAAAATTTACGATTAGAGGATCTAAAAATAAAAATTATAAAAACCCAAAGAATACCAAGGAATTACAAGATAGGGAGGTTTTAATAGAGCCTACAGAAAA
Organism: Aphrophora alni; assembly: GCA_963513935.1. Lineage (NCBI taxonomy): Eukaryota > Metazoa > Arthropoda > Insecta > Hemiptera > Aphrophoridae > Aphrophora > Aphrophora alni. The sequence goes on along the minus strand of OY740769.1, from coordinate 148,255,632 downwards.
CCCGCCTTTTAACATCTTGTGCGCTAGAGCTATAGTAAGTTTAGGAGAAACAAGACAGTGTTTTTCAAAAGTAGTGAATTTATCAACAAAAAACGTGAAGTTAAAGAAAGGAACTCTATTGGCGACATTAGACACCAATACAATAACACTTGAAAATTCTTTTAAAGTAAATATGACTTCGGAAAATCAAAAAATAGAGGAAAATTGGAAAATTTCAATAATAGAATCGGAACTATCGAAAAAATTAAGTCATTTACCTATTCCCGAAAAAACAGAGTTAATGAAAATGTTATTACAATATAAAAGTGTTTTTAGTGCAGAAAATGAAACTTTAAAAGCCATAAAAAACGTTGAGTATAGAATCGATACGGGGTCCGCTAACCCAATATACGTACCACCACATAGGATTCCACATGCGCATAGACACATAGTACGAGAATTGATCAATGACCAGCTAAATAAAGGTATAATCGAACATAGCTACAGTCCATGGAATAGCCCATTAATAATAGTAAGGAAAAAATCATTGAATGGGGAAGTAAAATTTAAATTTTGTGTAGATTATAGGAAACTAAATGAAGTTATAACCCCAGACGTACACCCTTTACCAAATATAAATGAGACATTGGATTTGTTGGGAGGATCCAAGTATTTTTCTGTAATAGACATGCAAGCAGGATTCCATCAAATAAAATTAACAAAGGATAGTCAGCCAAAAACTCCTTTTTCATCACCTTGGGGGCATTATTCCTATACAAGATTACCAATGGGCATAAAGGTATGGCCATCCGCCTTTCAAAGGGTAATAAACAATGTACTTTTAGGATTATGGGATGAAATCTGTTTAGTATATTTGGATGATGTCATTTGCTTCAGTTCAACAATGGACGAACACATTAGTTCATTAAGTAAGGTTTTTGATATATTTAGAGAGTCAAATTTAACAGTAAATTTAGAGAAATGTAAATTTGGAGTATCGGAAGTAAATTATTTGGGATTTCTTTTAAACGAACAAGGCATACGACCAGACATGAGGAAAATAGACGCAGTAAAAAACTTTCCAATACCACAAACAGTTAAAAACGTTAGACAATTTTTAGGTTTGGCAGGGTTTTATAGAAGCCATATAAAAGATTTTTCAAAAATTGTAAGACCATTGTTTGAATTAACTAAGGATAATGTAAAATTCAAATGGACACGCGAGTGTCAAGAAGTTTTTGAAATTTTGAGAGACAAGTTAATACAGGCACCAATTCTAAAATATCCAGACTTTGGAAAAGAATTCGTTTTATCAACAGATGCTTCGAAAGAGGGTTTAGGGTGTGTCTTGTTGCAAGAGGTAGATGGAAAATCACACCCCATAGCATATGCTAGTAGAGTTTTACACAAAGCTGAGAAAAATTACGACGCAAGTACGCTTGAAATGTGCGGTGTTGTTTGGGGCTGCAGATTATTTAGACCATATTTGTTAGGAAGGAAATTTACAATTATAACAGATCATAAAGCCCTGTGTTACTTGGCATCTATGAAAGACCCAACGAGTCGAATCGTAAGATGGAATTTAAAATTGTCAGAATTTGATTATACAATAGTGCATAAACCGGGAAAATTACACACGAACGTAGATGCATTAAGTCAAAATATACCAATAACAAATGTAAATGTAGTAAAAACACCAAAATATTTACCAATAATAGATTTAGAAGAAATTCGGAAAGCCCAAATAACAGACGAGGAGTGTCAAATCTTAAAAACACATAAAAACTATAAAACTAGCCCGGAAAAAATTATATATTTTAAATCAGGAAACGAAAAATTAATATTAATTCCAAAAGTAATGAGAGACAAGGTCATTCATTTAAAACATGATCTCATAACAGCAGGTCATGCGGAAGTAAAAAAACGTTGGATAGAGTAAAACAAAAATTTTATTGGCCAAAAATGGAAGAAGATGTAAAAAATTATGTTAGATCATGCGTATCTTGTGCAAAAAAAGTAGATTATGGGAAGGCTAAAGCTCCTTTGGGGGATGTTTTCACAGAACCAACCCTACCTTACAGAGTAATTGCAATAGACAATGTCGGTCCATTACCACAAACGCAGAACAAAAATAAATATATATTATCGGTGGTAGACCATTTTACACGACACGCAACTTTTATACCAATTGAAAATATCAGCGGAAGTAATAGCCAAAGAAATGATGTCAAAAGTAATTTCGTTGTATGGCATACCAGAAATTTTAATATCAGATAGAGGGTCAAATTTCACGTCCGAAATAATGAAAAATTTATGTAAATTGTTGGGAATTAAAAGAATTTTAACAACAGCCTATCATGCACAATCGAACGGCAGGTTAGAAAGAATTCATCATACAATTTGTAGAATGTTATGTCACTTTGTAAATGAAAATCAAAATAATTGGGATAAAATTCTACCATATGTCACCATGGCCTATAATAGCCAAATTCATGAGACAACAGGTTATAGCCCTTTTGAATTATTGTATGGAAGGAAAATGTGCACTCCCATGGAGTCAACACTTAAAATCACGGAAGACACGCTAATTTATGACAATTACATAGAAAACATTAGATCACAATTAAAAGAAGCATATGAAAAAATGAAAATCCACCAATTAAGCCAATTTGAAAAACAAAGGAAAAATTATAATAAAAATACAAAACAAAATAAATATTCAGCAGGTCAGTTTGTATATTTATATACACCGGCACTAAAAAAATATAGAGTTAAAAAACTAACTAAATTGTGGAGAGGTCCTTATGTAATAATAAAAATAATTTCAAAATTTAATGTAATGCTAAAAGTTAGAAATAGAGAAATGTTGGTACATATTAATAGAATTAAACCATGTTTAGAAGTAATTAAAGGTAAACTACAACCAAAATGCCGGAAATCAAAACAATTAAATGAGTGTAATGCTAATACAGATAAGAATTCGCAAGCAGATTTAATGATAGATAACGCCGTACCAGGTACAACAGCTACGAACACTGTTAGCATAATTAATGAAGGAGTAATACCAGATATTATGGCTAATTTGCCAGGCACAAGTGATACTGTACCATTATACATTACAACACAAAATAGGCCGGTACGAATAAGAAAAAAACCATCACGGTTGCAGGATTACGACCTAAGTTAACAATAAAAATTGAAACTAAAAAAAATAAACGTTAGTTAAGAGGATATCCGTAATAAAAGGAAATGTAATAATGCATTAGAATCTATTAAAATAGCTACACATAGTTATACGGGACCGGAATAACGCAAAAAAAGACATCCTGTATATGAAACGGGCGAAGCGGGTATTCATAAAAAACAGAACAAAATTTTGAAGTTAAAGGTTAACACATAATAACAGTATATTGTATTCTAAAAATAAATAAATAAAGTTAATAGATTTCTATTCGAAATAAAGAAACTAAAAACTTCTAAAGTTCATGTTAAAGAAACAAGATTTATGATTTAGAGAGCAACATATAGCATCCAGGCGTCGAGCGCGGTGACGTAACCTTATCTCTTGCAGTCATACAGATTGCTGACAAAAGGAAACTACCGGAATGATATGCCTATATCACACTTGTAGCGAGGTACAAATTTAACATGGGACGAAAACTTTGAGTTTAAATCAAATTTAAAAGACCTTGTAAAGTAAATAAAATGAAAATACGCTAGTATAACATCAGCACATTATTTTGGCCGGGAATTTTCTTAAAAAATACAAGATAAAATTTAAAAAATGTTATACATAATGTCAGTACAATTGTTTATTGAAATAATATCGAAAAATGGATAACATAATTAATTAACTTCGGATAAACAATTTATAAAAGGAATAAAGCAACCATAATTAAATAATTTATATATTTGAGGATTTTCTTTTAAAATAAATTGAAAAAATATAGATTTCTAGATTTTTTTTTTTTAAGTGAAAGGAGTTTTAAAATAGCCTTGAAAAATCAACGAATGAGCAGTATCGTTGTAAATTTTCATAACTTGAATTGTTGTGTGGGGTTCGAATTGAATTAAGTAAGTTTTGAACAAAACTTACATAACAATGTAGAGGTGGAAGTTTTTAGACGATGTAAGTGCTCAAAAAGAAATGATTTGAAGTACACTAGAAGGTGGAGACTAGAAAAGTCTAAGTAAAAGGCTAAACAAGGAGTGGGAAAAGAACGATCAAATGCTACGTATTTAAATAAACAATTTAAATAAAATACATTTAACATAGTTATCATGAAAAACTATGAATAAGTGAAAAAGGAGTCTTATAGTCTATTAAGAAAAATAAACTAAAATAATAATGATTGAGAGTATAGTGTAAACAATAATGAATTGTTGTTTTAATTGCAGAACATAATGATTGATAATGATTTTTTTTTCTTAAATAAAAAAAAATCTAAATTGGGATGTACGAATGCTATTTAAAATTGTTTGATGGAACATACACTAATTTGAACGTTGTCTTACAATAGGAGGATTCCGGAAAACTCTTCTTTACATTTCAGGCACTCATGCCACATTCTATGCTATCCTCCTAAAATTTTCATACTTCTAGACATCGTGTTATTAGATTACTGTATAATCCAGATAATAAGTTTAAGTAGAACTAAACTAAGCTTAGATTTGATTTTTTTTTTCTTAAATAAATAAATGATCTTTTTTAGCATGAAAGATAATTGATTTTGTGAAGTTAAAATTGATAAATAAAAGAGATAAATGTTGATTAATGAATAGATGTTGATTAATGAATAATATTGAGAATTGTTAAGGTGGAAATATGTGGATCGGGAAAATGTTAAAGTATTGAATTGAGTATAAATAATGAAGTATAAAATAATTATGATAACCCACTGTTGTCAAAGGTAGATAAATCAATAATAAATGACGAAAAGGGCATACTCGCACTTATAGTATATATATATATATATATATATATATATATATATATATATATATATATATATGAGGATTTGAAAGTGATTGAGAGAGTTATATGAATAGGTGTGATTTTACTGATTATGCGACGTGACTACACGAAGAAAGTAGTTTTTATAAAAAAAACTTATGGTCACGTGAAATATTAATAGTAATATTGTAAATGTGAAAATGTAGAGTAAATGTCTATGAGAAAATAAGTTGAATTGGGAAACAAACGAAATAATTTTAAGCTTAGGTTAAAAGAAGGGTGGTGACATTTTGAAAATGTCACGAAAGAGGGTTCTTATGATAAGAACAACAGTAGGGAATTTTATGGTAGGAAACTACATAAAATGGCGAATATTATAGCAAGAAATTGCATGAAATATAAAAAAAAGGAAAAATGAGTCAGTTTACTAACTGCAGGACGTAGGCAAGTGCCACAGACGCAATAAACCCCTGGGGCACTTGGCTGATTTCAAGTTTGAGGTTTTTATAAAACCCCATTAGAATAATCGAAAATGGTGAGGCGCATACCACGAAAAGTGCGACAGTATGTTAGGTCATACAAAAACAAACTTTTATAATATTAATAAATAAAAATATGTGTTATATGATAAGGCATAATTAAGCTAGAATTATATTTTGTTTATGTAAAAAATGACATATAGAAAACCCAATCTTATTCAAGCTATATATTCAATGTATAAAAGTTCACATTTTTCATTGTCAAGGTATTTGTATTCTTGAGTCATAGAATAACAGGATGTCAGATTGGAAACACAGCAGAACATAGCTGGAAACGTTGAACACATGCAAAAATTTGCAAACTTGCATTTCATGCTGTAAGCAAAAACCTGAAGCTAAGCTATTGGGAAGTAGCAATTCACAGTAATACAGTGAGTGTAATCAGATAGCAATCAAGTAAGGCACTAGCAAAAGAAGGGGGGGGTAAGTAAGAGAAATCCTTAACAATAGAAATACCTTGATATTCTTATATTGAACTAGACAAAATTTTTAGTAATGACAGTCAATTGTATTTTTAAAATATTGAAGATTGTAATATTGTTATTGAATTTAATAAATGCAAAACAAATTGCAAAAAACACACCGGGTGTGGTGTTTGAAAAACAAACAGATGTTTTGGTAACAAGGTCTGAATGGAACATAGTATTAGAATACAAAATTTCAAAATTAATAGAAGAAAGTCTTGGTTTAGATGAGGCAGTAAAAATAGAGGAAATTTTTTTGAGAAAATTAATGCACACTACAACACAAAACCAAACTAATAATAATACTATTGACAAACAAAACCTATTTTCGCATTACAAAGAAGAATTTGAAGACATTAAAGTTAACTTACAGGGATATCTGTCAGAAATAAAAGGGGTAATTGCGATAACTCCAGTAAAAAGAGAAAAAATGGGATTAATGAATGCTGGGGGGGAAATGTTAAAAGTCTTATTTGGCACAATGGACAGTGATGATTTAAATTCAATAGATGGGAAATTGAGAAAGTTGTCAGACTTTGCAGGGGACATTTACCACAGTTTTGACGAACAACTGACCATAGTTAAAGACATAAACGCACACATAGTATCAAACACACACAACATACAAAAAGTAATGACTATACTAATGAATTACAAATCCACATTTTATTCAACAATAGAAGAACTTGCATCAAGGCTGAAAAATTCAATAAACTTGCTATTGGTATACTTAAAGTTAAACACAGCATTTCGACAGTTAGAACAGACAGTGACGAAGTCAAAAATAAAAATAATAGAGTTCAGGCAGGCGTTGCAATACACACACACAGGGAAGGTTAGTTCAAAACTGCTACAGCCAGACACATTTTTAAAAATATTAAGGGAAATTGAACATAACCTACCAAGCTACATACACTTATCATTTGAAGCAGAACAAGCAAATCTACACTATTTCTACGACGTATCAAGGGTACAATCTTATGCAAGGGGACACATTTTGAAATTAATAGTACAAATTCCTTTAGGTACACCAACAGACATCTTTGAACACTATAGGGTTTGGACATACCCAGTTTACGATAAAAACACACAACACTGGTTAAAATGGGAAGTGCAATACAACCACTTATTGATAAATACAGGCAGACAAAATTTGGTGGAAATGTCAGATATTCAAATTAATAAATGTAAAATGGGGCCAATGAGTATTTGTGAGTTAGATTCTAGAATAAAGGGGGATGTAAAGTCAAGTTGCATGGGACAACTGTTTCAAGGGATGGAAACAAGTTCTTGTGATAGAAAAATATATAGTAAATTACAATCACCTATATTTATAAGAATTGGAAATGATTGGTTGTACGACACAGACAAACAAACGCACATTACACTTAAATGTTATAATACATTAATAAATTCATCCACTATATACATTAACAGTACAGGAATTTTGGAAAACGTTGCGAATTGTGAAGTAATTGGGGACAACTTTAGACTATTAGCACACATAAATGGAAATTATTATTATAAGGGTGACCTTGAATCATTACACATTCCAAACATAAAACAAATACTATCAAAGGATGAACACATAATGTTAACATCGGATTTAAAAATAACAAACGAATCAATGATAGAACTGGAAGATATGGATAAATTTAACCCCTTAACGGTCAGCGACGTAATATTACGTCAGTGAGCTTTTCAATAAAATGTGCTAGTGACGTAATATTACGCAAGATATGATTGTCTTATTTTATTTTGCTTGGCGACGTAATAACTCGTCTGGATATCGTAGTATTGTTTCTGTTGGATAAATGACAGCATGTGGGGGGAAATACTGCGTCGCCTAGCAACGGCAGCCATTTTGTATATGCCTTGGCGGCTTTCACAGCTAGATGCTGAACTGAATCCCTTCCTCAGTTATCCTTGTGATTCCGTGAAATTAACATCGTTTGTGCTGCTGTGTCTCTGTTGTTTTAACTGTTATTACCGAGTTATTTATTAGTCGTTTTTACTGTTATTCATAATTTACATTATTTTATTTTTACTTTTATTCATTACAGTTTTATTACCATAATTTTATTAGTTTATTTTCAATTTTATTCATTACAGTTTTATTATCATAATTTTATTAGTTTATTTTCAATTTTATTCATTACAGTTTTATTATCATAATTTTATTAGTTTATTTTCAATCTTATTCATTACAATTTTATTATTAGTTTTTAAATTAGTCCGTTTATTTTATTACGTTACTATGGATGATGCGCTGATTGACGATTGGTTACGCCTGAACGTTTCTGATTCTGAGAGTGAGGACGAGGCGATCGATGAAGAATTTGATGATGACATTGGCGATATGGACCCTAGTGAAGAGGACCCTATTATCTCGCTGCCGCTTCATGATGAAACGCAAAGAATCGTAGCAGGAAAGAAGAAATCTAAGCCCATTCCTCTTGTGTGGCTTGATCACAGTGAACTCTCTCCAAATAAAAGACCTTCTGCATTTGATTTCTCAGGCACTCCTGGCATAAATGTACCAATAGAAAATAATACAGATCCTTACGAGTTGTTCAGACTTTTTATCACGGACGAACTTGTCGATATGATAGTTAGGGAAACAAATAGGTACGCTGAAAAATATTTAGGGTACAAGCCTTTGAAGGAGTTTTCAAGATTTCATGCTTGGAAACCTACAGATAGAGATGAAATCTATATTCTCTTTTCTGTCTATATAATGCATGGGTTAGTTTGGAAGCCTGAAATAAATTGTTATTATACTCAAAAACCCCTTTTTGCAACTCCAGGGTTTCCTAGCATCATGACACTGAATAGGCTAAAGCTATTGAGTAGATTCTTACATTTTGCCGATGATGAAGTAACATTTGATGGGTCTAAAAAGCTTCAAAAACTAAAGCCAGTGTTTGATTATATTTGTGATCACTTTATAACTGTATATACGCCGGAGAGGGACATTGCCATCGATGAAAGTCTTTTATTGTGGAAAGGCCGCTTGAGTTTCAAGCAGTTCATTCGGATAAAACGAGCCAGATTCGGCATCATGAGCTACATTTTGTCAGAATCAAGCACTGGCTACATTTGGAAGTTGAAGATTTACCTGGGTAAAGGCACAGACATTCTACACAATCCAGATGTAGGTCACGCAACTAATGTTGTTCTCACACTCCTCAATGGTTTGGAAAAGCAGGGCTACAGAGTGTATACAGACAACTTCTATTGCAGCCCGGAGCTAGCCCTTGAGCTTCAAAAAATAAAGACAGATGTTGTTGGGACTGTTAAAAAAAAATAGAATAAACCTACCAAAAGATATCTTGACAGTGAAATTAAAAAAAGGTGAAATGAGTGCTTTTTATGAAGAAAGCGGAAAGATGACATGCATGAAGTGGATGGACAAACGTGCAGTTCTGTGTTTGAGTACAGTTCATGAAATGGAATCTACTGAAGTCACGCGTAAGGGTAAGAAGGCTATTATACCAACAATTGTAAATGACTACAATAAACTGATGGGCGGAGTGGACCGGGTAGATCAAATGCTTTCTGCCTATCCGGTCGAAAGAAAGCGGCAAAAACGGTGGTACAAAAAAGAATTTAGGCACCTACTAAATATGTGTATTTTTAATTCGCATGTACTCCACACAAAAAACGGAGGGAAAAAAACTTCCTATGAGTTTAGACAGGCTTTGGTGGAATCACTGATTGAACATCACCTGGGTGAAAATGTCCATTTAAAACGAGGTCGCCCATCTTTAGAAAATGACCCTCTTCGCCTCAAGGAAAGACATTTTCCTGATTACGTGCCTGCTACTGAGAAGAAGACCAATGCTACAAGAAGATGTGTTGTGTGCGCAAGTAAGAAAATCAGAAGAGAGTCACGTTATATGTGTGTCAGCTGTGATGTTGGACTTTGTGCAGTGCCTTGTTTCAAAGACTTTCACACAAAGAAAAACTATTAGCTTAGTGAGGTGTTTCTTATGTAAATTTAGTATCTCTATCTTTTTTTTGTAAAAAATAGCTTAGTAAGGTGTTTCTTATGTAAATTTAGTATCTCTATCTTTTTTTTTGTAAAAAATAGCTTAGTAAGGTGTTTCTTATGTAAATTTAGTATCTCTATCTTTTTTTTGTAAACAATATATACATAAGTAATAGAAAACGTCTTCTAGATTTTTTTTTTTATATTTCCTTACTCTTTTTTTCTTATTATTTTTTTATTTTATTTTTTTTTTTTTTCGGGTTCAAATCCCGCGGGGGACCATACATTTTTAAAACCCCAAAAAAATTATGTTCACTAGTCGAAAGGCACAAAGTGGCATGTAAATTTAAAAAAAAAAAAAAAAAAAAAAAAAAAAAAAAAAAAAAAAAAATCTCAATTTTTTGCACTGTGATGTATATATATATATATATATATGTGTGTGTTTATATATATATATATATGTGTGTGTGTGTATACAAGTTTAAGCTCTATATACATATACATAAATATAAATATACATATATATTTCATATATCCTTACATATGTCCATATTACAGATTCAAAAACCTAACCTAACCCTAAAACATTATCTATGGCAAAAAAATTAAAATTTTCAATTTTTACAAAGGTTTTTATGTTTTTGACATTATTTCCCATCATTTAAATTTTAAAAAAAAAATCAGCATTTTTGTGTTGTTTTTGGTTAATTTTAATCATCCGTTAAGGGGTTAATTCAAATGGAATAAGGTTAGATAAATTACTGCTGCACATTAAAACAAAAAAAAGACTTTAATATAAAGGTAATGCAAAGAGTAAGTTGGGCACTATATGGAGTTAGTGGAATAGTGTTCATGTTATTTTCATGTTATATATATTTCAAAATAAAATGTTTAAAATATAGTATATTGAGATGTTTCACAGATTCTAAGAAAACAGGGGACACAGTGATAAAACTCGAGCGAATCGAACCAAAACAATCACCACAGAAGGAAGTGCGAATAAGAATGGGATGAGGCCACACTACACATGGCATACATAAGTAAAAAAAAATAATAATAATAATAAATTATTAATGAAGTAATGGGAAATGTTTTCTTTTACAGGTTTAGAATAGATAGAATTCAAATGGGAAGATTTGAATTGCTATATAAAAGAGAAAATCATAATAAGTATTGTAGAAAGTTGCACATAACAGATGTTAAATAACAAAAATGAACTTTTTTTTTTCTCGGAAAATGAAATGAAACCATAAAATTTGTTTACTAAAGGGATGAACGAGGTAACCTGTTCCAAGTGAAATGTCATAATCGCCTCACGGTTTATGAAGTAGTGTTCTAGAAAAAAAAATAATAATTTGCCACAAATTTTTTTAAAAAAAAATCACAATTGATTCACAGAAGGTTTCAGTTTATTATCCAGCCTTCATTAATCATACTTTAAACATAATGAAGAGAAATACAATGTTAAAGTCTTGTACAAAATAATTATGCTTTGAGAATGTGAATGTTCTATTAAAAAAAAAAAACTTAGTTATGTGAATGTAGAAATGTTATGTTATGTAATGTTATGTATATGAATTTGTATTAATACTGGATTATTTCTATTAAATTAGAGAAAAGAGTGTGGGGAACATGAGACCATATTATTGAGACACAAAAATCCTTGTAAACTTGGAACCATGAGAGTGAAAATTGACAGCTGCAACCAACCGCCAAATTGCTGTTGGACTGCAAGTCCCGGAAAATACAACTCAGCAAACAACACTCCACGAGTACCATTTTTTTTTTTTAAAATCACACACACAAACAAAATTGATAATTTTTATTATAATATTTATAAGGTTTTATGTTTAACATAATTAAGTCAACATATTGAGAATTATAAATCAATTAATAACTAAACAATTAACAATGTAACAGTTTGCTTTAGTAACATAAGAAGAGAGGGTTTAATTTTTATCAGAAAAGTAAGGGACTCTATTGAGATACATGGAATATAAATTTTAAAGTTTAATGAAATTTCAGTACTAATTTAATGACAATTTTTTTTAAATATATAAATTTGATAAGTAAATTTGAAAATTCTAGTAAATTTTAGAATTTTCAGGATCAAAAAAAAAAAGAAAAAGAAGAAGAAAAAAAATTCACTTTTGATGATTATTTTTAGCAATCGAGAGATGAGGAAATGAGAAATAATAAAATTTATATTTCATAAAAATAGACACACATATTATTGTAACAATGATCAATGTAAAATCTTCAGTTTAGAAAAAACAAAAAAAAAACAACTTATAAATTGATAATTAGGGGTAAATTTATTAACAATGAAAATTAGCATGATTACAGCTAGCAATACAAATACTTATGTTGTTTAATTGTTAGAATTTTGAAAGATGCAATGTATTTTTAGGCTAGTGATCTCTGCTGGTTTCGTAAAAATAAGTTTTAATTAGGTTTCTTATAGTCTTATAATCTTTCTTATGGATAAAGACAAAAAATGTTAAGCTGTTATGTCAAATTGAGATAAAATCTATGTTAGGTTAGGTATGTATTAGTAAAGAAAAATGTTTTTTTTCACACTATAAATTTAAGTGTTCTAAAAAAAAAAAAAAAAAAAAAAAAAAAAAAAAAAAAAAAAAAAAAAAAGGCAAAAGCAGACTTATAAAGGACACATTTAAATTATAAAAACGTAAATAACATTATCATACTCTAGACACAGATTCTGCAAATTTTTTAAAAAATATTTATAAAAAGAAAAGCCATGCATACATTTGATAGTTAACTTCTTTTAAAATACAAGTTGAAGGATACAGAGGTTGCTACCACACTTGCCAGAGAGGTTTTCCGACCATCATGGAGAGCCATGATGTGTAAGTGTAAAAGGTTGAAACATGTTGAAAAAACAAAAACAAAAACAAAAAAACAAAATAATAATAAAAACACATCGGGTACAAAGTACAAAGTACAGTGGTAAAAAGTGGTCAAAGACTAGACCGATCCCAGACAAGTCCTGGTGGTCCAGCAAAGAGACGTTGGAAAATGAAGGGAGAAAAGTTGTAATGGAGTCGAAGGGACCGACTCTGGTAAGCGGTGGGGTAATGTGGCAAGTATCCTCCACCTTGTAATAAATAATAATTAATAATAATAAATAATAACCTAATAGAACTAAATTGGTATGAGATGCATGGTTCATAGATTGCTGACGCAGGAGGTCTGGAGTACGAGGGGGGGGACGCTGGATGCAAGACAAGAAACTGGCAGTCTGGAAGTAACAGCGTCCGGTGTGAGACTCATAAAAGGGGGGAATGTTAGACTAGCTTTTGCCTTGCCGTAGTATATAGTTTTAGGATAGCCAGCAGAGATCTTTTGTTAAATAAACACCTTGAACTACAACTACCTGTTGCATCTTTGCAGCACCCATCCGCCACCAAACCATCCTGACAAAGATCGGACGCCCAAGCGAAGGAGCCGGACACAGGATCGCCGGCCCAACAGCGCGGGTTCCGTCACATGCACCAGAAACTGTTCAACAAAATGATTGTTCGAAAGGCGTTTTGTTTGATAGCGTATACATACAGCCAACTAAGTAGTACTGAGACTTTTTAGGCAGACAGGGACAAATTGTTACGATATTGTTTTGTTAATGCAAATGTGAGAAATATAGTACAATGTTTTCTGACACAAACTAACTAATTATTAAATTAGCTGATAAATAGTTCGTGTTAATTACCTGCACAAGTGCGAGTCCTATGACCAAAGGGTATCAGTAGAAAAGGATGAATACTTTCACCGCTACCACCCCGAAGCCAGCGTTCAGGTTTAAACATTGGAGGATCATTGAAGTAAACGTCTGACTCAAAGTGCACACCAATGTTGATACTCACACTGGTCTGAACACATTAGACTGTTAAAGTACAAATCAGATATATTTTTATCCTGAAAATTATATTAGTATATAGTTTTATATGTATTGTACCGTGAAGCTTTCTTGGGCTTTCAAATGACAATTAAATATAATAGAAACGTAAAACTAGTGCCAAATAAAAAAGCAACTCATACCATAGACAACTAGTTAGGCCATCAACCTTCAGGGGCTCACTTCAGTGAGTATAGGCTTAGCCATCCCAAGAGGGTGGAGCTGGATCCACCCCTTTTTTCATGTAGTCCCTCTCTTTCATCTTTCCTTGATCAATTCTTGTTCTTTTCCAATCCTGAGACTATTCAAGTACTAAAGGTCTTGATTTTATATTATTTTCTTTTTTTTTATAAGGCGATGATGACCAAGAGGTTGTTCACATTTAAACAATAAGGAAAAAAGTTAGACCATCTTGGTGTTTACCCCATGATAAAGGATTAATTATTAAGGAAACATTCATAATTAGAATTTGTTACTCAGACAACAAATTGGTTGAGGCGACTTGTGAACAGCAGTTTAAAAACTTAAATTATCCAAAAGAAAAGATGTCAGCATAAAGGTGGTGTGGCTTGTTAAAAACACATGAATACAGGACACTCTGTTTTTGTTTTCTCACTTATATATAGTACAGAGAAAGTTATGTGATGAGTGAAAAATCAATGTCGAATTGTTTATGAATATATCCATTTAGAGATGCCCTGAATCTATAAAAAAAAGTGTCGGAATGATGTCTGTCTGTTTGTCTATTTTGTGTCTAGTGTATGTACAATGCTTTACAGCCCAAACGAGTAGACCAAGTCTAATCAAATTTGGTATGTGGCCATATTTTGGCCGTATCTCAAATATTTATAGTAATCATACAACATAAGAACATAAAAATAAACTTAAACAAAACTTAAAACTACTAATCTTTATCCAATGAACTTAAAATAAACTAAAGAAACAATGTTAACATGTCAAAATTTAAATTGTAAACATAAAGTAAAAACTCTGCGGAAAACATACCACACACAGAAGAGCAATAAAACACCCTTAGATGTGTGCAGGAGCTATCTTAAATATTAATTAAATCCCATTCATACCAACATACACACAAACAGACAGACAGACTGTGATTATATCTACAAAATACATTTATTTTAAAATAGAATACATTGCGATTCAATTGGCCTATACAATTCATTCATACATTTAATTAAGTTCAATCAAACTCAAATATATTCACCTTACTAAATACAATATTATGCCCTTTGTTGTCATTCACTCAGAACAGTCATTGAACAGTTTTAAGCATATTTTCCAAAGCCACCGGAGGAAGAGATAATAACCAATATCTAAATTCAACCTTGAAATGAGTAATAATAGAGATATTCATTAAATATGAAGGCAATAAGTTATAAAATTTTGACCCAAGAAAGAAGAAGGTTTTTTGAGTAAAGGTTTTGTGACATTTGGGTAACATTACAAGTCCTTTGCTAACCTGCCTTGTGTGGACTCCATGATTTAATATAGCCCCTTCATTACCACTTACCCTATAAAACATTTCTAACACAACATTTCTACATTATTTGTACTTGCATATAGAAAATCTACTTATTTTTAACAAAATCTCCTGTTATTTGTATACAACTAGTTCATATTTTAACAATCTTTCTTCCAGAAAGAAACCTTTAGGTCTGGTGTGTAACCAATTTTGCACTGTTTCCATGACCGCTTCATCAGAACAAAATTATTCCCTTGGTTTTTTTTTTTTTTTTTTTTTAATGAGTCAAAAAGATGACAATCTCCTTTTGAAACTTTTTGAAGTTGAAGGAGACTAATATGGTCTATGGCAACAGCAGCATTTATTTGGCCGACAACAGGTCGTCAGAGTGACCTATGGATGCCTCTACAAAGAAGTAAGACACAAGGAAACACATTTCTTAACTGGGTAATAACAGTTGATGAGACATGGTTCCATCATTTTGAACCCAAGAGTCAGTGATAGTTTACTCTGGAAATAATAAACTTCATCTCCTACTCAATAAAATTCCAATAGGGCCCCTTAAGTAGATTTACTTTTTATGAATTAAAATTGGCTTTTACTGAAGAAATTTACAGAATTTAAAATCCCCAAAAAACAAAACTTAATATTATTTTTCTAAAATTTTACCAAACAGTGGTAGTAAAGGTATTGGCCTATAATTTTCATCTTTTATGTAATAGAACATCCACAGCCACTTCTAACTAATCTGGGATATTTCAATGTCAAAACTAAAATTGAACAGATAAGCCTCTCCAAATTCCAAATTCTCTACACAACACAATTTTAACTCTTAAACCATCAAAACCTTTAGAATTTTTGTTTTTTAGAGATTTTACTAAAATAATTAATTATTTTATCTGGAAACGGAGTAAGAAAAAAAAAAATCGTAGAACTGTTTGAGGAAAATACTGCATGTAAGAACTTAGTAAATTAACAGATTTTTGGATTCTTATATAAGATATTGTGTTTACAAAGAAATTGTTAAATTAATTTACAATGCCCTGGGACTTTATCTAAACAAGAACTTAATAACATAAATTTTATCAATTGGATTTATCTTCTTTGTGTAGCAATTATGCTATCAACTACTCACCATTGAGCTTTAAAATTGTTTTTATATTTATAAAAAAAAGTCCTGATAATAATATTCTTTTTGCTTCCAAATATCATTCTGGTGACGGTTTCTATATAATTTATAGTGTTTTTCCAGTTTGCAATTATTGAGCTGACATTGTAATTTTTTATATAATTTATTTTTATTTTCGATTTGCTTCCATGGACCCTTATACATCCATGATTTTAACAATTTATGTTTTCTTTTCATTATTTTTACTTTCATTTCCTTATCATCATTTTGGTCTATTCATAAAAATTCAAAAAGCTTGAGTAGTATTATTTTGAACATACAACAAATAACCTATTTGAATTTCTTAATTTCTCTCTTAATATTTTTAAAATCAATCAAAATTTCAGTGTTTAAATCATTAATTGTAGTAGGTTAATTAGCTTGTTTTATCTCTGTCAAACAATCGAAATTTGTTCATAATAGATTACCGGTTTCGATGGTTATACCGTCATCTTCAGATCCATACCAAAATTAATGTTGTTCTCCCTGTTATGGCATTATCTTCTTTTATTGGCACAATTAAATACTTGAAATAGTCAAAATAGTTAAAAAAGAGATTATAAAATAAGTTAGATTAATAAACACATATGAATTGAAGTCCACGAATTGTCTGTACTTAGTTGCGCGAAACGATATTAATGTCGGTGCATAAGAGTCAAACATGTAGAGGTTGTGTGGAACGAGAAGAAGCCTGGCCTCAATTTTAGAAAGTGGTTAAACCCGGTTTTTAAGGGGTGGTGGTAGACGAGCCTCAGTAGTCACGTATCCGTATCTCAGTTCTACGTGACTACTGAGGCTCGTAGAACTGAGATATGGATACCACCCCTTATAAACCGGTTTCAACCACTTTCTAAAATTGAGGCCAGGCTTCTTCTCTTTCCGCACGACCTCTATGCAGGGCGGTCATTGATATTGTACATGTCAAAATCTCACACGTAAAATTTCAAAGTCAACATATATTGTGACAGCCGTTTTGCAATTACGCATCTTCAGACCACTAGGAACAGCTGTCACAGTATATGTTGATTTGTGAAATTTTACATGTGAGTTATTATTTACCTTAATATGGAATTTCAACAAGTACCGACTGTGTTTACACTTAATATTAGGTTATGGTGTTGAGAAGTACAGCATTACTTTAACCATATCAGCTGATTGCAAAGAATCATCTCTGAACTCTACTTAATGTTGTCGACTAACATTTCTGTGCACACTTTCCATGGATCTTATAACCATCAATCTTGTAACTCCATAAACTTTATATACAGGAACTGATAATGTAAGAACTTGATAATCATAAATTAGTAATGTTAGAAAACAAAGAGGGTTTACATTTGCAATGATTCCAAACAACTTTGTCCCTTCTGTTAATTAATAATATTGCACACCTTACGTTCACAAAGAATATTATCATTTAAATGAGAAAATATTGGTTTGATCTTAAAGTCAAAACCTTTTACAATGAAAATGTTTAAATAAATAAAGTTATAAACTTACTTGACAACAAAATCTTCAGCTTCAACCAGCTTTTTCCACTTTGTACTTGGTACATACTTATATAGAGGAAGGGAAAACTTGAGCAAGCTGGATAAATAGAATATATTGTTGTTAGCATCTATTACTTTGTCTATGATATGTTCCTTATCACCTCCACTCACATAACCCAAACGTTTGTCGTAACATACTGTACCAGCAGCTGAAATGAATTAATGTCATGAGTTTGTTTCAAGAATCTGTAGTATTTTTTAAAGAATACAGACTTTTATTTTGCCATTTAAAGCACATAAAATCAGAAACATTACAAAAACATATATTATATTTGTTATTCATTCTATACAATAATTTATAGGAATTAAAAGAATTTGTGATAACTATGAAAGTTTGCCAAAATGATGTATTGTCACTATTTCTATTTGTTTAACTGGTAAATGGTTATAACCCAGGATTGTTGGAGAGGATGCAGATGAATTATGTGGAAAATGAAACCACTCATGCTTGTGGAGTATTGCTGATAACATGGCAATGGTGGTTCTTCAAGTGGTAGAATTTTCATTTAAATTTAATGTAGTTTCAAAGGTATACACATTTATAAATTAATATTGAGCTTGACTTGTGAGATAATATTAGATAGAATAAAACTCGAACACAAGATCTCACAAATATTATGTTTTACTTAATCAAACACATTTCAACGACAAAATCACGATCTTCAGTGACACATGAGTTACAATAACTAAACTATAACTCACCTAGCACTGCGTCAACCCGTATTTATACAAAACTAAAGGAGCATCATGGCCTAAAAACCTACTTTCTAATATTAAGGCATTGACAAGTGCCTCGCATCATTCTAAATAACTTAAAAGTTAACATCTAACTAATACAATATTCTTAATCTTATATGTAACAATACATTTTATATTTTACTTTAATATAGAACTTTGTATCAGCCCTAATTAATTATTTACAGTTATATTACGGTACTTGTTAATATAAAAAGTTTCCCATGCATCTATTGTGTTTAATAGTAACATTTTTCAACGACACACAGTTTTCTATTTTGAAAATATCTTTTTCCTCTAAACAATGTTCAATCATAGCTGATTTATCAGGCTTATTATATTTAAAGTGGGCAAAGTGTTCGTTTGCTCTTATCCTTACATTTCGTTTATCAAATTTGTTGTAAACACATTGATTGAACCAGAAAACTTCAAAACTTAAAATAAAATATAGTTTTAATGATATAAATAATTTATGCTGAAAACATGTTTGTGGCAAAAAGAAAACAAATTTAGATGCTATTTAAATATCTAAATTATTTATGACTTATTATAAGAGCTTACATTCTTGTGACCGTTTGCCCAGTTCACGTTTGAGATCTGGAACAACTCCTTTGTTATTTTTCTTCTCTCTGAGTCGTTCTACAAAATCATCAGCCACTGCTTCAACATTGGGTAAACATTGTTGTACATCCCTCGGCCTCAGCATCAGATGCCTCACAGCTTTTCTTAATTTGTACCACTGTTCGCCATTTCTGAAAATAAGAATATATTGTGTTTTAATATTAACCAAAGTTAAACAATTTAGAGAAAAATCATAACCAAGGATGAAAATAAACTTTAAATAAAATAATAACTTTAAAATAAAATTAGGCTTAACACAGGAAGCTATAATGAGTTTGAAAATTAAGATTGATCACCACTTTACCTTTTATTATCTGTATCATCATGCCCAATACAGATAGATCATAAGTTTTTGTTTTTGGGGGGGGGAGGCACACAGGCCCTATTCCATTCCAAACTTTACAGATACTATTGAAGGTAACCTACTAGAATTCATCTCATATTCTATCCAGACCTCATATAAAGCTCCTGAGGACCATAGGATCAACATATCTAAAATCTTCAGGATCCACGACCCCCTACCAAATTCACTGAATCTCCATCAAACACACTTCACACACACACAGGTGTTCTGCCAACTCTTTACTATAGTAGCAGAACTGACTTATATCCTATTCTGTCAACCTCATTTTTTAGGTGAACACTTATTGGACAATGACCTTAAGTCATCATGTCTTATCTCCATCATGTCTTATCATCCACAATAAAGCCTTTCTAACCAGTAATAAATATTTTATGGCTCTAAATTTGGAAAATTAGATAAACCTCTTTGCTTGTTTCAACTCAGAAATTGCTTCCTAATAGAACAATAGCTGATCTCTCTATTCAAACCTCAACTACATTTCTTAGATGCCTCTTGGATGACGAAGGGAAGAAAGAGTCTTTAAGCATCATCTTTAGGAAGATAAAAAATAGCCTCATTCCCAATCATCCCTATAAGACCAGGGATCCATTTTAAAGTGACTTTGTTCATGCATTTGAACAAACCGTCATTTCCTGTAGATTCTATTTCGACGGGCTTCGGCTTTTTACAACTGCATGCAACCCAAGTCATGAGGTATGGCTAATTACTAAACTGCCCAATGACGATCTACCTTCTTTCTCCTACCACTTGACCCAGCGATATTACTATCAAAGCCTATCCACTCAGGTTTCGCTTTAATAGGCACCTTATGCTGTTCTCATGCTTGTTTCTTTATAGTCCAAAGATGCTGGGCTCACTTAAAGTTAATATATCATGCGTTAACTTTATCCACTACAACAATAGTTACCAAAGGATCCAAATTAATGCGCAAATACACCAAGTTAATGTTTAAATTATCAAAGTATCAGTAATATTAGCTCACTATTATTGTGAGCTAGCATGTGTAAATGTGGAAGATTCATGCGAAAATGTCAAAACAGCTACTTTGCCAACAAAAGATATAAAGGTATGAAACAATTTATTTACATAAATTGTTAATTATGTGTATCTCAATTTCATGCTCATTCTTGTTAGTACAATTGACTTATTATAAATCAATTAATAATTATTGTTCTTAATTAACTGGTCTTCCGACATGAGACATTGTTCACAAATTATTCATTTGGTCCTCCAAGACTAGATAATATTGTCCAGACATTTTTCACCTCATCATATCATATTTAGCCTATCAATACACACTAGCTTGGACTCAAAGGTGAATACTTTTTTAATGCTTTTAGGCCAGCTTGGTTATCTGAGAGTATGTAGATAGTGCATTAAGCATTAAACATACTTTATTAGCACAAATACATTCTATTACAATATTTTTATTTTTATGGAGCTATATATCAGAACAGGTGTTTTGTCAGAACTTACCATCTAATTAAAAATGAAAACATGGTTCCATATAATTAGTTATTAACAAAAATCTAGTTCTTTTTAAAAAAACTTGGAAACATTAATTAAAATTAGGCTATTATCTACTTTACAGGGTTTTCTAAAAATTCTTTAACGAATAGTAGACCACATCAATTGTTTTACTTTTATTCTTTCTCTAAATATTTAACTCCTTATAGTAATAGGGTGGCCTGTTATGTAATTTCAAACTGGAATATTGGGTACTCTTTTTAAAAACTCAGAAGGTGTTTGAAAGTCTAAAATTTGTACAATTTTTGGTATTATAATTGTGTTCATAATTAATTCCTAAAAGTAGTCTATCTTTAATTTATGAACCCAGTTCAAGGTTTCATATATGTACAAGCCAGTGAGTTTGAATTTTTTAAACTCTGAATAGATTGTTACTTGAATTTTTGTGGCCTAGAATTTTTCTAATTGTTTTCTTTTGCAATATAAAGACTGTATCAACACTTGACATATACCTCAAAGGTTGATTCAACAACCTTACATGGATTGATAAAACAATATCTTTTAAGCATAAAAATGCATAATAAATTGTTTTATAAAGTATAATGTGTTGCCTTGGACTGTTTAATATATATAATATAGTTAATTACCTTAGAGGTTGTCCTCAGCCCGTATTATAGTTATGGCTACAGCGCTGTTTTGCCAAACACTGTCGGCTTCGTCAGTACCATACCTGCAGCTGGAAAAGTAAGACCTTATAATGTGGCCATGAACAATTTTATTATTTATGTATGACGAGTCATACTCTGATTTTATATGTGTTAGTGTTGTGTTGTGTTACGTGTTTATGTGTTAGTGAGGGCCTGATGAAGCCGACAGTGTTCGGCGAAACAGCGCTGTAGCCATAACTATAATACGGACTGAGGACAACCTCTAAGGTTATTACGAAACTATATTAAAAGAAATTGATTTTAATTTCTCCCAAACAAAATCCAAATGAGATTGCTAGTTTATCCTCTCGCTCAATAAAACTCTCAAAAAGTTATCTCTAACCTCTTTTAAATATCCCCCTGTCATGGAGGCCTATAATTATGACCTTGGCTTGGAATTTGATGGGGAGGAGTCAACAATGATAGATAAGGTTAGGTTAGGTTAGGTTAGACTGCAGCTCCAAAGACTTAAATATTTTAAAAAGTAATTATTTGACATGCATCTGATATGTTACCACTGATAGGATGTGAATTTATTTTGTTGATCGATTCTTTTTATATCTGTCTATTGCCGACCTTGACCTAGCTATGTCACATATGGCCGTTACACAAAATAAACAATTACAGACTCATGTTAGTCCTAAGTAGAAGGAACTGCCAAAAATGCATTTCAAACAACTGCCAATTAAAAATTTTACTAACAATTTTTATAAATAAAAATGTCTTGTGTTCAATAGCGATTGAATTCACTTCCATAAAAATTCTTGGCATTTTCAGGAGTGGAAATTTGTGTCTTTTAGTTATAGGTGTTTTTGAGAAAATTTTATTTGTCATTAGGCCTATTATTGTTTAGATAGGAGTTTTTAAGTATAAAGTATGTGAAAAGAAGCTTGAGACATTCTAAAAATATTATCACATTCCATATTTTTTTAAAACTCTTGTTACATAATTAATACTTTTATGTACAAGATATAACAAAACTGTTATCATAACAAAAATCACTTTTTTTTTTTTATAACTGGAACCTCAAAAACTGATATTTCATTTTTTTTTTTTACAATTAAATACTTTCTCTAAAAACAATGTTTAGGCCTACATAAAATATAAACTTGACTAATGAAGAACTTTTTTGAGAAATTAATGCTATTATGATTTTGGATATATGTTTGACATCTCTCTTAAGACAAGTGTACAAATACAAAGATGAGTACTAAAAATGCATCGAAACCATGGTAGTGAATTCAATCGGTAGTGGATCTTAAGACAGTAAAAGAAATATTCATTACTACTAATAATTTTAATTAGTGATCCAGGAAACTTGATATCGCCACAATTTTTTTTCAATCGTATTCATCAAATATCATCAATACAAAACATAATTTATATACTGAATTTTTAAGTACAATTTAAGTAAAATTTCAATTTCTAGAGGTATTATTGTTGATTTTCTTCTAACAAGGTTATGTTTTTAACAATTTAGTTTTTTAGTAATAACTATAATATTTGTTTATCATATAAAACACTTTTGAGTATTATTCTATACATATTTGAAAACTGAATGTTTGGATTCAAAATTATTGTCATTCTTGAAGTTTAAAAAATCAGTCGTAATTTTGAAATTTACCTAATGATTTTTCTGATTACAGAACTTGTAAAACTTGTTTGAGGGGCGTGCAAAAACAAATAGAAATGTATCAGCTTTATTTATTGAATAAAATGGAATTTGTATTATTACAATTATTTTTTGGTTAACACGACTTTTTTTTATGTAGTCGCTCGCACTGCAATACGCTTGTTCCAGTGCTCAATAATTTCAGAAGAGTAGAAGTCTTCCGGCTGCATGTTCACCTATTCTTGTACAGTCTCAATAACCTCCTTATTACAGTTGAATTTTTCCTTTCTAAAAATTCTTTAAGTAGTCCGACGAGGCAAATGTCCAATGATGTTAAACCTGTACTACATGCAGGATGAGTTAGAACATCAGAATTGAGTTTCTGCTGTTTCCATCATCAAAGCAGCAGTGTGAGGGCTAGCATTGTCGTGAAGAAAACAATCCTAATACTGGACAACTATCCTCTTCGATTGAATCACACAGGCTTCATTTTCTTTTTTTTTAAATCATCCATTATCATTACATCACCACATAAATATTACATAGACGGGAGAATAAAACAAATTTAAAAAATAGCAAAGCAGAATTTTTATAATAACATGCACAAACATTGAATGGAAACTCTAACAGGCGTCTACAAATAAAATAAGAACTTCTGAGAAGAGAGTCAGTTGTGGCATTCCACCAGACCATTTGATATGACTGTTTGGTGCTACGAAAAACCTATGAAAATATTACAAGTTTCTACATACAAAATAAGGATCTTTTGAGAATAGAATCAGTTGCAGCATGTTGCCTGAGTACTGGACATGACTGGTGCTACGAAAACCCTATGAAAATATTATAGGCCTCCAAAGACAGAATAAGGAACTTCCGAGAAGAGAATTAGTTCTGGCATCTCACCTGACCACTGGACATTCCCTACTGTTTGGCGCAGCATCTAAATAGGTTCAAAATCTTCATCTTAGACATTTGAGCTATATGCATGATCCTCGGCACTAAGATGAACAAGGATCATCTCATGGTTTGCAAAAAACTTGACGAATCAACAAGGTAGAAATGAAGACTACACTGGACTGTATTGATTAGAAGACAAGATCGAAAAACCATTGGAAACAAAACAACAACTAAAGAACTTAGCAGTGAGAAAATTGAGGTTAAGAATTACTCGTAAATCCCAAAAGAAAGAGGCATTGATTTTTTCAGGTAAAAATTTAGCTTAGGATTTTTGAATAGAGGTGACCTTGAATATTGCCATTGCATGTTTGTTTGTTTTTACTCTGGAATAAACAATTCACTAATATTTCATCACAGGGTATTAAAACCCATCAAAGGGTTTTAACTGAACTATCCGTCGTTCATCGTCCACGTATGTGGACAGTTAACAGTTGTAAGGTTAAATAATCAGATTAAATTTTTGTTTAAAATTTTTCATTTATTATCTTAGGTCCTGTTTTAATAGGCCTATATTTAATTTTCTTATAAATTTTTTTTTCCAATATAAAAAACAAATAACAAAAAACAATATAACCTTAGACAGTCATTGAAAGTTACCAATTATTAATAACTTGAGATCTCTAATAACAATTTAACTTAAATCTAGATCTAATTATGTTACGATAATTATATAGCAGAGTAGCCTCACTTCAAAATCAATTTTTATGGGTTTTATTCGTCAAATAAATGTTGGAAAAATATTTTATTATCGAAAAAAAGTGTCGGAAAAAGTACATCAGGCTATTAGGCCTATAAACTAGTTCACCTCTGGGTCTTTGGAGGTTAAGGTGGCGCCGTATTTTCCTTGTTTTATTTTTTTATCCTCTACTACATACCTTACTTCATAAGAATAAATAATGTTTTTTTGCTGTAAATATGTAGGGCTTTATTATTATATGTCACGAAAGGTTTGGCCAGGTTGCTATATATATATATATATATAACCACCTGGCCAAACCTTCCGTACGTTTATTGAAGTGAATTTCATGAGTATGAAAGATAACAGAGTTAATTTTTTCACGAAAAAACTACTTGTGTAATTGTATTATTGTATTATGTAATCATCTTTCCGACACTTTTTTTTCGATAGTAAAATATTTTTCCAACATTTTAATAGTTCCTGAGATATCGGGTTATTTGTGTAAAAAAATACTGTTTTCCGGAAAACGAAGGAAAAGTAGGTAATTATATAGCAGAGCTGCCTCACTTCAAAATCAATTTTTATGGGTTTTATTCGTCAATTAAATGTGGAAAAATATTTTAGCAACCTGGCCAAACCTTTCGTGACATATAATAATACAACCCTACATATGCGTACACTGAAGCACATACGCGGACAATTGAACGTCAATGGAGGGAGGTGCGAGGAAATGTGCCGCGATATGGAAATTAAAAACAACATTTCCATGGCCATATAGCCGAATTTATGTTTAAGAGAAAGTACAATGAGTATAATACTCGTTTTCATCATTTATGGCGAATTACGAGTGAAATACATTTAAATTCAATAAATTCCTCTTCTACTGAATTTTCAGCAGCATTTGACTCTGATTAAGATTTTCTTGTGTAATTATGTAATCATTTTTCCGACACTTTTTTTCGATAATAAAATATTTTTCCAACATTTATTTGACGAATAAAACCTTTAAAAATTGATTTTGAAGTGAGGCAGCTCTGCTATATAATTACCGAAAAGTAAATAAATTAAATTTTAATAACAAACAAGGCACAATTTATTACTTACATAAGTTAAAACCCTCCTGGGCAGTAGTCATCTTCATTTTTCTTTTCTTGTATCAGGTTCTGTCTCCTTTTCTTTATTCTAGCCTCCTTTGTCATGTCCTCTGCTGCTCGGTCGGCTTGTTTTATATGAGTGTCGTCAAAATTCTTCAGGGCTGCAATTGTATATTGGCCTAAGTCCTTAATACCTAGTTCTTCCAGCACCTTAATTCTACCCACATTTCCATCATTGAATGATATCACAGCATCCCAAAGTCCAAGGTCTAGAGTATTTTTACCGATGAAGTTGGATTTGGGCAGACGGCTCCAGATAATATTGTTAAACGACTCGTTACAATTTTGTGTGCGCCCATGTAGACATTTTTTCAGGAGCTCTTTATTACTTAGATCTCTGTAGCCTAAATAGGTTTAATTTGATTCATGATGACTTCTGGGAGTGACTTCTTGTGTCTATAGCCAGCCTGATCTTTTCTATACCTGCACCAGGTATCTGGAGCAGGAGGACACAACGCGTGACTTGGGTTCTCATCTGTGGCAAGTCGGTGAAAATACGTAGCCCACACTGCCTTGTGCATGTTTTCCAAATTGCCTGAGTTACCTCTTATGGCATTCCCATAATAAGATTGTAGCTCATCTATTACCTTGTCGGTCAGTCGTCCTACGCCTTTTATAGATTTTCCATCCGCGAGCTTTGTCCCACCTAGCTTTTCTTTCAGTTTTCTTAGCCTAGTTCCAAGCCGCTTCTCAACGTGACCCACACTCTCTAATTTTTCAATATCTACATCATAAGGCTTGCTTTCTCTTACACATAAATATGCCTTGGAATCTCCATCCCCTAACATTTTCACATAGCGGACCTGTCTCTTTAATTCAGAGCGGTGAAAAAGCGTAACCGCAGCTTGTGTTTCCATTCCCCCACTGGCACCTTCATAGTTCTTTACACACTTTGTTTTATGCTTTTCTTTTTGTTCTGCTGTGTTTGCCTTTACACAGCCACTGCAATACTTTGTCAAAGACTCAACATCAATAACTTTGCCTGTGTCTATGCTTGTCACTGTGGCTACTCCATTTTTAGATCTGAAGCCCCGCTTCTGCCATGTACCGTCGTACGCTACACAAATATCGGAATCATGTTCATTTTCCTCTACAGCTTCTTTAGCAGCCCTATTCATGGAGTCTTCAGCCACTACTTGTAAACATGCTGATATGACCTTTGTATGTTTTACTCTGGCCAGGTTTGGAGGAGGTAGGTTTAACATTGCACAAATCATTTTTCCTGCCTCGAGCACTTTACCAATACACCTAAACCCATAAAAAAATATTGTATTTACTTCAAAAATTTTTTGCTTAGGTAAAACTGCACTAGGTTTGGGGTTATGTAATTCAGAAGTCCAGAAATATTCTTCACTGCAACACTCATCACAGCTTAGGCATAGCCTATTCGCTAAACCACTTCTTGACAACACATCTTCCGACAGCATAACTGAGCCCCCACACTTACATAAAACATTGCTAAACATTGATCTGAGTGTATCCATGGATACAATTATATTCTTTGTATTACCTTGAAAGTCATCAAATTGTTTTTCATTGGAAGTTAGCTTCATCCTAGAAGAGCTTACAGGAGATGGAATTGTGATTGGAGTTGTAGGCCTAGGACTAATTGCTTCTGAAGAGCTAGGCCTAGTTTGTAATTCCTGTATTTGGTCCACAGCTAATGGCATAGGCTTGTTATATTTGTTGCCTCTAAACACACGTTTTTTAAAAACACCATTTGCCTTAGTCATTTTAGAACTAAAATAAAACTACAAACACTAGAAAATGAAACCACACTACTTATGATTGGCTAAATGGCTATTATAATTCCAAAACACAACATAACCTAAAAGCTCTCTGCTGTTTAGCAATCACATGTTTTTTTTTTTCAACACAGACAACTGAACTAGCTCAACTGCACAGCCACTGTCACTTGAATATCATTGAATATACAAAGTACTAAGCACTATAAATAATGAACAGTCTACTAAGTACTAATGGAGCTGTAAAGTCATCATCAAAATATGAGACGACAGATTTTTAAAAAAATTTTTAAATACTTTTCATAATATTTTTATGCATATGTTATATATTTTTGTGTTCACAATTAAATTTACTATAATAAAACACAAAAAACAAAAAATTGAAATTTTTGAAGTTTTAAAGTGTTCAAGTCCCCTTAAAACGTATTTTTATTTACAATGAAATCATAAAAGAAACGGAATAATTATAAGTGAAGGTATAACTTTTAGATAAGTTTATAATTGTATAAAAAAAATCTATTTATGGTACTAATCAACTTAATATATAATATAGTTTCAGTTGTCGTCTATTGTTGTTAATTATATTAGTTATAGGTTCGTTTCATTGTTTTATAAAAAATAACATAACCTGAAACCATGTTTTTCCATTGATTTATCTCATCAGATAATATAACCATAATATGGTTTTTCCTACTATTTAGTCTATGGTAAAACGATAATTTAATAGCATAATAATTATTATTATTTTTAATAATTTTATAGCTAAACCAATAATTAAACATCCCTATATCATACAGATTAAAAAAATATATGTGTAAAAAGTTGTTTTCAAATAAAATAAATTCGACAATTATTTGATGGTTTATTAATCGTTCGCTTACAAAGTTTTAAACAATTTAATTATTAAATTAAAATTTTTGTCTGTTAAAAAAAAGAATTATGAAAACTTAAAAATTAAATAATATATGTATAATATATCAAGTGGATTTATATGATCTCAATTTTTTTTGTAACTAGAAGGCAAAGGTTCTTCCTACTTCCTCCAAGAAAGCCTATCTTCTTCCTGTTTAGTGCATTGCAATCTTTGCGTTCAATTAACTGTTCATATGGCGTTTTGAATATAGATGTTTTAAAAAGTTTCCAAAATTAGGCGCATTTCGTTTAAGAACTATCGAAATTTTGGTAAAATTTGAGGATCCCGAGCTACTTAACAGTGTCAACTTACAGGACACTTCCAATTTTACCAAAATTGTAAGTTCTTACGTTTATACAAATCAGAAAAAAATTTTGTTATATTCCCCCCAGTCATATTTCAATTATAGGTAAGGTAATAAATAGGTAATTTTTAAAACTCAATAACTCTGGTAATCTAAAGAAGTGTTTTAACTTGTTTTTGAATGACCTGCTTTTAATTAGGTTTTATGTTGAATAATTTAAATGTGTATTTTTGTTTTGTTAGACAAATATATTTTAGTACTTGATGAAGGAATAAATTTGTGCCTGCCATTTTAGTTAATTCTAATTATTCAGTCTTTGAAAAACTTCTACAGTTTATTTATTTTGATTTATCAATGGAATTGATCTAGTGAGTGTTTATTAATAACAGATTTAGTATAATTTATTTTGTGTATATAAATATATAACTGTATATAGTTAGTGCAAATATTAATTTGCATTGTAGCCACCTATTAAAATATATAGGCCTAATTTGAACTAAACTTTTCAACATTATCCCTAACATTTTAGTGATGACTTTATATTATCTTATCTTCCTAGGCTAAGGTACTGTGTTACAAATGAGGAACCCTAGCAAGTGAGTTAGATCTTATCATTCATATTTCCTTTTCGAATCTCACAGGATCAATTCTTATTCTTTCCAACCCTGACACTAATAACAAATTTGAAGGGTAGTGATTTTTATTTTTGTTTCTTTTCTCTTATTTTATAAGGTGATTATAACTTAGTTTTACCTAACCAACATTTCATTGTTAGGTTTACCTAAATGTTAGGTAAAGTACATTTAACATTTAGGTGGTAAAGTACAAAATATATTGACTGTTTAAATCAAATTGGAGTTTCAGTTCTAGTAATAATTACAAAATAGGGGTTGATGCACAAACTTATGTAGACTTTTAAAGAAGATAGTTTACTGGTTTGTTTTATTTTGTTTAATGTATTCTTCTTTCAGAAAACATACAGTATGTGTGTATGTATACATGTTGTGTATTGTTATGCAATATTTTTAGACACTTATTAGAACAGCTTCTGTGATTAAATATACACTGTAAACTAAAATTGAAATAATTAGGCCTACAGTTCGAGACCTAGTTTAATACTGTAATCACTTGGTTACCAATGATTTCCTACCCTTATTAGTCTTTTGGGCATAATGTGTGAATGATGCAACTTGTAGTACAGTAATCTTGCAGATAAAAAAACTAGGCTACTAAACCAATGTTGGTACATTGCAACTAACCTCCTCGATTTGATATATTTAAAACTCTTGGGAGATATAGTAGCCTACTTTTAAAACCTTTGATTGTAGTTACGCTATATCTATGTATATGTCTTTGGCACATTATAGTAAGTCAAATAATCCCTAGGGATTCTGGCTATAATTACACCTTTTATTTACATAGTCTTGCTTTAGATCCCTTTCTTTCATATCAAGACTCCATTGACCAACTCTTGTTCTTTTCCAAACCTGAAGTTATTAGAGTAGGCTTCTTTTCTAATTTTTAATTTTGTAAGATATTGATGACCAAGAAGTTTTTCGCCTAACAACAAGACATGAATGATAACTGATAACCATACATTTTGAGATGGTTATACCTAATAATGACTTGTGGATTTTTCACAAGAACTATTATCATAATATTTTTCTATTCTTCAACTTTAGAATTATATGTATCAAAGCATGTAAAAAAATTGCAGTCTTTGTTTAAAATTACCCAGAACTCATAATATTGATAATTAAAACCATTAAACAAAAAAATAAAAATTTTAGGACTAAGAAGCTAGTCAGGAAACTGTTGATTTGGTAAATCTATTGAAATACTATTATTATTTATTTTACAGTCGTACAATTTTTAAGTAACTTTTAGGTGCAAGTGTGTATTTTTCCTGGTGATTGAGAGTTTGATGCTTGGGTACACTGATGTCCGGTCCTTATTTAATCTTTTAGGCATAACATGTGAAATGATACAGTTTGTAGTACAGTAAACTTGTAGGTAAATAAATTAGGCTTTGTTGTAATATTGATTTTACAAAATATATTTGGGCAAATTCGAGTACTTTTCAAAATCTTTTAATATAGTATGTTATACATGTGTAAATGTATATTTGTTTAATTAATTTGGTTTTGTGTTTAATAAAAAAAATTTTGTTTTGTAACCTGTTACCTAATTTAACTGTAAAATCAATCAACAAGCATTTTTATTGTTTTGTTTGTCTCTTAAACAATAAGTAATGATTAATTAATTCCAATCTGAATTGACCCTCAGGTGCTCACTCCTAGTGATTAAAGTCATGACAATCCCAAAGGAATTGATTGTCTTCAGGGGCTCACTGTGGCGAGTAGGAAACTCGAGTGATGCTACCTGGATCCATACATTTTTCATTTAGTCTTGGGTTAGATACCTTTCTTTCATTTTTACTAACACACATACCTCTCTTAACCAACCCTTGTTCTTTTCCAGCTCTGATGCTATTTGAGTATTCGAGGGTTATGGGTCTTTATTTTATGTTATTTTTTCCTTTGTAGGGTCCAAAGGTAAAAGAAAAATATAGTACTGTAGTAACCAAAAAAAAAAAAAATAATAATTGAAAAACTATAAAGATGAAATATTTTGAAATATGAGTGGGTTATCAAATAAAACTAGATTATATTCTGATTATGAATATGTATGCTTATTTGTTGATAATTAATATGTTGGCGCTAAGCTAAATTTAAATTGTCGGATATCATGTTCATCCCCCCCCCTCAACTTAAATACAGTTTTTGCTACAAAGTAAAAAAAGAAAATACTAATGAACACCTACAATTCTGAAAAAAATATTGGTTTTGAAATTAAATTGCAGTTTGAAATCATCTATTATTATTATTATTTTTTTTTAAATTTATTTATTTTATTTAATTTTTTTTCATTACTGTTGAGACCGATGGTTCTTGGTGGAATTCCATGTTTAAAGATAATAAAACACAATTTTTTATTTTGTACTATCCACTTTTTATTAGTCTAGCCGACCAATGGTTTCGCCTGCTAAGGCATTGACGAGGCTGTATTACAGACTGAAGAAAAGAAAACCTTAAAACTAGAGGGTGGGAGTTAGGATACAAAGAATGGAAGGTTGGGGAAATACCCGGCCTGGGCAATGACCATAGGAACAATACATATTGGGAAAACCAGTTGATTGTTTAAGTACAAATACCTTTGGTCCCCTAATGACCTAACCATAATGGCTAGAAAACTTTTGGATGTAATCGAGGTATGCTTGGATCAAAATTATTTTCAATTTAAAGATAAATTTTATGTTCAATGTGATGGTTTGGCTATGGGGTCCCCATTGTCGGCAGAAATTTTTATGGACAATTTTGAAAACAAAATAATTAACAATAACCCATTTAAATCAGTTATTATTTATTGGTATCGTTATGTTGATGATGTAATTTGTCTCTTTGATGGCTCTAACCGCCAACTTCAATTATTTTATAAGTACCTGAACTCAATTGACGATGCGATACAATTTACCATGGAAGTTGGAGAACAAAATCAAATTAATTTCTTAGACTTAAATATAAAAATTGAAAATGGTAAACACAACTTTAGTGTTTTTAGAAAACAAACTTTCACAGATAACATTATCCATGCTTCATCTCGGCACCCTTTAAATCATAAATTGGCAGCTTTCCATTGTATGTTATATCGCCTCGTCAAAGTTCCAATGTCTGACTCTGATTTCAATAAAGAACTAAGTTGCATTAAACAAATAGCTGTTAATAATGAATATGATGTAAATATTATTAATAAAATGCTAAAGAAAAAACTTAAGATGAATGCAAGGCAACTTATTTTTCCAACTTCAGTTAAAAATAGCGCTAAATGGCGGAAAGTTAACTATATAGGAAATGTTAGCCAAAAAGTTGGAAATATTTTAAATAGGGAAACAGAGTGTAGGCCGGCATTTTATTGTAGTAATAGTTTAGGTAAGATTTTAAATAATTCTAAAGATAAAATTAACAAAATGTTGAGAAGTGGTGTATATAAGATAACTTGCAAAATATGTAATTCATGTTATGTAGGTCAAACAGGATGTAATTTTAAATCTAGATTAAGTGAACAAGAAAGAAGTTGGCGGTTAGGATATGAAGATTCCAGTTTTTCAAATCATTTAAGAATACATCAAGTGTCTGATTTTAATTCGAGTGTAGATTTTAAAATATTACATTTTGATAATAAAGGTAAGAAATTGAATGCTTTGGAGAGCTTAGAAATTAAAAGAATAAGATATTGTAACCCTAATTTAGTTTTAAATGACCAGTTTGATTTGTATAACTCTCCATTAGTAAAACCTTTAAAAGTTATTTGTACTACAATCAACTGGTTTTCCCAATATGTGTTGTTCCTATGGTAATTGCCCAGGCCGGGTATTTCCCCAACCTTCCATTCTTTGTATCCTAACTCCCACCCTCTAGTTTTAAGGTTTTCTTTTCTTCAGTCTGTAATACAGCCTCGTCAATGCCTTAGCAGGCGAAACCATTGGTCGGCTAAACTAATAAAAAGTGGATAGTACAAAATAAAAAATTGTGTTTTATTATCTTTAATCATCTATTATAGTTTTTTGTACAACAAATAGAACTTCTTTTAACCACGCAATGAAAAATTCATAGCTTATAAATTTTAAAAACAGTTCTTATGACATGTGAGACAAACACTTCAATAGCCATTAAAATATGGATTCCATTTTCATTTATTTCTCTTTATTATGATCCATAGTTAAAACCAAGGACCTGTATAATTTTATTGCATATCTGTCTGTAAAATTTAAACTGTCACTTAAATGACTTCGATTTTATAAAAATAATTTTCCCTATATGCCTACTGAGCCTAAGATGTGTGGTTTTAGCACACGTTTGACTTTTTTATTTATAAGGTGATGATGACCTAAAGGTTATTTACCTTTTAAAACAATTAATAATTTTTTTTAAAAAGTGTGATTGATTGCTCCATGGGTGATTATTTAATTTAAATTAAACAATGTTGATCTTGATTGTGTTAGATATTTATTCAGGTGTTGCTGTGACCATTTATACATGTTTATTTGTTCAGGCATTGCGACCAAGTAAAGGAAACACATTTTGCCATGCACACACAATGTATGAGCAAGGACTACAGTCAATCCAATGAAGTCAAAATACTCGAACACTAAGTTACATAGGTATTTATAGCTTTAGTAGTGTGTTGTTGTATTAACAATTTGTTTTTTTTGTGTGTGATATATGTATATGTGACTGAGATTTAATAGCATTAGTAACTGTTCCATACTATTGTATACAAGTGCTAATTAAAGCACTGCAACCATAGAACAGCGTAACTTTTCACTGAAGTAATTGTTCCAATGATACTTTACTTAAATTGTAGTATTTTTACATACTCAGAGTATATGTAGATGGAGTAAGTGTGACAATCGTAATTGTATTGAACTTGTGTTACTGTCTTTGCATTTCATTGTCTAAAGGAAAAGTAATATTCGTCATTCTTCAGGGGCTCACTATAGCGAGTAGCAAACTCGAGGGATCTTAGCTGGATCTTTACATTTTTTTCATATATAATCTTGGGATAGATCCTTCTCTTGACCCAATTCTTGTTCTTTTGCAATGTAAACACTATTAAATTATTCTAGGACAAGGGGTATTTATTTGATCTTCTTTTTGTATAAGGTGACTATGACAGAGCTTTTTCACCTTTAAGTAACAAAGGAAAAAAGTGTTATATGTAAGTATGATAGCGACTACATAAATGGTTTTAAAGAAATATAATTTCACAAGTTTGTCTTATATGTTTCCATTATGAAACTGAAAGTAATTTTATAATAATTATTGAGGTATCTATTGTAACTAAAATCTTAAAATAATCTGATTTAAGTAACATTAAATGAACATACAGAGTAATAATTTTACCTTTGATGTTATTGATATGTCTTCTATCAATTCTATAAATAACATAGCTGATTTAAAATATATTAATATTCTGCTCAACAAGTTTTATTGTACAATTAGTTTCACATATTAATTTGTCATTTGATAATGACTGTGTAAGGTTGGAACCAGTTGGAAAATAAATGTAATTAGTTTATTATAACAAAGCTTTTGTCTTTTTCGAGTCTTTCCATAAGTGCTTTTCATTCATGTCTGTCAGCAGCACTTCTTTTATGTCCATCTGTTTTGCTGCCTGGCCCACTTCTGTCTTCACATATCTCCTTGGGCCTCCGTCACTCCATGGGGATTATAATTATAAGCCTGTCTCTCTATGGCACCGTCATCTTTTCTGAGGGTCTGTTATATCCGCTTCCATTTTTTCCTCTTGATATCCAGCTCTATAGGACGCTGATCTGTATACTTGTCCACAAGTTCTCATTTGTAACATTCTTCTGTTAACAGATCCCAAGGATCTTTCTCGGACATTATTTTACAAAAACCTGCAATGACTGGTCACAGTTGGCGATAATTACCAGGTCTTGCAACCATACAGCAACATCTACTTTTTATTAGTATTAAAAAGACTCATCTTTATAAAACAATTTCTATTTCTCCATACCATATACAGTTACAGGAAGGCTTCATTTGCATTTTTAATGTGAATTTTAACATCATCTGTTTATTAAAAATTTCTCCTTTAATATAACCCTACCTTGTTTATGTGCTCGAATCTCTTTTGTCTTTTTTATATTTATTCTAAGACCAGCACCATTTGCTATTCTACTTTGCTGTAATCTTGCTCTTGTAGTAAATCACTAAATCACTGTGCAAGGAGACATACATCAGCAAATTGAGATCCTCAATCTGACTTTACAGCCTTCACTACAATGCACAATCTTATGCCCTAAGGTCACTTCGGATTACCGCATCTAGCACCACAATAAAAAGAGTCTGTGAAATGATATACTATTGATTTATCTTTTTGTTTCACATAACTAATAACTTTTCATAAAGTTAGACATGAACTGAATTTTGTGGACAAGATATTAAAAGTTAATATATCACTAAATTAGAATTAAAAACAACTAAGTGTGATGAAGAAATTAGTTTCAGGCGAGAGGTTAGTCCTCTACAGTGCCTTGCTAACTTAGGAAGATTATCTCAGTTTCTACTGAACAGATGACAATGAAATTGTACAATACCTCCAAGGTGTTTTTATACACATTATGTCGTATGGCGACATTTACCTTCAGTGATGAGGAAGAATTAAAGTTTCAGATACACATCTTACATTATTTAAAACAACTCTTTTTTACAGCATGTAAAAATCTTCAGCAAAATGGATATCAAGGAAAATCCAATGACAAAATGTATATTATTTTAGTTAGTTTGAACTATTTTGAAAATTTGACTAGAATTGGTTGAGTGGTGGCTGAGGAAATGTTCCTTCAGTGTGAAAAAATAAAAACTTTGGTAAAAAGAAACTTCATTGGTATCTCTTAAGCTCCCCATGTTAATTTAAATGTACCCCTACTAAAATAATATAAAAAATACAGCAGTTAATTTGGTAACATAGGTTTTTTTTTTTTAATAGCAATACAGTATTAAGTATATTTAATAAAATTAAATTATGTGCACTAAAAATTTTTACACAATTTTTTTTCAAGAGTATTGAGTTCCTACAAAACTCAAGTATTTAAGTTATGTAATTAAGATTTTATACAAATTTGAGGTGTCTAGGGGAAGAATTCCTGAAAAAGGTACATTATGTTAAAAAAATTTTTTTCAGGATAATTAGTTTAAAGTAGGCTACGTAGATTTTTCAGTATTTTCCAGATGCCAATTGCTCCTTTACAATATTGAGCTTCTAATATTCTTCCAAACTGGATTTTTTGTAACTTTTCTACTGTGTATGATTTTAAATGATTTATTTTAGACATAATAATTACAATGCCAATATTGCAGCAATTCTTTAGTTTTTTTTTTTTCTTCTTTTTTTTCCTTTTTTTTTTTACTTACGGTAACACTTGTAAAAAAATAAAAAGTATTCCCGTATCATGTGGTCAAAGAATTGTCGAATTCAGCCCCTGAGGCAATTTAGAATTTTTTTTTTCTTGTTTAAAAATGAAAAATCTCTCGATTATCATCGCCTTAAAAACAAAACTGGAATAATAACAAATAAAGACCACACTAGCCCATAATACTCTAATCGCATCAGATTTGGAAGAGAACCAGAGGTAGACAAGAGAGATCTGATAAGAAAGATGAAAGAGAGGGATCTAACCCAAGAGTACATGTAAAAGGATATAGGTTAGTTACTTAATAGTCCAATGAGGGTGACACTTAGATATAGTCAGTCATTTAACATCATTTGACTGGTGTAGTCAGATTGCCTATTCTACCTCATAGTTAAAAATGAACCTTGTAACAAGTTTCGATATTTGTCATTCAAGTAACATACGCTCAGCTACAAATAATACAAATTATAACAGTTACTTTTGTTCAATTAAATTTATCCTATCAAAATGTTCATTATACATTAATAATCCATCTATATTATTATGAAAAAAAGGCCAATTTTATAAAATTTATTTAGGCCTACTGGCTCTTGAAGTTGTATTCGATGAACACAAATATACATATAATTTTAATAAATTATTTTTTACTATGTTATTACGTAATTATTACACTTGACTAATTATTAAATTACAAAACATTTAGCTTAAGCATACAGTATATAATTTTTTTGTTTAGTTTCAGGATCAAATGATTTATGAAACAATGGCTAACAAAAGAACTTCTACACTCTTACACTACTTGAGTGTTCAGACACATAGACTACAAGACGCACAGAGTTCCTTGCATCAGCTGATGGCTGTAAGTGGAAATTGTGATTTTATATTATAACTTTAATACCTATCAGTGTCTTATGCTAGAACATGTTTCCCCTTCCATCTATTGTTTAAAACAAAAAAATCTCTGGGACTCGAGTCATCATCGCCACCCTAGAGCTGGCAGCTGTCGGTTTTCCACAGTTAGATTTGTTTCATAAGTAGCAATTTCAGAAAAATGACAGTTAGATAATTGTGTAATAATTTCAACCACATTTTTTTGTTTGATTGTATCATGGTTGGTACAAGTGGAAAGCTGATAATCTGTGCTTCATTTTATACTTCTATGTTTGTTGACAAATCTTGCAAGCTGAAATAATCTGCTGATTTTTCAAATACGCAACAATTTTTGTTTCTATACTTTTTGTGGAAAGATTTCTATAGTTAACGTTTACAAAGTTTTTTATTCATTCCTATTATTAAAAAAAAAAAAACTGTTTTGTAGTAGTTCTTTTGTATTTAACAAATTAATATTTACATTTTTTGTGAACAATGATGATAGTTTTATAAAAATAATAATCGTGTTTGCTTGATCTGCATCAACATACAAAAATAAGAATTTTAGTACATTACTTCATATTTCTTGTGTAAACCTAATATAGAAATTTACTATTAAAAGTATCTGTTTTTGGAAACTACATTAAAAAATGCTTCTTCTCTGTATATTTTGGATTTTTGTTCTCCTTTTTTTAACTCTTGAGCTGTATTGTGAAAACAGTTTGACAATTTAAAAAAAAGTTAAGAATGACAAATTACTTTGTTACATTTAGTTTGCATATAAATTTATAAACAAAATGTGTTCAAGGATTTGTGTAAATTTGACAATGAGGGCCAAATGATTGGGTTATGTATGTTATAAATGCCAAAATGTTAATTGTGTAAAAAATAAATAATTATACGAAATTGAATAATTAATAAAATAATTTTGATTATGTAAAGTAAATTGTCCTGTGGAGGACCATTCAATTAAGCAGAAATTGACATCTGTAAAATTTGTAAATGCAATTAAAATCAAGTGGAGAGAAATCATCATGTTAGTTGATTGTGCATTACCTTGAAAGATATAATTTTTTTTTTAAATTTTGATTTAATGTTAATTGTAATATTTATTATGAATTTGGGCGCAATTTATTACAAAAACAAAATAAAAATAATAAAGAAAAAAAGTCTTGAAGAGAGACTTCAAGCATTTGCAAGAAGTTGGTGTTTAAATGAAGGGGAAGTTGACTGCCAATTTACAGAGAAACTATATGGTTACGTTTTGTAACAATTTAAAAATTACTTATGGAATAACAGAGACATTTATATATTTAAAACTCAAGCTTTTTTCTTTCTTTTTTTTTTTTTTTTTTAAAGTGGTTCTCGCTATCTGATTTTTGATTAAAATCTCTTATCATGTGTCATCAGTGATAAATTAAAATACAAACTGTTTTTTTTAAAGTGGTTCTCACTATCCTGATTTTTGTTTAAAATCTCTTATCATGTGACATCAGTTATAAGTTAAAATGCAAGCTGTGTTTTTAATACTTTCTAATGGTTCCCACTTAGACCTTAGATGTATCATCAGTTATTAGTTAAAACATTTTAATACTTAAAAAAATTAAAATTTGCATCTTTTGGTAGTTTACCGTAGCAACTAATATAATAATACACACTTATAACATCTGATTGTCTATCAGCTGTAGTAACACAAATTACTTTTTTTTAATTACACACTACTGTAGTTTAAGATATTACTGTTTTATCTTGGAGTGAAATGATGTTAACCTTTACAACCAAATCATCATATGATTTTACTTATCACAAATTTGTACTCACCTAGTATATGAAGTATAGGGTTAGTTTGATATCACAAACAATTTTGACCTCCAGTTATGGACCCGGGAAACAAAAAGAAAAAGGTTTTCAACATGTCGTCCATCTTTCCATCATTGTTGTCTTTAAGCTAGCGGCTACAAAAAATAAGTTAGGAACGTGTAATTTATATAGGTGACTCATATAGAATCCTATTGAAAATAAAAAATCTCAAAATGATAGCCATTAATTTTTTTTTATATATCTTGTGTGTTATTACATTTATAAGCATTTTAATTGTTATTCAAATAGATAAAAAATCTAATTTCTATCCCTGACATCTCAAGAAAATGTGATATTAGTAAAGTTACAAGATCTGGCAGGAAAGTGTCACTGAAATGAGCAAAGCAAGTGGAAATTTTTCAATATATACACATCTACAAGGCCCAATAGGGTCGAACCAATATAAAGATAGTATAGTGTCATACACAGTTATGAGACTCAAAAAACTTGTGTAACAACTGTTATAAACAAACCTACCCTACTTTGTGCAAGACCCCTTGATGTACCAATACAATTTAACATTTCCTACAAGGATCTAAGAAACCAACTTTTGGATAGTAATTTATAGAATCCATTTGTATTACATTGTATGATGTGGCTGAATAAGTTATCTTGTGGCTCATTAATTTGTTTTTAAATTCCGTTTTTAAATCTGTTGGTTAATAACCATGAAACATGAAGATTGGTTAAAAAATTGAGGTTGGAATGTTAACTTACCTTATACTTTGTAAATAAAAAAACAAAATCATATTATAATCCGGATTTAATCCTTTTCATATAGGGACATTTTAAGGACATACTTAAAGAAAATTCAACAACCTCTTCGATATCAAAAGGTTACAATTTTATATAGGCATATTATTAAAATTGTACCAATGAATTTTGTGACACCTAATTGTAGTTATGTTCTGAATATTTTTTAATGGTTTATTTAATCAATGTTTCTTGAAATCTCTGCATTCTATTTTCATTCCTTTTTAAATGATTATATATTTTATAACTGAATATATTATGAAATTGTTTGTATTAGAATTACAGTGATCTTCATTCATCATCAACAACAACCAGATCATCCATCATTTTCAACAGCATCCAGAAAATTCACCATCAAGCTACTTATAGAACATCAGTCATCACAGCAGCATCTAGTACATCCCATCAATATCAACATAATTACAGATTTTGATCTACAACTGGTAAGGTAAGTTATACTAGTTAGTGAATTTGGAGTCCGAGGGTATACAGTCTCTTGTCACTGCGAACCAAATGGATCTTTTGTGACTACCCTACTAATTATGTTTTATACCCAGCCAAGATTTAAGCTTCTTAAGAATTTTAAAATGATTTTGGGTAATATTGTCGTTATCTCTGCAGCCATGGGGAAAGGAAGTGCTGAGATAAAGTAGTCTTTTGTAGGATAGAGATTCACACTCACACAACCAGTGTTCGGCTGTCTCTTTATGTGTCAGGCAGAAGCGGCACGAATCCACTTTTCCCTTCCCTTTACATTTTTGGGTTGGGAGTCCTCTGATGATTTCTCCATTGACCCATGGCTCTTGGATTAGAGCTATATCTTCAGTAAATCTCATGACGAGGACAGCCAAAACCGTCCTGTCATTGTTGAGATTTATTGAAAGCATTTTACTTCTTCACATTAGAAACTTGGTTTGTCCCTGATGTGGTAGAGTTCTGTATTAGTCCATTCCTTCTTGCGAGTCCTTTTTTCCTAGATCTTTCCTTTGCGGCTGTTGATGACCTTTTAGGTTTTTGTTTCTTTTGAAGGAAAGAACTGCTAGATGCCACCCCCCCCCACTCTTAAGACATACTATCCAAGGCTGTAATAGCCTTCCGCCAGCATGACTTTGGACGGAGCTTTAGCCTCTGACACAGCAACAGCTGTTTTATCCTTTCTTTGTGGTATAGAACTAGGCTGACTAGAAGTTTCGGCTCACTTATTATATTATATTCTTATAAAACCAAATTGATTTTATATTTTTCGCTTTTGAATTGCTGAATGTATATATCTAGATAAATACCTTATATTAGTAGTCAGAGCAATTCTTGTTATTGTATATCACTACAGCTGTTTCGCCGATCACAGTCGGTTTCGTCAGGTGCAAGACACTTAAATAAAACACATAAACACGACACTGAACATATACGACACTAAAAACATTGTTTTAAAATATTCGGAGGCTAGCTCTTCGTTAAATTTTACACTAAAAATGTCCGTGTGTGGCCACGAAACGAACGAATAATGATGTGGCCACACACGGACATTTTTAGTGTAAAATTTAACGAAGAGCTAGCCTCCGAATATTTTAAAACAATGTTTTTAGTGTCGTATATGTTCAGTGTCGTGTTTATGTGTTTTATTTAAGTGTCTTGCACCTGACGAAGCCGACTGTGATCGGCGAAACAGCTGTAGTGATATACAATAACAAGAATTGCTCTGACTACTAATATAAGGTATTTATCTAGATATATCACTTATTATAATGTTTGCTGATGTTTAGATCTAAGTAATTCAGATTTCCGTCCTCTTTTGTGCAATTGTTTATTGTCTGTGCTAGCTTGAAGCGCTTACGTTCACATTGTAGGTGGTTGAAGTGTTACTTTTATTTCTCATTTTCTTATACTTTTTTTAATGTACACGTAGTTTAGAGAATGTTACATTGTGATTCATGGAAATATCCTTTTTGAGTTGCTCAGAGCCCATAACTTTTTTTTGGTATAAATTATGTCTGATAAATGTTTGTACTGTCTGTTTTAA
The DNA here is from genome assembly GCA_963513935.1 of Aphrophora alni. Lineage (NCBI taxonomy): Eukaryota > Metazoa > Arthropoda > Insecta > Hemiptera > Aphrophoridae > Aphrophora > Aphrophora alni. Next base: position 148,212,831 of record OY740769.1, on the reverse strand, counting down.
TGAAACTTTGTATAAAATTTTGTTTGATTTATAGATGGTATAATACACAATTTTACAAACTGAGTAATAATGAGGGGGGATGAATGAATGAAATGTCTAAAATAGCTCTTTAAGACTTTAAGACTTTTAGTTTCATTATAATTATTTAGTAGACTCAAATTTTCTCTTCCAATTGGTTTTTAAACTTTTTTTTGTTCCAGGTTTAATAACTTTGAAAAATTCAAGTAGATGACATGTCAGAGACATGAGTGAGTACAAGTTGTGTAAAATAGTTGTAAACATATGTCAGCTAAACTAGTATCCATCATGACTTTGAAAACTTATGTTTTTAGGATGGAGAAGCCTACTAGGTTAGATTAGTTTTAAACTGTAGGAAATAGTATTAGATAAGTTATTATATATTTTATGGTATGTGTTTGTGTTAAAAATATTTTCAAAGGCATGATGGAATATAAATTATTGTAATTTTTTTATTGAGAAACACGAGCAATGTTTGTGCACATTTAATAATTAAACAATGCAAGTCATTACATATATGCTAACTAGTTTAGCTGACATATTTATTTGATAAGTTGTTGAATCCATTACAGCCTCAAGAATGAAGATTAGATCTGCATCATCGATGAACTTCATAAGGATCATGATCCCTCCCTTATGAATCAAACAGAAATCAATTCAGTTTTTTTAGATGTAAAAATTAAAATTAAAAATTTTAAAATATTAAAGAAATATGTATATAATTATTGTTTTTCGTTTTATATTTAATGAATAATCAGATTTTTTTTTTTTTTTTTTTTTTTTTTTTTTTTTTTTTTTTTTTTTTTTTTTTTTTTTTACTTTTTCAGCTTTGAATCTTTTTGAATAATATCAGTCATCATACTTAGGTCCTTTTTGAAATATTTAATTTTGTTAGATTATTTTTCTTGTTTTCTTTCAGTTTTGAATCTTTTTAAAAAATAATATTTTAACTTTAGGATTTAAAAAACAATAATATAATCTTAATAAAATTTTGGTCCTTTATATTAGTTCAGCTTCTTAGACTATTTTTTATTTTATTTTTTCATTTTCGGTTTCAGCTCCCTATCATTCTACATAATATAATTAATCCATGTGTATTTATTTCAGGCCAATTACACACCCGACCAACAAAAGGGTGAGTATAATCTTTTGTTGAGTCCATCGCACTTACAACACCTAGACTTAACAAAATGTTAATGTCTAGTTACAACAAAGATCACACACTTGTACAAATTGTCCAAGTGTACACCACTATTGTTACACTTCTTCAGGCATAAGTCCTCGACACATTAGAGGCAGCATTAGATTTGGTAGGAAATTGAGATAGTTTGTAAGAATATTTTCGGTATTCCGCGGTCCCTGTTAGGTTTTTAGTTTTACGGGAGTTTTATTTTTCAGGTTTTATTATGTGTTGTTGTGTATATATGTTATTGTTTTTCATATTTTTTATGTATTTTTTTAGGTTGTATTTTATGTGTTTTTCAGAGTTTTTTTTATATTGTTTCTATATAAATAATATTTTTGTATGTATTTCAAAGTAGTATTTTATTTCCATGTATTTTCAGGTGTGGGCTCTTTTAGTTTAGTATGAATGTTTTGTTTGATGATTTAATTTACAGCAAAGAAACTCTACATTTTTAAATTTTGTTGTTATCTAAAGTTCTACCTTCGAATTGCTGATCACCATCTTAAAAATGTAAGCTACTTCAATTCAAATTTTTTTTTTTTTTTTTTTTTTTTAATGTAGAATATCAATCTAATTTTACTTGGAAACTTGTTAGTAGGCATTCGTTTGAGTTTTCTTCAGAATCATAACTGTGTTCTTCTAAAGCATGTCGATCTACTAGAACATACAAAGAGAACTTTTAGATTTTGAGCACCAAGAACTTCTCACAAATCATCCTGGATCAAGAGATTTACGTACATAAATTGATACTGAACATAGAGAAATGAGGTAGATATGTAGATTCTTATAGGCAAACCATTTGAAATATGTTTGTGAATTTGTAGTAACTGAAAACTTAGAACTGTGAACATTTTCATAACTGTGACTTAGAACTGTTACATATTATGAAATGGGAGTTTTTTTAAAACTTTTTTAAACATATCTGTTAATGCAGCATAAACTAGAGTAGAACTGTGTTCTAACTAAGAGAGCTCTTTGGAAAGTAAGTTCCTTTTCAATATAAAAACCAATACAATTAGAGGTTTTTTATTATACACAAATTAGTTACAACTCTTACCTATTTCCCCACATTACCACCTACATTAAGGCACTTGTTATATCAGTAAACTAGTTCATTATTACCCTCATCATAGACACCTGTGAGTTATAAGACATGAATTTACACTGTCCTTCAACTCCTCATTGTTTTCAAACCACTGTGACCCTAGATATTTTTACATGATAGGAAGTGATAATCACTAGGAGCCAAATCAGTGCTGTATGTCATTTGAAACTGTCCAGTATGTTATGTATGTGTCTAACAATTAATTGTCACTAAATATGCCATACCATTTGTTCTGAATGGTTTTTACCATCCTTAAAATGTCTCGGTAGTGATTCATTCTACAAATCTTACCAGGAGTATTTCTCAAAAGACATTTGCCATGAGTTTTCTTGTATAGAATGTTTCCAAGTACTTTTGAACTTTAAGGGGTTTTCACAGTGAGCTGTAGCCCTACTCCATCGACTGACTTTGTCTCCACATTGACATACAACAGCCAAGTCTCACCTCTATAACTGAGATAAAGGTACAATAATTCAGTAATTTTGAAATTTCAGTTTTTTCAGATTTTATCATTCGCTTTTCAAAAAGTTCAACTGTCACAACAGATGGTGGTCTATTTCTTTATTTATCATGAGAAATTCCCCAACAAACTTACACTTTAAACACAAAATTTCCATTTTGTGAAGTGTAAGTTTGTTGGGGAATTTCTATAATTTTGTTTTTACTTAACACATCTACAAACATTTGCTATGTACTAGATACGCTAAATGATCATAAAAACCTCTGAAATAAAACACACCTCTGAAATTAACAAGTTCTATTCATATTAGATACATACAAAATCTAGTCAAGCCGTTTTGCTTAACTATCTTTGAAATCGTACAGTAAATAAATAACAAGACAAATTATTAGACACTAATTTCATAAATATTAAACATAAGTTCATGTTACAAGTATTCTTAATGATCAAATTCAAAATCAAAGTTCATACAATTCAGTTAGCTATTAATTAGCCAATATTTTTCATTATGTTACAACACAATTATTTAAACTAATTGCCTCTACTTTTTTAAGACATAAATTACCAATTATAATGTTCTTTTTTACGCTATACCAAAGCGTAACTTTGCACTGAATTTAGTTTTAACAAACAACTCTATGCTAATCAATAAATAATTGAGAAAAAACGTGCCAGGGGTTAAGAATATTAAAATGCATGATTAAGTTCCAATAAAAACCTTATTGTGTTCGTGTGAACAAGTAACATGTTCCTCAGGAGCTCAATATATGAGTATTGGCTTTGGCTGTCCCAAGGGGCCTAGCTGGATCTAGACATTTTTTCATATAGTCCTGGGCTAGACCCATTATTTCATCTTTCCTATCACGTCTCTCTTTATCAACTTATGTTCTTTTCTGACTATTGGCGTAAGGAAGCTATTATGGAGGTCTTTATTTTATGTTCTTTTCTTAATTTTTTTATAAGGCGTTGAAAACTCAAGAGGTGTTCTGTTTTAACAATAAGAAAAAACATGTAATAGATACATAAATAGTGGATGGGAGGTGTATATCCAAAAACACTTCATAAACTTTCTTATTAACAAATCCCCCAAAACCAAGTAAAAACCAACCAAAATTATTCAATACTGAATATGTCAAATCGATACTTGGCAGTCATAAATTGAAAATAAACCATACCGTCTTTGAAAAAAATTATAAATATAAATAAGGCTTAAAGTTGAATCTTTTGTGCCCATAATGTAAATATTATTCATTGAAATGCTGGCAATCTAGGTTCATTTATTTTTGTTTATTGGAAATTATTTCTGAACCATAATAATATTTTCAAAATGTATTACAATTTTGCATACAGGTTTAGGTAATCTTACACATTTTACTACCTGAGTCAGGTAGAGCTGATTTTCGGGAAATTTTAATTTTGTGTTTTTTTTTTATGAAAGTTGTTCAAATTTTTGGTTAAAGATAAAATGTTATAAAAATGTCCTAAGATATGACAAATTTGATTAAAATCAATTCACTTTTTTTTCTGGCCCATTGCCTAGAAAACACAAATTAAACAGATGAACATCATTCCATTCATTTTTTTGATCCTCTACATTACTTTTGATTACTATGTAATGAGAAAATGAAACTATTAACTACAACGTTTTGAAGACTAATATAACTTATATTTTTTACAGCTTCTGAGTTCAGATCCACAGTCCTACAATTTTAAAGAACATGACAGGATGAAATGCTTGAAATTTGAAATACCGGTATGTAAGTTCATTGTTCTTTTATAGTTTATTTAATTTGGTTTTAATTTAAGTTCACTCTTCTAATGTTTGATAATGGAAAGTGAGTGTTAAACTTGTTAAGTGTTAAGAATCTGGTTTGACTTTGGTTTTGTGATTTTAGAGATTGTTAAATTTTTTTCAACTTAAGCCAATGAAACGGGTAATATTAAAAATTGAATAATTTTGTATTGATACGTTTAAAAGGGAACTGGTATTACAAATTGACAGGATATTTAATAAGCATATAATTATATCCAAAAACATTTTAGGTTTTTAACATTAATGTTAAATTTCCAGACTATGTTTATCCGAATATTTGTAAATGGTATTGGATATGTGGTTAGCATGCAATGAGTTTATCGAGATACAATATGGCAAAAATATTCAAGCTTTGAAAAAACATCCAACAAACTCACTGTATGCTGACCACATATCCAATACCGCTCACAAATGTTCGGATGTACATAGTTTAGAAATTTCGTACAAGTGTAGGGAAGGGGGAAAAAAGGATAATTGGAAAAAGTTGAGATTTACAATAGTTTAAGAAATGAGCCTTCAAACATAGCTAACCCCATCTATGAAGAAATAATTAAAACTATTATATTGAGTATTCTAGCAGAGAGGGAATTTCATCCTAACAGTTGTGGCAACACTACTAATTATTCACAAAACAACTGTCAACGATAGAAAAAAAATTAGGATACATAAATGTGCCAGTAAAACACATATATAACAATAATTGTATATCTTATCCGAAGCTATAATATATAAATTTTTAACATTACTTTCTGATGATGGCCAGATATTCTTGAAAACCAAATATTGTTTTCTATTAAATGATATGCCCAGGAATTGCAGCCACTTAATAACTAATTCTGTCTGCTTCGAGATGTTCAATACTTTTCATGGGTGGGTCTTTGAATACTTTACTGTTCAAATATCCGCACAAGAAAAAAATGACATACTGTCAGTTCTGGTGATCTCGCAAATTAAAGAATATCGCCATATTTAGACAAAGCGTGACCTAGAAAATAAATACTAAACTTTACTCATTGATTGCAGTTGAGAGTGTGATCTTGATACAAACGCCTAACTGTAATATTTAATTTTAGTTTTCTCCTCTATTTGAGGAAACTAAAATTCTTCAATCATTCGGAGGTATCGCTGGGACATGACTGTAACAGCATTCCTACTATCGTATTTAAAGAGATATGGACAGATTATTCCTGAAGATGATATTGCACATCATACAGTGACATTAATACTGTTGCAGTGTTTCTCAATGCATTTTATTAGGATTTACTGTTGACAATACCGGAAATATTTTTTATACACATATTATACTCACTCAAGTGGAAGCATATTTTGTCACTCATTAGGACATTGTAAACGATGTCTTCATTATCATTTTTAAAATGGTGGCAAAAATTTCACACATTTAATTTAATCTGTGTCTTTTCATGCCTGTATTACTTGAATTTTATATGGATACATGTATAAATCCTTGTAGAGAATTGAAGGCGGCAAACCAAGTGTAACTGCATTATCACGGGCAGAGCATTTACGGCTATGTAACAAAGCAACTCTTATGATGTCAATGCTTTCAGACTTACACACATTCTTTTGTATACCATTAGGCTTCTTTTTTTAAGCATGTTTCTAAATTCTGTACCCAAGTCTTAATGCAATCTGCTGATGGCACCACATAAATCTTATAGATATTAAAATGGCATTGAAACAGCTGTTGTGCAACCACATAACTATCATAATTTTTGTAGAACACCTTAATCCTAAACATATTATGTTGTTCACTTGTCCAAGAAACTGTTGTTACTGTTCATACTTGTCTATTACTGAACAATATGTAAATATATGCTATTGCATTGACTGTTAAATAGTAAAGATCTTTTTTAAAATAAAATATTCAATTTCTTAAAGTCACCTGTTTCATTGGCTCACACTATATTAAAACAATAAAATAGATTTGGACTATTTAATATTGTATGGGTATGCAAGTTTTTAGAGGATGGATGAATTTTTTACTAGACTTACACATTTGTCATTTGCCGTTCTTGAAACATACAACTTAGTTTATTTGCTTATTGTGTATCCCTGTTTAGATTGAGAATTTAAACTATGTCATTTTTCAAAACCAACAATTTTTAAAGACAAACCATCATGTACATCTAGCCCCATCATACAATGTAATATAACAGATGTATATAATGCCCATAAGTTGGTTTCTTAAGGTTTGTAGAAATTGTTAATGTATTTTTAGATCAGGAGGCCTACATAAAAAGGTAAATTTGTTTAAAACAGTGTTGTTACACAGGTTTTCTCAATTAATTGTGTAATTATTACTTTCTTGATATATAGCTAACAGGTTTCATAGATATGAGTATATTAGAAAGTCTCCACTTGCTTTGCTCGCATCTGTGACCTCTCCCTAGCTGCTTCTTATAACTATATGAATATCAAATTTTCTTCGTAGTTCACTGTTCAAAATTATATTTTTGGCCATAAGTTTGGCATTTGTCATTGTAGAGAGTTCAATTACATACTGAATTGAAATTTTAATATTTTGATCTAATTTAATGTGTTACAAGTTGTATACCACACAAGATATAAACAAAAACACTATTTATAACAGCCGTCATTTTGCTTTTTCAATTTGATCTGTCTGAATTAGGGTTCTACAGCATACTGTAGTCCGCTGTACCAAATTATATTTCATGTTTCTACCTTAGTTTTTATGACTACTATCATGTTTACATACAGACAACAACAACAACAACAACAACAACAACAACATTAGGCGGAAGGCATGTCAAAATCACTTTCTGTTTCCAGAGGCTGTGGATACATGAAGATAGAGGTCATATTTTTTTACAATTACAAATCGTACCCTATGAACTTTATAAAATGAAGTAAAACAAGTAAAATGAAGTTGTGAAAGGAAAATTACGTTCGGCTTATTGTATAAAATAACAGCACATAAGCATTATCATCTGTCAGAGATTTCAAATATAATTCTTAGTTATGGTATAAATTGGTCATTAGTTTTGTGAAAATGATGCAGTTTATCCAAATACAAAAGCCATTTTGTACATAAATGTCCAGTATAGATTATTAATCATTTTGTTAGTAAAAACAAAAAGACAAGACACATTCGTTCACCCGTCACTAAACATATGGCCCATAAAGGAGAACAATTTCTCTATGAACTTCAGCAATAGTTTTTGATATACAAAAAATGTATCACGACATGAATCTAACAGTGACAGGAATATTTATTGTAGTATCCATTTTAGATCACTGAAATATCACAATAATTAATTGAACATCAAATTCTGACAAAGGCCCGTTCAGAAAGTAACCTCTGTTTGAGTATAATTAAATAATTTGTTTATTTAATAATTGGAGACTAGATACAGAAATATTTATGTCTTAAAACTACAGCTTTTCCACTATTTTTTGACATAATTTCCATATAAATTTAGGCAATTATCATTGCGATTGACCAGTTTGGAAATCCCTTTTTCATGAAATTTTGCTGCTTGTAATTTTAGTCAACCTGTTCAGGATCTTGAAGTTTTTTATCATCATCCAAGCACTGGTACTCATATCATTTGTCCATGATAGGTTAAAATCACTGGGAGTCATATCCGGACTATATGCATTTGAATTGATGGATCATAATATGTTTTGTTTGCCGAGTGATATGACGGTTGACAGACATAAATAGGAAACCAGAAGTCTGCAAACCAAGGCGTTTGTTCTAAATGGGCTTTTTTAGTTATTGAAGTCTCACATAGAAATGATAGTTGTTCCACAATTCTCAAACACTGCGATAATGTTTACATTGTTCAAAGATTGCAAACAGCGGTTTTCTAAGATTTTTTCATGAATTTTCTGAAGCGATTCATCACTGACTACAGATTGCTCTTCATTTCTCATCATGAATGTTTGTTCTCTCACTTTTAAACAATCACTGATGCACAACACATCGTGAGTTAAATAGGTATCTCTCAATCAAAGGTGTACTAAGCATGAGGATGCTTATTCAGCCCTGATGCTATTTGAGTATTCGAGGGTTATTGGTCTTTATTTTATGTTATTTTTTCCTTTGTAGAGTCCAAAGTTAAAATCAACGATAATTATTTTTCATGTGTGTCTCTAATTTGGCGGACAGTCTATACAACTGTCTGTAAGTCGCAACCAGTCAACACAGACAAGACAATAAATTCTAAATATTTCAAACTTTGTATTTAAATTATTTGTATTGTCCCACATATAGGAAAAATATAGTACTGTAGTAACCAAAATCCAAAATACTCGAACTATAAAGATGAAATATTTTGAAATATGACTGGGTTATCAAATAAAACTAGATTATATTCTGATTATGAATATGTATGCTTATTTGTTGAAAAATTAATATGTTGACGCTAAACTAAATTTCAATTGTCGGATATCATGTTCATCCTCCCCCCCCTCAACAAAACACAGTTTATGTTACAAAGTAAAAAAAGAAAATACTAATGAACATCTACAATTCTGAAAAAAAAAATTGGTTTTGAAATTAAATTGCAGTTTGAAATCATCTATTATAGTTTTTTGTACTACAAATAGAACTTCATTTAACCACACAATGAGAAATTCATAGCTTATAAATTTTAAAAACAGTTTTTATGACATGTGAGACAAACACTTTGATAGCCATTAAAATATGGATTCCATTTTCATTTATTTCTCTTTATTATAATCCGTAGTTAAAACCAAGGACCTGTATAATTTTATTGCATATCTGTCTGTAAAATTTAAACTGTCACTTAAATGACTTCGACTTTATAAAAATAATTTTCCCTATATGCCTACTGAGCCTAAGATGTGTGGTTTTAGCACACGTTTGACTTTTTTATTTATAAGGTGATGATGACCTAAAGGTTATTTACCTTTTAAAACAATTAATATTTTTTTTTAAAAGTGTGATTGATTGCTCCATGGGTGATTATTTAATTTAAATTAAACAATGTTGATCTTGATTCTGTTAGATATTTATTCAGGTGTTGCTGTGACAATTTATACATGTTTAATTGTTCAGGCATTGCGACCAAGTAAAGGAAACACATTTTGCCATGCACACACAATGTATGAGCAAGGACTACATTCCTCCAATGAAGTAAAAATACTCGAACACTAAGTTATATAGGTATGTATAGCTTTAGTAGTGTGTAGTTGGATTAACAATTTGTTTTTTTTTTGTGTGATATATAAATATGTGACTGAGATTAAATAGCATTAGTAACTTTTCCATACTACTGCTTGTATACAAGTGCTAATTAGAGCACTGCAGCGATAGAACAGTGTAACTTTTCACTGAAGTAATTGTTCCAATGATACTTTACTTAAATTAATTGCAGTATTTTTACATACTCAGAGTATATGTAGATGGAGTAAGTGTGACAATCGTAATAGCATTGAACTTGTGTTACTGTCTTTGCAATTCATTGTCTAAAGGAAAAGTAATATTCGTCATTCTTCAGGGGCTCACTATAGCGAGTAGCAAACTCGAGGAATACTAGCTGGATCTCTGACATTTTTTTTTCATATAATCTTGGGATAGATCCTTCACTTGACCCAATTCTTGTTCTTTTGCAATGTAAACACTATTAAATTATTGTAGGACAGGGGGTATTTATTTGATCTTCTTTTTGTATAAGGTGACGATGACAGAGCTTTTTACCTTTAAGTAACAAAGGAAAAAAGTGTTATCTGTAAGTATGATAGCGACTACATAAATGGTTTTAAAGACTTATAATTTCACATGTTTGTCTTATATGTTTCTATTATGAAACTGAAAGTAATTTTATAATAATTATTGAGGTATCTATTGTAACTAAAATCTTAAAATAATCTGATTTAAGTAACATTAAATGAACATACAGAGTAATAATTTTAACTTTGATGTTATTGATATGTCTTAATCTATCAATTCTATAAATACAGTAGAACCCCTCAAACTCGACACAATGTGGACTTTAAGGTTGTCGAGTTTGGGGGTTGTCGAGTTTTAGGGAACTTTGGTATTTAATGGTTAGGTTTGCAACAAATACTCAAAATTATTTTAAATAACTGTACATTTATTGATTATCAATGATTAAACGTTTATTGCAAAAAAGTCCCTGCCTGACAACAAAAAAATAGTGTGTTCAATCACACATTCAAATTAAATTTATCGATCGGTCAAATGAGATTTAAAAAGTGTTGGCCTTGTACAATAGGTTTAGTAAACTAAAAAGACCTATCCTAATATGCTGTAATAAAATTTACAGTAAAGTCTACAGTAAAAAACAGACAGTCCATTAAATATTTTTAAAGATTAAAACAATTTTATATAAAAAAAAAAAATAATAAAAACATTAGAGCAAAGTTAGCATTGTTTGAAAAAACTTTTGATTGATCTTTGTTTTTCATTTTCGACTGGACGTCTGGCAGCTTCATCTCGAAGTCGCCGAAGAAAAAGAATGTCCATACCAAACACAGTCCAATACAAATGCTATAAATTGAACTGCTGATCGCATATAATTAAGAGTCGGATCATTTTTCTCACATGGTTAAGACCTTTATTACAAAAACTTGAATCATAGTTCTACGACGCTCCGTTGAATTGTTATGACAAAAGACTTGCCGCTTACTTAAATGGAATCGGTGCTAATGACCGGTAGCATCTGGGTGGTTAGGCGCTTGGGTTTACAACAATATGAATGTTTTGACAACAAATGTTTAGGGCTGTCCTGGTCTACCTGGACCCCTTATCTTTAACTTTGGCCTCTACTATACAGTAGGATTAGAAAGTGGCTAGACAAAGGAGCATCCCTCACAGCTGTATAAACAAAAGTAACAAGCCTCAACCTCCGGGCATCTGGCAGGCGCACATGGCGTAAAACAATGCAGTGAATGACCTTGGAAATCCCATGCTCCTTGTCACTGGCCCTGTCGAGTTTGACGGAATGTCGAGTTTGAGGGGGTCGAGTTTGAGGGGTTCTACTGTAACTTAAAAATAGTGGAATTTTGTTACATTTTCATGGAATAAAAAAAATAAGTTTTGCAATTAACTTTTTAGGTTATTTACAGAAACTTCTATTTTTTTTTTGGTCCTGTTTTCAGATTTACACCACATTCCATTTCATTCTTGGTTATTGTTTTTGATAAACCTATTTATTTAGGCGAAAGGCATTTGAACTTTTGAAAATTTGAAGTTTGGTACATTTTTGGGAGATGTTCTGTACTTTCCATTGTTGCGTCAAGTTCAAAATTCAATTAAACCTGGTCTAGGAAATTTAAAATCGAACACAGAACTGAAATTAAAATAAATTTAATAACCTACTTATAATTACAGTAGATTTTAGCTAGTTTTGATCTGAATAGAAAATCACTTACCAAAAATCAAACTTCAAATATTAAAAAAATTCAAATACCTTTAACTATTAAACGAGTGTGCATGTTAAAAAGTACCCAAGAGTAAAGGCTTATAATGTAGTGTAAAATCCAAAATTAGAATAAACCATAGAGGTTTCTGTAATATTTTTAATTTGGCTGTTATAATAAAAATGGTGGTCATTTTTGTTTGCAAAACTGGCTTTTAAATTTCATTAAAAAGTAACGAAGGTCCCCATTTAAAGTTTTTATTACATTCACTAGTTTACGAGATACTAAAAATGCTCACGATAAAAGGATCATCCAGTACATTTATACTGTAACTAAATAGTTGCATTCGGCTGCGCTGGTAAATAATTAGCTAATGTCAGAGTGGTGGATCCTATCAAACAGCTGGGTATCCTTTAGATTTTAATCTTAATTGGGTTGTTGAAACTCATATATCATGTTGCTGTAAATTAACAATCAACAGATATCGCTGATGAAGTGTTTAATAAGACTTAGTTAACTTAGTTATTTTTCAAAGCCTCTCCCGAGACGTATTAAAAATCATGTATACAGCCCAATCGGATCCTATTTATCACAACATTGCAACCTGCGCTATACTGTGCTGCACTTACATGTTTTATAAATTCCTATGTTGAACTGTTTTATATCAACATATTGTATATGTATGAAAGAGGTTGTCTTGGACTATAAACTGATAAGATGTTTTCTCGCCAAGCTTGATATTACCTGTCTTTTTACAACACTAGCTTGCTACATGATGGCTTTACCATCATATTCTTATGAATACATTTGATTTCCAAGCATGACATTCTACAGGCTTAATCAACTACTTATGTAACACAGCTGATTTAAAATATATTAATATTCTGCTCAACAAGTTTTATTGTACAATTAGTTTCACATATTAATTTGTCATTTGATAATGACTGTGTAAGATTGGAACCAGTTGGAAAATGAATGTAATTAGTTTATTATAACAAAGCTTTTGTCTTTTTCGAGTCTTTCCATAAGTGCTTTTCATTCATGTCAGTCAGCAGCACTTCTTTTATGTCCATCTGTTTTGCCTGCCTGGCCCACTTCTCTCTTCACATATCTCCTTGGGCCTCCACCACTCCATGGGGATTATAATTATAAGCCTGTCTCTCTATGGCACCGTCATCTTTTCTGAGGGTCTGTTATATCCGCTTCCATTTCTTCCTCTTGATATCCAGCTCTATAGGACGCTGATCTGTATACTTGTCCACAAGTCCTCATTTGTAACCTTCTTCTGTTAACAGATCCCAAGGATCCTTCTCGGACATTATTTTACAAAAACCTGCAATGACTGGTCACAGTTGGCGATAATTACCAGGTCTTGCAGCCATACAGCAACATCAACTTTTTATTATTATTAAAAATACTCATCTTTATAAAACAATTTCTATTTCTCCATACCATATAGAGTTGCAGGAAGGCTTCATTTGCAATTTTTAATGTGAATTTTAACATCATCTGTTTATTAAAAATTTCTCCTTTAATATAACCCCACCTTGTTTATGTCCTCGAATCTCTTGTCTTTTTTATATTTATTCTAAGACCAGCACCACATTGCTATTCTACCTAGAGCTGTAATCTTGCTCTTGTAGTAAATCACTAAATCACTGTGCAAGGAGACATACATTAGCAAATTGAGATCCTCAATCTGACTTTACAGCCTTCACTACAATGCACAATCTTATGCCCTAAGGTCACTTCAGATTACCGCATCTAGCACCACAATAAAAAGAGTCTGTGAAAGGATATACTATTGATTTATTTTTTTAAGTTATACTAAACTAAATAAAATTAAGTTAGGAACATGTAATTTATATAGGTGACTCTTAAAGAATCCTATTGAAAATCCTATTAAAAAATCTCAAAATGATAGCCATTAATTTTTTTTTATATATATCTTGCGTGTTATTACATTTATAAGCATTTTAATTGTTATTCAATTAGATAAAAAATATAATTTCTATCCCTGACATCTCAAGAAAATGTGATATTCGTAAAGTTACAAGATCTGGCAGGGAAGTGTCACTGAAATGAGCAAAGCGAGTGGAAATTTTTCAATATATACACATATACAAGGCCCAATAGGGTCTAACCAATATAAAGATGGTAGTGTCATACACAGTTATGAGGTTCAAAAAACTTGTGCAACAACTGTTATAAACAAACCTACCCTACTTTGTGCAAGACCCCTTGATGTACCAATACAATTTAACTTTTCCTACAAGGATCTAAGAAACCAACTTTTGGATAGTAATTTATAGGATCCATTTGTATTACATTGTATGATGTGGCTGAATAAGTTATCTTGTGGCTCATTAATTTGTTTTTAAATTCCGTTTTTAAATCTGTTGGTTAATAACCATGAAACATGAAGATTGGTTAAAAAAATGAGGTTGGAATGTTAACTTACCTTATACTTTGTAAATAAAAAAACAAAAGAATATTATAATCCGGATTTAATCCTTTTAATTTAGGGACATTTTAAGGACATACTTAAAGAAAATTCAACAACCTCTTCGATATGAAAAGGTTACAATTTTATATAGGCATATTATTAAAATTGTACCAATGAATTTTGTGACACCTAATTGTAGTTATGTTCTGAATATTTTTTAATGGTTTATTTAATCAATGTTTCTTGAAATCTCTGCATTCTATTTTCATTCCTTTGTAAATGATTATATATTTTATAACTGATTATATTATGAAATTGTTTGTATTAGATATACAGTGATCTTCATTCATCATCAACAACAACCAGATCATCCTAATCAGCCAAATCAGTGCTGTATGTCATTTGAAACTGTCCAGTATGTTATGTATGTGTCTAACAATTGTCACTAAATATGCCATACCATTTGTTCTGAATGGTTTTTACCATCCTTAAAATGTCTCGGTAGTGATTCATTCTACAAATCTTACCAGGAGTATTTCTCAAAAGACATTTGCCATGAGTTTTCTTGTATAGAATGTTTCCAAGTACTTTTGAGCTTTAAGGGGTTTTCACAGTGAGCTATAGCCCTACTCCATCGACTGACTTTGTCTCCACATTGACATACAACAGCGAAGTCTCACCATCTATAACTGAGATAAATAAGGTACAATAATTCAGTAATTTTGAAATTTCAGTTTTTTCAGATTTTATCATTCGCTTTTCAAAAAGTTCAACTGTCACAACAGATGGTGGTCTATTTCTTTATTTATCATGAGAAATTCCCCAACAAACTTACACTTTAAACACAAAATTTCCATTTTGTGAAGTGTAAGTTTGTTGGGGAATTTCTATAATTTGTTTTTACTTCTACAAACATTTGCTATGTACTAGATACGCTAAATGATCATAAAAACCTCTGAAATAAAACACACCTCTGAAATTAACAAGTTCTATTCATATTAGATACATACAAAATCTAGTCAAGCCGTTTTGCTTAACTATCTTTGAAATCGTACAGTAAATAAATAACATGACAAATTATTAGACACTAATTTCATAAATATTAAACATAAGTTCATGTTACAAGTATTCTTAATGATCAAATTCAAAATCAAAGTTCATACAATTCAGTTAGCTATTAATTGGTTAATGTTTTTCATTATGTTACAACACAATTATTTAAACTAATTGCCTCTACTTTTTTAAGACATAAATTACCAATTATAATGTTCTTTTTTATGCTATACCAAGGCGTAACTTTGAACTGAATTTAGTTTTAACAAACAACTCTATGCTAATCAATAAATAATCGAGAAAAAACGTACCAGGGGTTAAGAATAATAAAATGCATGCATAAGTTCCAATAAAAACCTTATTGTGTTTGTGTGAACAAGTAACATGTTTCTCAGGAGCTCAATATAAGTGAGTATTGGCTTTGGCTGTCCCAAGGGGCCTAGCTGGATCTAGACATTTTTTCATATAGTCCTGGGCTAGACCCATTATTTCATCTTTCCTATCACGTCTCTCTTTATCAACTTTTGATATTTTCCGACTATTGGAGTAAGGAAGCTATTATGGAGGTCTTTATTTTATGTTATTTTCTTAATTTTTTTATAAGGCGTTGAAAACTCAAGAGGTTTTCTGTTTTAACAATAAGAAAAAACATGTAATAGATACATAAGTGGTGGATGGGAGGTGTATATCCAAAACACTTCATAAACTTTCTTATTAACAAATCCCCCAAAACCAAGTAAAAACCAACCAAAATTATTCAATACCGAAAATTTCAAATCGATACTTGGCAGTCATAAATTGAAAATAAACCATACCTTCTTTGAAAAAAATATTTATAAATATAAATAAGGCTTAAAGTTGATTCTTTTGTGCCCATAATGTAAATACTATTGATTGAAATGCTGGCAATCTAGGTTCATTTATTTTTGTTTATTGGAAATTATTTCTGAACCATAATAATTTTTTCAAAATGTATTACAATTTTGCATACAGGTTTAGGTAATCTTACACATTTTACTACCTGAGTCAGGTAGAGCTGATTTTCAGAAAATTTTAATTTTGTTATTTTTCTTATGAAAGTTGTTCAAATTTTTGGTTAAAGATAAAATGTTATAAAAATGTCCTAAGATATGACAAATTTGATTAAAATCAGTCCACTTGTTTGCTCTGGCCCATTGCCTAGAAAACACAAATTAAACAGATGAACATCATTCCATTCATTTTTTTGATCCTCTATATTACTTTTGATTACTATGTAATGAGAAAATGAAACTAATAACTACAACGTTTTGAAGACTAATCTAACTTAAATTTTTTACAGCTTCTGAGTTCAGCTACACAGTCCTACAATTAAAGAACATGACAGGATGAAATGCTTGAAATTTGAAATACTGGTATGTAAGTTCATTGTTCTTTTATAGTTTATTTAATTTGGTTTTAATTTAAGTTCACTCTTCTAATGTTTGATAATGGAAAGTGAGTGTTAAACTTGTTAAGTGTTAAGAATCTGGTTTGACTTTGGTTTTGTGATTTTAGAGATTGTTAAATTTTTTTCAACTTGAGCCAATGAAACGGGAAATATTAAAAATTGAATAATTTTTTATTGATACGTTTAAAAGGGAACTGGTATTACAAATTGACAGGATATTTAATAAGCATATAATTGTATCCCTAAACATTTTAGGTTTTTAACATTAATGTTAAATTTCCAGACTATGTTTATCCGAATATTTGTAAATGGTATTGGATATGTGGTAAGCATGCAATGAGTTTATCGAGATACAATATGGCAAAAATATTCAAGCTTTGAAAAAACATCCAACAAACTCTCTGTATGCTGACCACATATCCAATACCGTTCACAAATGTTCGGATGTACATAGTTTAGAAATTTCGTACAAGTGTAGGGAAGGGGGAAAAAAGGATAATTGGAAAAAGTTGAGATTTACAATAGTTTAAGAAATGAGCCTTCAAACATAGCTAACCCCATCTATGAAGAAATAATTAAAACTATTATATTGAGTATTCTAGCAGAGAGGGAATTTCATCCTAACAGTTGTGGCAACACTACTAATTATTCACAAAACAACTGTCAACGATAGAAAAAAAAATTAGGATACATAAATGTGCCAGTAAAACACATATATAACAATAATTGTATATCTTATCCCAAATCTATAATATATAAATTTTTAACATTACTTTCTGATGATGGCCAGATACTCTTGAAAACCAAATATTGTTTTCTATTAAATGATATGCCCAGGAATTGCATCAACTTAATAACTAATTCTGTCTGCTTCGAGATGTTCAATACTTTTCATGGGTGGGTCTTTGAATACTTTACTCTTCAAATATCCTCACAAGAAAAAAATGACATACTGCCAGTTCTGGTGATCTCGCAAATTAAAGAATATCGCCATATTTAGACAGAGTGATTCCTTGAAAATAAATACTAAACTGTACTCATTGATTGCAATTGAGAGTCTGATCTTGAAAACAAACGCCTAACTGTATTAATTAATTTTAGTTTTCTCCGCTATGTGAGGAAACTAAAATTCTTCAATCATTCGGAGGTATCGCTGGGACATGACTGTAACAGCATTCCTACTATCGTATTTAAAGAGATATTGACACATTATTCTTGAAGATGATATTGCACATCATACAGTGACTTTAACACTGTTGCAGAGTTTCTTAATGTATTTTATTAGGATTTACTGTTGACAATACCGGAAATATTTTTTATACACATATTATACTCACTCAAGTGGAAACATATTTTGTCTACAGTTGTTGACAAAGTGGCATTTTGTTCATTTAAATTAGTTTGCAAAATAGCTGATTTCTCAACAGTTTCACTTTGCCCACTACTTTGCACACTACTTTGCTCACTTTGATGGCAACCGAACAAAACGAAATTTAGGTTAAGTTTATTTGAATTGATTTATAATATACAGGAAATGTCCTGTATGTAGGTTATATTAATTCTTACATGTAAAATAACATAAATAAACAACAAAACAACGTTTTAAAGTCGAAAAAGGAAGTAATTATTCATGAAGATGATTGACAGTGTATGTACACGGAGAGTATTTTTCGTTTGCCGAGTTTTGAAGTTGGCAATCCCGTTTCCTCAACAATACACCTAAGTTATTTGTAATATTAATAAATAACCTCAGTTTTGACTTGAGAACTTCAACTCAGTGTTGATGTGTTGATTAGCACTACTGCTATATTTTGTGTAGTTAGTTGTAAAATATGGACAGTTCAGAAGATGAAAACCTGTCAAATACCCCGCCTAAATTAGCGGAAAAAGCTAACAACGTTGTACTAAATCTCCTTCCTGTCAAATCAAGGAAAAAGTAAGACTGCCAGTATGAACTGTTTTTATCACAAAATAACAACTGTAGACAAAGTATAATGTGCAATTCGTGAGCAAAGTGTCTTTTTTAAACTTGATAAAATTGACGCACTCAGCAAGCCTCGTGCGTCAACATTTTTCTCTCGTTTAAAAAAGTGCCATTTTGCTCACTAGTTGCACAAATAACTATTGTCACTCTTTAGGACAATGTGAACGATGTCTTCATTATCATTTATAAAATGGTGGCAAAAATTTCACACATTTAATTTAATCTGTGTCTTTTCATGCCTGTATTACTTGAATTTTATATGGATACATGTATAAATACTTGTAGAGAATTGTAGGCGGCAAACCAAGTGTAACTGCATTATGACGGGCAGAGCATTGACGCCTATGTAACAAAGCAACTCTTATGATGTCAAGGATAAAATAAAGCAAAAGCTTAAAGTTTCAAATATTTAATAGTATAAATTTTATTTTATCCTTGAATATGGAGTTTCAACAAGAAATATCTGCTATTACATTAAAGTTTCTTATG
This sequence comes from Aphrophora alni, assembly GCA_963513935.1. Lineage (NCBI taxonomy): Eukaryota > Metazoa > Arthropoda > Insecta > Hemiptera > Aphrophoridae > Aphrophora > Aphrophora alni. The sequence goes on along the minus strand of OY740769.1, from coordinate 148,193,456 downwards.
ATGTCAATGCTTTCAGACTTACACACATTCTTTTGTATACAATTAGGCTTCTTTTTTTAAGCATGCTTCAAAATTTTGTACCCAAGTCTTATTACGATCTGCTGATGGCACCACATAATTCTTATGGATATTAAAATGGCATTGAAACAGCTGTTGTGCAACCACATAACTATCATAATTTTTGTAGAACACCTTAATCCTAAACATATTATGTAGTTCACTTGTCCAATGCTTTATCTCAACTAAGTGATACATAAGGAAGAAACTGTTGTTACTGTTCATACTTGTCTATTACTGAACAATATGTAAATATATGTTATTGCATTGACTGTTAAATAGTAAAGATCTTTTTTAACAAGGACACCTAACTATACCAATAGAGAGATCCAAATCCCATAGACATAAAAGGTTGTTAGGCCTTCTCTAATATCTGTACACATAAAGCAGAATAAATTAATTTCGCCGACAAGAACTAGCAAAAACGTAATTAGTCCGACATTGTGGAATGTGACGTCACTAGAAGCATTCCCAGTTCCTGCGAGTAAACTAATTTGTGATTGGTCGATACAAAATCAAACATACAAGGAACAGATCCACCTATCTTAACTCTAATTCAAATGTAACTATATAGTAAGGCTCTTTTTTATTTGTTAAGGAGTTATTTAAGTATTTTGTTAGATTCTTTTCATTAATAATTATTTATTAATATTAGCAAATGCTAATATACACTTTGACACCATTCTAAACGTGATTAAATCAAATTATACAAAGAAAATAACATTCACTCACCACACTCACACACTTACATGAAAAGTCCAACCCCAGGTGAAATAAGAAAATCAAGGTAGCAGCAGTTTGAATTTCCGAGAAGGAGGAAAAAGCGTCCCTTTTAAAAAATAGGTGAAGCGAGGGCATGCAACGAGATAAGAAGCATAGAAGAATGCTCTGCATGTTAGATGAATTTAATAACATCCAATCGAATCCAGTGAATGTTAATAGTGCTTAATAAAGTATACGAAATTTTAACAAAGTGTTTGTTAGTACAGTGAAAGACGACAGTGAACAAAATATTACCCAAACAGAGGAATATTGGTGAGATTAGACCATTTTAAGTTGTTGAACATATCACAATTTCATTTCTACACTCATACCAATCCTGCTCTATGAGCAAAACAATCAATTCATTATAATACTATACTTGTGAACAGTAAAGACTATTTTAAAGTTTGTAAACTATTTATTCCCCTTATACACCTTCTCCCCACAGTATATAAACAAACATAATTTCATTTTACAGTAAATATAGACTATAGGACATAGTCCTAATATTATTATAAGTTTAATTCATGTATTTTATCTTTTTGAATAACCTTTGGGAAGAGTCGGCACCAACCTCCCGAGGTTAAGTTTCTCGAGCTCTTCACTATCATATTGTTGAATCCCCCCTTTCTTTTAATGAAATATGCTAGCTGGAGCAAATCACAGAGACAGTGAAACAGATTGTGATAAAACTTTCTAATTTCTAATATTATAAAATTGTTCGGAAAAGACTGATAGTGATAAACACTTCTCAAATATATTGTGTATTTATTTTTTTTTGTGATTATGAATTTCCTTATGTCCTGAACTTTGCTATTTCTCTTTTGGTTATGGAGTATCCATAAACTATTTTCTTATAATTGTACATAATATGTGAACTTTATCCCATGTTTTTCATCTTTAGCTAAATAAATAAAAGGCAAAGCTTTTATTCGTTCAGTGTAATCCATTGTTATTGTTTCATTAATGTAGCATTAGATTCCTTAAAAGTAATATAATAAAAAAAAAGGAGAAATAAATAATAATAATAATAATAATAGATAAGTAAATAAACCACAAAAGGTGAGAGAAAAAATATAGACATAATTGTAAGCTATGGGTAGGTATTTTAGTAAATGATCAAACATGATTATTTTCTAGTTTTTTACCGAAATCTAGGTTATCCTTCAACATATCCCTCTAATATACACGTATATATAAATAAATAAAAATAAGTTCATATGTTTTAATAATTTTAAAAAAAAATACATTATCTTACAGAGCAAGGGTAAAATTTTTGTTTCTTATTATTTTCTACAACTAATGCTATTCCGAGAAAATGTTTTAATACGAATGAAAATTTAATTTTCATTATAATAAACTCAGTATAATAAATACAGGGTAAGTTTAGTAATGGACTTCTGATCGTCACGTTTCCCGCTCTCTTCGATGTAAGGTCCGTCTGTCGACGTTGCCGTAATCCTCTGCGTGTAAGCACGATAGTGGTGACACAAATTGCTATAGTGTGTGCTCTTGTAGAAGCCTATTGAAATTCAGAAAAGTGGAATTTAAATAATGTTATAAAGTCGGCCATTTTAAACAGTTGTCGATATTTTGTATGTTATTCCACTTATAAACATAATTAATTAAATAACAATTTGTAGATTTCAATTCTGCATGTAATGGTACCAACCCCATATCTCTACGATGATAAATAATGTCTTTAGTGTCAAAAATGTAACTTGGAACCCTCACTTTCCATGAAAATCTATTCATATACGAGCGAAGCGAGTGGAGGCACATTTACGAGGAACGTTAGGGCCTCAAAAATGTCAAAAAAATGTTACATACAATTACGAGATTCAGAAAACCTGTGAAATAACTGTTTAACAAATTTCACCCTACTGGATAAGACCCTTTGATGTACCAATACAATTTAACATTTCCTACAAGGCCAAAGTCACTTAGCGGATCACCTTGTATTGTATGATGGCACCCATTGAGTTTACTCTTGTGTATTTCGTACGAAGGTAAGTTTCCCCTCTTATGAACTTTTTGTGATATGTAGCCTGTACAATATATTAAACGATTCTTTGCTTCTGTAAAAATTCACCGTGGGCATACATTGTATTAAAATCGAGTTTCCTTGACGGCGGTCAAGGTTAATTCTGACTTTATTTTTTTTCAATAATTTTTCCGAAGAGTAATATATTTTAGTGGATATTTTTTACTTAAAAATTTTATTTATGGAATTGACAATTCATACGTTTTCTTTGGGTTCTCTAAAGAAATGCTACATTTTAGTACATACAGAATTTTATAAAAATCATTCCGCTCGTTTGGGCGAAACACGTAAATCACAAAACCCCATTTTTGAACTCGGCGAAACGGATATTTTTGCAAAAATCCCGACTCATTTTTTATAACTCATCAGATTATTATTTTCTTAGAGAAAGGTTGAAATGCAGTCCTGACTTTGTGTAATAGGAGAGGAAAGGAAATCATGCAACTGGATGCAGTCTTGTATCCTGTTTTATTCATGGCAGTTTTCCAGGAAAAAAGACTCTTTTGTTTTCCCACCCCCATACATCCTCTTTATGTTTATATTCATTTTGTATGTCACCCACCGATATCTAACATCTAACGTCTACTTTTAGTTACTGTGAAATGACTATACCTTGCTTTTGAATACTACAATAGCGGCAGGGTCGGAAGTGAACAAGAGCTGGTAAGATGAAAGAGAGGGATCTAACCCAAGGTGTAGAACCTTTCCATGCTCATACTTACTGTAGTGAGACCCTGAGGGTGGTTTTTGGAATGATGTCTGTCGTCAGTATCGATATTGTATCTCGCTCACCAATATCTAACGTCTATACTGTGTAGTGAAGGAATCTTAGACATATATATTTGTTGTTGTTTTGGACATTAAAGTCAAAAACTTTCTTTAAACATTTGTTCAAAAGTGCTTTGTTTATATTATTTCCAAAAATCAGATATAAATCCTGAACAATTTAAGATATTGATATCAAATTTTGCATAATGTTCTGTACTATTTATGACTTATCAGTTGAAAAATGGCGTTCATTAATAGTCCTACATATAGACATATTTGAGGAATTGGCGATGATTGTAGGTGTTTGATTTTGTGGGTGTGTTTTAGAAAGTTAGTGCAATATTTCAACACTGTTTTTCCCATAAATACGTTATAGAGATTTTATAAACATATTTCATATTTTGTGTTTATGGTTTCATATACACAAGTTAATGGTTTTCACTATATTCCGCTCTAAAGACCTCAATTCAATGAGTACGGGGGTGGCAATGCCGAATGAGGCTTGATCTTCATCTCTTTTTATCTAGTCTTATGTTGTTCCCTCTCTTTCATCTTTTCTATCACTTCTTCCTTAACCAAATGTTGTTCTTTAATGACTCTGACGTTACTAGAGTATTCCAAGCCTAAGTGTCATGTAGGCCTACTCTTTCTTTATAAAACTATGATTAGGTATCATGAGTTTTTTTGTAAAGGAGAAGGAGAAGCGAGATTATGGTAGCTGATATAGTCTACTATTAGAAAATTTAGCAATACAGAATCATGAAAGTGGAGAACCTAACCTCCCCCCCCCCTCCGACATATCTGTGTAAGGCGAGGGAGGGGATGATTAACCAAGCTATCTACTTCAAGACGACTTCCACAGTTTTTTCCTCACCACATTTATAATAGTTGTGATTTAGGTTTTATACGAGTTAGTGCAAATTCGGTTGCAAGAGGGAGAGTTATGTACTGTTGGAGGGTGTAAATTTAAATATAAGGGATGTAAAAGTATGTGTTAGTGTAGTGTAAAGTGTTTTGAGTGTTTCTTTAGTGTTCAGTGATAAAATCGTGTAGAGAAAATTGTGTAATATTTCATGTTCTCAAGAACTAAAAATTTGTTTACGTTTACTACAAAATACGTTTTTTGAAAAATGGTAACATTAGTTTGGAAACATTTTGAAAGGTAAAAGATCAATTATATTGTAAACATTTTGACCGTCCATCATTTTGAAACCTGTGAATGGAAATCGGTTCAGTTCGATATTAACCTAGATCTCAAATTTGTATAAAGTTTGGAAAATATTTTTAATAAATTTAATTTTCATCTTATTTTATTTTCATTCTTGCGTACTTCAGGGTCACAAATATAGGTATTGTAGTTGCTCTATTTTCTGTCAAGAGTAAGATTACTGTAGCTTATTTTCTACATAAAAATGAGCTAATTATTACTAAAATAATAACTAATCTTAAAAATGTGTACATAGGGATACCTAAAGATGTCAACAAAGTGTTAAAAGTGTAGAAATATACCTTTTCCAAGCCAAAAATTTGATAATGTTTTTTTAAACATTATAGGCCTACCTATATTTTAAGTCAATATTTGTAAATTTTCATAAAGCATTGAAACCAAATTCAATCTTATACTAGACATGCTTCAGACTAAAGTTAAAAAAAAAAAATTAACCATAACAGACTAATCTAAGAAAGAAAAAAAAAAGTTGGAAATTGGAAATTGGGGGTAGAGGGGTCTAGTTTGAAAAAGCATTGAACAATTTAAAACAAAACTATTAACAGAAATAATTTATTAAATATATAAGTTATTTATGCATACTTAAACAAATTAGAACTTTCAACTTTCATAAAAATTATAACCTCAATTTTGACACAAACTTAATTCATTTTGTCAAATAAATCAACATGTAATATTGTTAATTTGTATCATATAATAAGCTAAATAATGTCTGCAAATTAACTAACAAATATGTTAATTTTGTCCATAAATAAACCATACACATAAAATACAACAGCTGTTTAGTTAGAATATTTACACACACAGCTGAAAATAATAATAATAATAAATTTAATATAGGCCTAAATAATGTGACAATTTCTTACAACTAACTGTTGATGTTTTATATAATAAAATAAACTGTATTGCATTACATTAGGCCTACTTAAATATTAAATTAAATCTAAAAAGGTTCTTTAAATTTAGGTTATATTTAAGGGTCAATAAAACAATATAACCTTAGACAGTCATTGAAAGTTACCAATTATTAATAACTTATTATTAGTTCACCTCTGGGTCTTTGGAGGTTAAGGTGGCGCCGTATTTTCCTTGTTTTATTTTTTTATCCTCTACTACATACCTTACTTCATAAGAATAAATAATGTTTTCTTTGCTGTAAATATGTAGAGCTGTATTATTATATGTCACGAAAGGTTTGGCCAGGTTGCTATATATATAAAACCACCTGGCCAAACCTTCCGTACGTTTATTGAAGTGAATGTCATGAGTATGAAAGATAACAGAGTTAATTTTTTCACGAAAAAAACAACTTGTGTAATTATATTATGTAATCATCTTTCCGACACTTTTTTTCGATAATAAAATATTTTTCCAACATTTATTTGACGAATTAAACCCATAAAAATTGATTTTGAAGTGAGGATACTCTGCTATATAATTACCTATGTTACATAATTTTCAGGTTATTTGTGGAGTTACAAACTGTGAAGAGTAAAGATTAAAAGAGCTGGGTAAAATCTAAAGTATTGTAAACTATTACAGGCAATTTATTTTAAACATTTTTTCAAACATATAAACATTGAATTTTCAAAACTGTCTAATTTTACAATAGAAATTAGGTAAATGATAGGCCTAGGAAATATTAAACTAACAGAAAATTGGTTTCCCCCCATATCGGTAGACAACTATACAAAATATTAGTACATAGGCCTACAAATTTGAATATTTTAACATAACACTTTTTTCAATTGAAAAAATCACTTACCATTAATTTAATTCACATTCTCGCAATTTGAAAACAACAAACATATGTTTGTCATCTTAAAATGGAACTGCTAACTGAATTATCCAATCGGAATTCGGAATACGGAATCATGGAAGTAGCTTTCCATCATTTAGTTATTACTTTTTTAAATACATTATATAATTTTCTTTCAATATTTTGATTTAAAACGTATTTTTATTTACAATGAAATTATAAAAGAAACAGAAGAAAATTATAAGTGAAGGTAAGAGTATAACGTTTTAGATAAGTTTATAATTGTAAAAAAATCTATTTATGGTACTAATCAACTTAATATAATATAATATAGTTTCAGTTGTCATCTATTGTTGTTAATTATATTAGTTATAGGTTCGTTTCATTGTTTTATAAAAAATAACATAACCTGAATCCATGTCTTTCCGTTGATTTATCTCATCAGATAATAAATATAACCATAATATGGTTTTTCCTACTATTTAGACTATGGTAAAACGATAATTTATTTATTAACATAATAATAATAATTATTTTTAATAATTTTATGGCTAAACCCATAATAATTAAACATCAATATATTATCATTCAGATTAAAAAACTATTTATGATGTATAAAAAAGTTGTTTTCAAATAAAATAAATTCAACAATTATTTGATGGTTTATTAATCGTTCGCATACAAAGTTTTGAACAATTTAATTATTAAATTAAAATTTTTGTCTGTTAAAAAGAAGAATAATGAAAACTTAAAAATTAAATAATATATGTATAATATATCAAGTGGATTTATATGATCTCAATTTTTTTTTGTAACTAGAAGGCAAAGGTTCTACCTACTTCCTCCAGAAAGCCTATCTTCTTCCTGTTTAGTGCATTTCAATCTTTGCGTTCAATTAATATGGCGTTTTGAATATAGATGTTTTAAAAGTTTCCAAAATTAGGTGCATTTCGTTTAAGAACTATCGAAATTTTGGTAAAATTTGAGGATCTCGAGCTACTTAACAGTGTCAACTTACAGGACACTTCCAATTTTACCAAAATTGTAAGTTCTTATGTTATACAAATCAGAAAATTTTGTTAGCTTCCCTCCAGTCATATTTCAATTATAGGTAAGGTAATAAATAGGTAATTTTTAAAACTCAATAACTCTGGTAATCTAAAGAAGTGTTTTAACTTGTTTTTGAATGACCTGCTTTTAATTAGGTTTTATGTTGAATAATTTAAATGTGTATTTTTGTTTTGTTAGACAAATATATTTTAGTACTTGATGAAGGAATAAATTTGTGCCTGACATTTTAGTTAATTCTAATTATTCAGTCTTTGGAAAACTTCTACAGTTTATTTATTTTGATTTATCAATGGAATTGATCTAGTGAGTGTTTATTAATAACAGATTTAGTATAATTTATTTTGTGTATATAAATATATAACTGTATATAGTTAGTGCAAATATTAATTTGCATTGTAGCCACCTATTAAAATATATAGGCCTAAGTTGAACTAAACTTTTCAACATTATCCCTAACATTTTAGTGTTGACTTTATATTATCTTATCATCCTAGGCTAAGGTACTGTCTTACAAATGAGGAACCCTAGCAAGTGAGTTAGATCCTATCATTCATATTTCCTTTTCGAATCTCACAGGATCAATTCTTATTCTTTCCAACCCTGACACTAATAACAAATTTGAAGGGTAGTGATTTTTATTTTTGTTTCTTTTCTCTTATTTTATAAGGTGATTATAACTTAGTTTTACCTAACCAACATTTCATTGTTAGGTTTACCTAAATGTTAGGTAAAGTACATTTAACATTTAGGTGGTAAAGTACAAAATATATTGACTGTTTAAATCAAATTGGAGTTTCAGTTCTAGTAATAATTACAAAATAGGGGTTGATGCACAAACTTATGTAGACTTTTAAAGAAGATAGTTTACTGGTTTGTTTTATTTTGTTTAATGTATTCTTCTTTCAGAAAATATACAGTATGTGTGTATGTATACATGTTGTGTATTGTTATGCAAAATTTTTAGACACTTATTAGAACAGCTTCTGTGATTAAATATACACTGTAAACTAAAATTGAAATAATTAGGCCTACAGTTTTAGACCTAGTTTAATACTGTTATCAATTGGTTACCAATGATTTCCTACCGTTATTAGTCTTTTAGGCGTAATGTGTGAATGTTGCAACTTGTAGTACAGTAATCTTGCAGATAAAAAAAACTAGGCTACTAAACCAATGTTGGTACATTGCAACTAACCTCCTCGATTTGATATGGTTAAAACTCTTGGGAGATATAGTAGCCTACTTTTAAAACCCTTGATTGTAGTTACGCTATATCTATGTATATGTCTTTGGCACATTATAGTAAGTCAAATAATCCCTAGGGATTCTGGCTGTAATTACCGGTACGCCTTTTATTTACACATTCTTGCTTTAGATCCCTTTCTTTCATATCAAGATTCCATTGACCAACTCTTGTTCTTTTCCAAACCTGAAGTTATTAGAGTAGGCTTCTTTTCTAATTTTAAATTTTGTAAGATATTGATGACCAAGAGGTTTTTCGCCTAACAACAAGACATGAATGATAACTGATAACCATACATTTTGAGATGGTTATACCTAATAATGACTTGTGGATTTTTCACAAGAAATATTATCATATTTTTCTATTCTTCAACTTTAGAATTATATGTATCAAAATTTGTAAAAAAATTGCAGTCTTTGTTTAAAATTACCCAGAACTCATAATATTGATAATTAAAACCATTAAACAAAAAAATAAAAAATTTAGGACTAAGAAGCTAGTCAGGAAACTGTTGATTTGGTAAATCTATTGAAATACTATTATTATTTATTTTACAGTCGTACAATTTTTAAGTAACCTTTATTTGCAAGTGTGTATTTTTCCTGGTGATTGAGAGTTTGATGCTTGGGTACACTGATGTCCGGTCCTTATTTAATCTTTTAGGCATAACATGTGAAATGATACAGTTTGTAGTACAGTAAACTTGTAGGTAAATAAATTAGGCTTTGTTGTAATATTGATTTTACAAAATATTTTTGGGCAAATTCGAGTACTTTACAAAATCTTTTAATATAGTATGTTATACATGTGTAAATGTATATTTGTTTAATTAATTTGGTTTTGTGTTTAATAAAAAAATATTTTGTTTTGTAACCTGTTACATAATTTAACTGTAAAATCAATCAACAAGCATTTTTATTGTTTTGTTTGTCTTTTAAACAATAAGTAATGATTAATTAATTCCAATCTGAATTGACCCTCAGGTGCTCACTCCTAGTGATTAAAGTCATGACAATCCCAAAGGAAATGATTGTCTTCAGGGGCTCACTGTGGCGAGTAGGAAACTCGAGTGATGCTACCTGGATCCATACATTTTTCATTTAGTCTTGGGTTAGATACCTTTCTTTCATTTTTACTAACACACATACCTCTCTTAACCAACCCTTGTTCTTTTCCAGCTCTGATGCTATTTGAGTATTCGAGGGTTTGGGGTCTTTATTTTATGTTATTTTTTCCTTTGTAGGGTCCAAAGGTAAAAGAAAAAAATAGTACTGTAGTAACCAAAAAAAAAAAAAAAAAAAATTTAAAAACTATAAAGATGAAATATTTTGAAATATGTGTGGGTTATCAAATAAAACTAGATTATATTCTGATTATGAATATGTATGCTTATTTGTTGAAAACTTAATATGTTGGCGCTAAACTAAATTTCAATTGTCGGATATCATGTTCATTCTCCCCCCCCCGAACTAAAATACAGTTTTTGCTACAAAGTAAAAAAAGAAAATACTAATGAAAACCTACAATTCTGAAAAAAATATTGGTTTTGAAATTAAATTGCAGTTTGAAATCATCTATTATTTTTTTAAATTTATTTATTTTTTTTCATTACTGTTGAGACTGATGGTTCTTGGTGGAATTCCATGTTAAAAGATAATAAAACACAATTTTTTATTTTGTACTATCCACTTTTTATTAGTCTAGCCGACCAATGGTTTCGCCTGCTAAGGCATTGACGAGGCTGTATTACAGACTGAAGAAAAGAAAACCTTAAAACTAGAGGGTGGGAGTTAGGATACAAAGAATGGAAGGTTGGGGAAATACCCGGCCTGGGCAATGACCATAGGAACAACACATATTGGGAAAACCAGTTGATTGTTTAAGTACAAATACCTTTGGTCCCCTAATGACCTAACCATAATGGCTAGAGAACTTTTGGATGTAATCGAGGTATGCTTGGATCTAAATTATTTTCAATTTAAAAATAAATTTTATGTTCAATGTGATGGTTTGGCTATGGGGTCCCCATTGTCACCTCTGTTGGCAGAAATTTTTATGGACAATTTTGAAAACAAAATAATTAACAATAACCCATTTAAATCAGTTATTATTTATTGGTACCGTTATGTTGATGATGTAATTTGTCTCTTTGATGGCTCTAACCGCCAACTTCAATTATTTTATAAGTACCTGAACTCAATTGACGATGCAATACAATTTACCATGGAAGTTGGAGAACAAGATCAAATTAATTTCTTAGACTTAAATATAAAAATTGAAAATGGTAAACACAACTTTAGTGTTTTTAGAAAACAAACATTCATAGATAACATTATCCATGCTTCATCTCGGCACCCTTTAAATCATAAATTGTCAGCTTTCCATTGTATGTTATATCGCCTCGTCAAAGTTCCAATGTCTGACTCTGATTTCAATAAAGAACCATGTTGCATTAAACAAATAGCTGTTAATAATGAATATGATGTAAATATTATTAATAAAATGCTAAAGAAAAAACTTAAGATGAATGCAAGGCAACTTATTTTTCCAACTTCAGTTAAAAATAGCGCTAAATGGCGGAAAGTTAACTATCTAGGAAATGTTAACCAAAAAGTTGGAAATATTTTAAATAGGGAAACAAAGTGTAGGCCGGCATTTTATTGTAGTAATAGTTTAGGTAAGATTTTAAATAATTCTAAATATAAAATTAACAAAATGTTCAGAAGTGGTGTATATAAGATAACTTGCAAAATATGTAATTCATGTTATGTAGGTCAAACAGGACGTAATTTTAAATCTAGATTAAGTGAACAAGAAAGAAGTTGGTGGTTAGGATATGAAGATTCCAGTTTTTCAAATCATTTAAGAATACATCAAGTGTCTGATTTTAATTCGTGTGTAGATTTTAAAATATTACATTTTGATAATAAAGGTAAGAAATTGAATGCTTTGGAGAGCTTAGAAATTAAAAGAATAAGATATTGTAACCCTAATTTAGTTTTAAATGACCAGTTTGATTTGTATAACTCTCCATTAGTAAAACCTTTAAAAGTTATTTGTACTTAAACAATCAACTGGTTTTCCCAATATGTGTTGTTCCTATGGTCATTGCCCAGGCCGGGTAATTCCCCAACCTTCCATTCTTTGTATCCTAACTCCCACCCTCTAGTTTTAAGGTTTTCTTTTCTTCAGTCTGTAATACAGCCTCGTCAATGCCTTAGCAGGCGAAACCATTGGTCGGCTAGACTAATAAAAAGTGGATAGTACAAAATAAAAAATTGTGTTTTATTATCTTTAATCATCTATTATAGTTTTTTGTACAACAAATAGAACTTCTTTTAACCACGCAATGAAAAATTCATAGCTTATAAATTTTAAAAACAGTTCTTATGACATGTGAGACAAACACTTCAATAGCCATTAAAAGATGGATTTCATTTTCATTTATTTCTCTTTATTATGATCCATAGTTAAAACCAAGGACCTGTATAATTTTATTGCATATCTGTCTGTAAAATTTAAACTCTCACTTAAATGACTTCGACTTTGTAAAAATAATTTTCCCTATATGCCTACTGAGCCTAAAGTTGTGTGGTTTTAGCACACGTTTGACTTTTTTTATTTATAAGGTGATGATGACCTAAAGGTTATTTACTTTTTAAAACAATTAATAATTAAAAAAAAGAAGTGTGATTGATTGCTGCGTGGGTGATTATTTAATTTAAATTAAACAATATTGATCTTGATTCTGTTAGATATTTATTCAGGTGTTGCTGTGACCATTTACACATGTTTATTTGTTCAGGCATTGCGACCAAGTAAAGGAAACACATTTTGCCATGCACACACAATGTATGAGCAAGGACTACATTCCTCCAATGAAGTCAAAATACTCGAACACTAAGTTATATAGGTAGGTATAGCTTTAGTAGTGTGTTGTTGGATTAACAATTTGTTTTTTTTGTGTGTGATATATGTATATGTGACTGAGATTTAATAGCATTAGTAACTTTTCCATACTATTGTATACAAGTGCTAATTAAAGCACTGCAGCCATAGAACAGCGTAACTTTTCACTGAAGTAATTGTTCCAATGATACTTTACTTAAATTGTAGTATTTTTACATACTCAGAGTATATGTAGATGGAGTAAGTGTGACAATCGTAATTGCATTGAACTTGTGTTACTGTCTTTGAATTTCATTGTCTAAAGGAAAAATAATATTCGTCACTCTTCAGGGGCTCACTATAGCGAGTAGCAAACTCGAGTTATCTTAGCTGGATTTTTACATTTTATTTCATATAATCTTGGGATAGATTATTCTCTTGACCCAATTCTTGTTCTTTTGCAATGTAAACACTATTAAATTATTCTAGGACAAGGGGTATTTATTTCATTTTCTTTTTGTTATAAGGTGACGATGACAGAGCTTTTTCACCTTTAAGTAACAAAGGAAAAAAGTGTTATCTGTAGGTATGATAGCGACTACATAAATGGTTTTAAAGAAATATAATTTCACATGTTTGTATTATATGTTTCTATTCTGAAACTGAAAGTAATTTTATAATAATTATTGAGGTATCTTTTGTAACTAAAATCTTAAAATAATCTGATTTAAGTAACATTAAATGAACATACAGAGTAATAATTTTAACTTTGATGTTATTGATATGTCTTAATCTATCAATTCTATAAATAACATAAAAATAGTGGAATTTTTTAACATTTTCATGGAATTAAAAAAATACGTTTTGAAGTTAACTTTTTAGGTTATTTACAGAATCTTCTATTTTTTTGTCCTGTTTTCAGATTTACACCACATTTATTCCTATGTTGAACTGTTTTATATCAACATATTGTATATGTATGAAAGAGGTTGTCTTGGACTATAAACTGATAAGATGTTTTCTCGCCAAGCTTGATATTACCTGTCTTTTTACAACACTAGCTTGCTACATGATGGCTTTACCATCATATTCTTATGAATACATTTGATTTCCAAGCATGACATTCTACAGGCCTACTCAACTGCTTATGTAACACAGCTGATTTAAAATATATTAATATTCTGCTCAACAAGTTTTATTGTACAATTAGTTTCACATATTAATTTGTCATTTGATAATGACTGTGTAAGGTTGGAACCAGTTGGAAAATAAATGTAATTAGTTTATTATAACAAAGCTTTTGTCTTTTTGGAGTCTTTCCATAAGTGCTTTTCATTCATGTCTGTCAGCAGCACTTCTTTTATGTCCATCTGTTTTGCCTGCCTGGCCCACTTCTGTCTTCACATATCTCCTTGGGCCTCCATCACTCCATGGGGATAAGCCTGTCTCTCTATGGCACCGTCATCTTTTCTGAGGGTCTGTTATATCCGCTTCCATTTCTTCCTCTTGATATCCAGCTCTATAGGACGCTGATCTGTATACTTGTCCACAAGTCCTCATTTGTAACATTCTTCTGTTAACAGATCCCATGAATCTTTCTCGGACAACATTTTACAAAAACCTGCAATGACTGGTCACAGTTGGCGATAATTACCAGGTCTTGCAACCATACAGCAACATCAACTTTTTATTAGTATTAAAAAGACTCATCTTTATAAAACAATTTCTATTTCTCCATACCATATAGAGTTGCAGGAAGGCTTCATTTGCATTTTTAATGTGAATTTTAACATCATCTGTTTATTAAAAATTTCTCCTTTAATATAACCTCACCTTGTTTATGTCCTCAAATCTCTTTTGTCTTTTTTATATTTATTCCAAGACCAGCACCACTTGCTATTCTACCTAGAGCTGTAATCTTGCTTTTGTAGTAAATCACTAAATCACTGTGCAAGGAGACATACATCAGCAAATTGAGATCCTCAATCTGACTTTACAGCCTTCACTACAATGCACAATCTTATGCCCTAAGGTCACTTCGGATTACCGCATCTAGCACCACAATAAAAAGAGTCTGTGAAAGGATATACTATTGACTATCTTTTTATTTTACATAACTTTTAACTTTTCATAAAGTTAAACATGAACTGAATTTTGAGGACAAGATATTAAAAGTTAATATATCACTAAATTAGAATTAAAAACAACTAAGTGTGATGAAGAAATTAGTTTAAGGCGAGAGGTTAGTCCTCTACAGTGCCTTGCTAACTTAGGAAAATTATATCAATTTCTACTGAACAGATGACAATGAAATTGTACAATACCTCCAAGGTGTTTTTATACACATTATGTCGTATGGCGACATTTACCTTCAGTGATGAGGAAGAATTAAAGTTTCAGATACACATCTTACATTATTTATACAACTCTTTTTTACAGCATGTAAAAATCTTCAGCAAAATTGATATCAAGGAAAATCCAATGACAAAATGTATATTATTTTAGTTAGTTTGAACTTTTTTGAAAATTTGACTAGAATTGGTTTAGTGGTGGCTGAGGAAATGTTCCTTCAGTGTGAAAAAATAAAAACTTTGGTAAAAAGAAAGTTCATTGGTATCTCTTAAGCTCCCCATGTTAATTTAAATGTACCCCTACTAAAATAATATTAAAAATACAGCAGTTAATTTGGTAACATAGGTTTTTTTTTTTTTTAATAGCAATACAGTATTAAGTATATTTAAAAAATTAAATTATGTGCACTAAATATTTATACACAATTTTTTTTCAAGAGTATTGAGTTCCTACAAAACTCTAGTATTAAAGTTATGTAATTAAGATTTTATACAAATTTGAGGTGTCTAGGGGAAGAATTCCTGAAAAAGGTACATTATGTTAAAAAATTTTTTTTCAAGATAATTAGTTTAAAGTACGTAGATTTTTCAGTATTTTCCAGATGCCAATTGCTCCTTTACAATATTGAGCTTCTAATATTCTTCCAAACAACTGGATTTTTTGTAACTTTTCTACTGTGTATGATTTTAAATGATTTATTTTAGACATAATAATTACAATGCCAATAATGCACAGCAATTCTTTAGTTTTTTTTTTTTTTTTTTTTTTTTTTTACTTACGGTAACACTTGTAAAAAATAAAAAGTATTCCCGTATCATGTGGTCAAAGAATTGTCGAATTCAGCCCCTGAGGCAATTTAGAAAATTTTTTTCTTGTTTAAAAATGAAAAATCTCTCAATTATCATCGCCTTAAAAACAAAACTAGAATAATAAAAAATAAAGACCACACTAGCCCATAATACACTAATCGCATCAGATTTGGAAGAGAACCAGAGGTAGACAAGAGAGATCGGATAAGAAAGATGAAAGAGAGGAATCTAACCCAAGAGTACATGTAAAAGGATATAGGTTAGTTACTTAAGAGTCCAATGAGGGTGACACTTAGATATAGTCAGTCATTTAACAACATTTGACTGGTGTAGTCAGATTGCCTATTCTACCTCGTAGTTAAATATGAACCTTGTAACAAGTTTCGATATTTGTCATTCAAGTAACATACGCTCAGCTACAAATAATAAAAAATATAACAGTTACTTTTGTTCAATTAAATTTATCCTATCAAAATGTTCATTATATATTAATAATCCATCTATATTATTATGAAAAAAGGCCAATTTTATAAAATTTATTTAGGCCTACTGGCTCTTGAAGTTGTATTCGATGAACACAAATATACATATAATTTTAATAAATTATTTTTTACTATGTATTACGTAATTATTACACTTGACTAATTATTAAATTACAAAACATTTAGGTTAAGCATACAGTATATAATTTTTTTGTTTAGTTTCAGGATCAAATGATTTATGAAACAATGGCTAACAAAAGAACTTCTACACTCTTACACTACTTGAGTGTTCAGACACATAGACTACAAGACGCACAGAGTTCCTTGCATCAGCTGATGGCTGTAAGTGGAAATTGTGATTATATATTATAACTTTAATACCTATCAGTGTCTTATGCTAGAATATGCTTCCCCCTCCATCTATTGTTTAAAACAAAAAATCTCTTGGACGCGAGTCATCATTGCCACCCTAGAGCTGGCAGCTGTCGGTTTTCTACAGTTGGATTTGTTTCATGAGTAGCAATTTCAGAAAAATGACAGTTAGATATTTGTGTAATAATTTCAACCACAGTTTTTTGTTTGATTGTATCATGGTTGGTACAAGTGGAAAGCTGATAATCTGTGCTTCATTTTATACTTCTATGTTTGTTGACAAATCTTGCAAGCTGAAATAATCTGCTGATTTTTCAAATACGCAACAATTTTTGTTTCTATACTTTTTGTGGAAAGATTTCTATAGTTAACGTTTACAAAGTTTTTTATTCATTCCTATTATTAAAAAAAAAAAAACTGTTTTGTAGTAGTTCTTTTGAATTTAACAAATTAATATTTACATTTTTTGTGAACGATGATGATAGTTTTTATAAAAATAATAATCGTGTTTGCTTGATCTGCATCAACATACAAAAATAAGAATTTTTGTACATTACTTCATATTTCTTGTGTAAACCTAATATAGAAATTTACTATTAAAAGTATCTGTTTTTGGAAACTACATTAAAAAATGCTTCTTCTCTGATATTTTGGATTTTTGTTCTCCTTTTTTTAACTCTTGAGCTGTATGGTGAAAACAGTTTGACAATTTAATAAAAAGTTAAGAATGAGAAATTACTTTGTTACATTTAGTTTGCATATAAATTTATAAACAAAATGTGTTCAAGGATTTGTGTAAATTTGACAATGAGGGCCAAATGATTGGGTTATGTATGTTATAAATGCCAAAATGTTTGTGTAAAAAATAAATAATTATACGAAATTAAATAATTAATAAAATAATTTTGATTATGTAAAGTAAATTGTCCTGTGGAGGACCATTCAATTAAGCAGAAATTGACATCTGTAAAATTTGTAAATGTAATTAAAATCAAGTGGAGAGAAATCATCATGTTAGTTGATTGTGTGTCATTACCTTGAAAGATATATATATATATATTTTTTAATTTTGATTTATTGTTAATTAATTGTAATATTTATTATGAATTTGGGCGCAATTTATTACAAAAACAAAATAAAAATAATAAAGAAAAAAAGTCTTGAAGAGAGACTTCGAGCATTTGCAAGAAGTTGGTGTTTAAATGAAGGGGAAGTTGACTGCCAATTTACAGAGAAACTACATGGTTACGTTTTGTAACATTTTAAAAATTACTTATGGAATAACAGAGACATTTATATATTTAAAATTCAAGCTTTTTTCTTTTTTTTTTTTAAATTGGTTCTCGCTATCTGATTTTTGATTAAAATCTCTTATCATGTGACATCAGTGATAAGTTAAAATGCAAGCTGTGTTTTTAATACTTTTTAATGGTTCCCACTTAGACCTTAGATGTATAATCAGTTATTAGTTAAAACATTTTAATACTTAAAAAAATTAAAATTTGCATCTTTTGGTAGTTTACCAGAGCAACTAATATAATAATACACACTTATAACATCTGATTGTCTATCAGCTGTAGTAACACAAATTACTTTTTTTAATTACACACTACTGTAGTTTAAGATATTACTGTTTTATCTTGGAGTGAAATGATGTTTACCTTTACAACCAAATCATCATATGATTTTACTTATCACAAATTTGTACTCACCTAGTATATGAAGTATAGGGTTAGTTTGATATCACAAAAATTTGGACCTCCAGTTATGGACCCGGGAAACAAAAAGAAAAAGGTTTTCAACATGTCGTCCATCTTTCCATCATTGTTGTCTTTAAGTGAGCACATTAGCGGCTACAAAAATTAAGTTAGGAACGTGTAATTTATATAGGTGACTCATATAGAATCCTATTGAAAATAAAAAATCTCAAAATGATAGCCATTAATTTTTTTTTTTTATATATATCTTGTGTGTTATTACATTTATAAGAATTTTAATTGTTATTCAAATAGATAAAACATATAATTTCTATCCCTGACATCTCAAGAAAATGTGATATTCGTAAAGTTACAAGATCTGGCAGGAAAGTGTCACTGAAATGAGCAAAGCAAGTGGAATTTTTTCAATATATACATATCTACAAGGCCCAATAGGGTCTAACCAATATAAAGATAGTATAGTGTCATACACAGTTATGAGGTTCAAAAAACTTGTGCAACAACTGTTATAAACAAACCTACCCTACTTTGTGCAAGACCCCTTGATGTAGGTACCAATACAATTTAACATTTCCTACAAGGATCTAAGAAACCAACTTTTGGATAGTAATTTATAGGATCCATTTGTATTACATTGTATGATGTGGCTGAATAAGTTATCTTGTGGCTCATTAATTTGTTTTTAAATTCTGTTTTTAAATCTGTTGGTTAATAACCATGAAACATGAAGATTGGTTAAAAAATTGAGGTTGGAATGTTAACTTACCTTATACTTTGTAAATAAAAAAACAAAATCATATTATTATAATCCGGATTTAATCCTTTTCATATAGGGACATTTTAAGGACATACTTAAAGAAAATCCAACAACCTCTTCGATATCAAAAAGTTACAATTTTATATAGGCATATTATTAATATTATTATTATTATTTATATAGCATCTAGTACATAACATCAATATCAACATAATTACAGATTTTGATCTACAACTGGTAAGGTAAGTTATACTAGTTAGTGAATTTGGAGTCCGAGGGTATACAGTCTCTTGTCACTGCGAACCAAATGGATCTTTTGTGACTACCCTACTAATTATGTTTTATACCCAGCCAAGATTTGAGCTTCTTACGAATTTTAAAATGATTTTGGGTGATATTGTCGTTATCTCTGCAGCCATGGGGAAAGGAAGGGCTGAGATAAAGTAGTCTTTTGTAGGATAGAGATTCACACTCACACAACCAGTTTTAGATCTTTCCTTTGCGGCTGTTGATGACCTTTTAGGTTTTTGTTTCTTTTGAAGGAAAGAACTGCTAGATGCCACCCCCCACTCTTAAGACATACTATCCAAGGCTGTAATAGCCTTCCGCCAGCATGACTTTGGACGGAGCTTTAGCCTCTGACACAGCAACAGCTGTTTTATCCTTGCTTTGTCGTATAGAACTAGGCTGACTAGAAGTTTCAGCTCACTTATTATAATGTTTGCTGATGTTTAGATCTAAGTAATTCCGATTTCCGTCCTCTTTTGTGCAATTGTTTATTGTCTGTGCTAGCTTGAAGCGCTTACGTTCACATTGTAGGTGGTTTAAGTGTTACTTTTATTTTTATTTTCTTATACTTTTTTTAATGTATACATAGTTTAGAGAATGTTACATTGTTATTCATGGAAATATCCTTTTTGAGTTGCTCAGAGACCATAACTTTTTTTGGTATAAATTATGTCTGATAAATGTTTGTACTATCTGTTTTAATGAAACTTGGTATACAAATTTGTTTGATTTATAGATGGTATAAAACACAATTTTACAAACTGAGTAATAATGAGGGGGGGGGGGATGAATTAATGAAATGTCTAAAATAGCTCTTTAAGACTTTAAGACTATTAGTTTCATTATAATTATTTAGTAGACTCAAATTTTCTCTTCCAATTGGTTTTTAAACTTTTTTTTTGCTCCAGGTTTAATAACTTTGAAAAATTGAAGTAGATGACATGTCAGAGACATGAGTGAGTACAAGTTGTGTAAAATAGTTGTAAACATATGTCAGCTAAACTAGTATCCATCATGACTTCGAAAACTTATGTTTTTAGGATGGAGAAGCCCACTAGGTTAGATTAGTTTTAAACTGTAGGAAATAGTATTAGATAAGTTATTATATATTTTATGGTATGTGTTTGTGTTAAAAATATTTTCAAAGGCATGATGGAATATAAATTATTGTATTTTTTTTATTGAGAAACACGAGTGTGCACATTTAATAATTAAACAATGCAAGTCATTACATATATGCTAACTAGTTTAGCTGACATATTTATTTGATAAGTTGTTGAATCCATTACAGCCTCAAGAATGAAGATTAGATCTGCATCATCGATGAACTTCATAAGGATCATGATCCCTCCCTTATGAATCAAACAGAAATCAATTCAGTTTTTTTAGATGTAAAAATTAGAATTAAAAATTTTAAAATATTAAAGAAATATGTATATAATTAATTAATGTTTTTCGTTTTATATTTAATAAATAATCAGATTAATTTTTTTTTTTTTTTTTTTTTTTTTTTTTTTTTTTTTCATTTTACTTTTTCAGCTTTGAATCTTTTTGAATAATATCAGTCATCATACTTAGGTCCTTTTTGAAATATTTAATTTTGTTACATTATTTTTCTTGTTTTCTTTCAGTTTTGAATCTTTTTAAAAAATATTATTTTAACTTTAGGATTTAAAAAAACAATAATATATCTTAATAAAATTTTGGTCCTTTATATTAGTTCAGCTTCTTAGTATTTTTTATTTTATTTTTTCATTTTCGGCTTCAGCTCCCTATCATTCTACATAATATAATTAATCCATGTGTATTTATTTCAGGCCAATTACACACCCGACCAACAAAAGGGTGAGTATAATCTTTTGTTGAGTCCACCGCACTTACAACACCTAGACTTAACAAAATGTTAATGTCTAGTTACAACAAAGATCACACACTTGTACAAATTGTCCAAGTGTACACCACTATTGTTACACTTCTTCAGGCATAAGTCCTCGACACATTAGAGGCAGCATTAGATTTGGTAGGAAATTGAGTTAGTTTGTAAGAATATTTTCGGTATTCCGCGGTCCCTGTTAGGTTTTTAGTTTTACGGGAGTTTTATTTTTCAGGTTTTATTATGTGTTGTTGTGTATATATGTTATTGTTTTTCATATTTTTTATGTATTTTTTTAGGTTGTATTTTATGTGTTTTTCAGGGTTTTTTTTTATTGTATTGTTTCTATATAAATAATATTTTTGTATGTATTTCAAAGTAGTATTTTATTTCCATGTATTTTCAGGTGTGGGCTCTTTTAGTTTAGTATGAATGTTTTGTTTGATGATTTAATTTACAGCAAAGAAACTGTACATTTTAAAATTTTGTTGTTATCTAAAGTTCTACCTTTGATTTGCTGGTCACCATTTTAAAAAGGTAAGCTACTTCCATTTAATTTTTTTAATTTTTTTTTTTTATGTAGACTCAATTTAATTTTACTTGGAAACTTGTTAGTAGGTTTTCGTTTGAGTTTTCTTCAGAATCATAAATAACTGTGTTCTTCTAAAGCATGTCGATCTACTAGAACATACAAAGAGAACTTTTAGATTTTGAGCACCAAGAACTTCTCACAAATCATCCTGGATCAAGAGATTTACGTACATAAATTGATACTGAACATAGAGAAATGAGGTAGATATGTAGATTCTTATAGGCAAACCATTTGAAATGTGTTTGTGAATTTGTAGTAACTGAAAACTTAGAACTGTGAACATTTTCATAACTGTGACTTAGAACTGTTACATATTATGAAATTGATTTTTTTTAAAACTTTTTTAAATATATCTGTTAATGCAGCATAAACTAGAGTAGAACTGTGTTCTAACTAAGAGAGCTCTTTGGAAAGTAAGTTTATTTTCAATATTAAAACCAAAACAATTAAAGGTTTTTTATTATACACAAATTAGTTACAACTCTTACCTATTTCCCCACATTACCACCTACATTAAGGCACTTGTTATATCAGTAAACTAGTTCTTTATTACCCTCATCATAGACACCTGTGAGTTATAAGACATGAATTTACACTGTCCTTCAACTCCTCATTGTTTTCAAACCGCTGTGACCCTAGATATTTTTACACGATAGGAAGTGATAATCACTAGGAGCCAAATCAGTGCTGTATGTCATTTGAAACTGTCCAGTATGTTATGTATGTGTCCGACAATTGTCACTAAATATGCCATACCAATAATTATTCTTCTGAATGGTTTTTACCTTCCTTAAAATGTCTCGGTAGTGATTGATTCTACAAATCTTACCAGGAGTAATTCTCAAAAGACATTTGCCATGAGTTTTCTTGTATAGAATGTTTCCAAGTACTTTTGAACTCTAAGGGGTTTTCACAGTGAACTGTAGCCCTACTCCATCGACTGACTTTGTCTCCACATTGACATACAACAGCCAAGTCTCACCATCTATCATTATATAACTGAGATAAAGGTCCGATAATTCAGTAATTTTGAAATTTCTGTTTTTCAGATTTTATCATTCGCTTTTCAAAAAGTTCAACTTTCACAACAGATGGTCGTCTATTTCTTTATTCATCATGAGTATTAGTCCATTAATCCTTGAATAAACAGCACTCACTCATAATATTTTTCCATACACTGCATAAAGTTGGTAATGAATGTCTATTGTCGTACAGTTCTTCGAACACTTGAAACAAATAACATCACGTACTTCGCAGACAGTGGGATTATCAATGGTAACAGTATATGCACAAGAACAGGCTGAACAACCTTCCTTTTCACTAGCACTGCCGGGATCTTACTAAGCCAGACTACACTGGTGTACAAAGATCACAGCCACTACCCTCCATACCTGTGTGTGCATCAGTCAGAAACGGAACTTACTTTCCGGACTGTTCTTGTGGATGTCCGATCTTATGTTCACTAATACTTCTTCTACTTTTGTAGATATTTATTTAGAATCATAGAAAGATTAGAAATAATGATTACATTCACCAATAATTAATTTTGTATTGAATATGATCTATTATTTTTTCAGTTTTAAACATATATAAATGCTTACAATTGTATTACGTATTTTTATTTTAAGACTATTTTATCTTTTTTTAAAATTTGTTTGTCTGAAATTTTGTGTTTAAAGTGTAAGTTTGTTGGGGAATTTCTATAATTTGTTTTTACTTAACACATCTACAAACATTTGCTATGTACTAGATATGCTAAATGATCATGAAAACCTCTGAAATAAAACACACCTCTGAAATTAACAAGTTCTATTCATATTAGAAATATACAAAATCTAGTCAAGCCGTTTTGCTTAACTATCTTTGAAGTCGTACAGTAAATAAATAACATGACAAATTATTAGACACTAATTTCATAAATATTAAACATAAGTTCATGTTACAAGTATTCACAACGATCAAATTCAAATTAAATGTTCATATAGTTCATGTTACAAGTATTCTTAATGATCAAATTCAAAATCAAAGTTCATACAATTCAGTTAGCTATTAATTAGCCATACAACACAATTATTTAAACTAATTGCCTCTACTTTTTAAGACATAAATTACCAATTATAATGTTCTTTTTAACGCTATACCAAGGCGTAACTTTGCACTGAATTTAGTTTTAACAAAGAACTCTATGCTAATCAATAAATAATCGAGAAAAAACGTGCCAGGGGTTAAGAATATTAAAATTCATGCTTAAGTTCCAATAAAAACCTTATTGTGTTCGTGTGAACAAGTAACATGTTCCTCAGGAGCTCAATATATGAGTATTGGCTTTGGCTGTCCCAAGGGGCCTAGCTGGAACTAGACATTTTTTCATGTAGTCCTGGGCTAGACCCATTATTTCATCTTTCCTATCACGTCTCTCTTTATCAACTTTTGATATTTTCCGACTATTGGAGTAAGGAAGCTTTTATGGAGGTCTTTATTTTATGTTCTTTTCTTAATTTTTTTATAAGGCGTTGAAAACTCAAGAGGTTTTTCTGTTTAAACAATAAGACAAAACATGTAATAGATACATAAGTGGTGGATGGGAGGTGGATATCCAAAAACACTGCATAAACTTTCTTATTAACAAATCCTCCAAAACCAAGTAAAAACCAACCAAAATTATTCAATACCGAAAATGTAAGTTCGATAGTTGGCAGTCATAAATTGAAAATAAACCATACCGTCTTTGAAAAAAATATTTATAAATATAAATAAGGCTTAAAGTTGATTCTTTTGTGCCCATAATGTAAATATTATTGATTGAAATGCTGGCAATCTAGGTTCATTTATTTTTGTTTATTGGAAATTATTTCTGAACCATAATAATTTTTTAAATTACAATTTTGCATACAGGTTTAGGTAATCTTACACATTTTACTACCTGAGTCAGGTAGAGCTGATTTTCAAAAAAATTTAATTTTGTGTTTTTTTCTTATGAAAGTTGTTCAAATTTTTGGTTAAAGATAAAATGTTATAAAAATGTCCTAAGATATGACAAATTTGATTAAAATCAATCCACTTTTTTTTCTGGCCCATTGCCTCATCATTCCATTCTGGAACATCATTCCATTCATTTTTTTGATCCTCTACATTACTTTTGATTACTATGTAATGAGAAAATGAAACTATTAACTACAACGTTTTGAAGACTAATATAACTTAAATTTTTTACAGCTTCTGAGTTCAGTTCCACAGTCCTACAATTTTAAAGAACATCACATGATGAAATGCTTGAAATTTGAAATACCGGTATGTAAGTTCATTGTTCTTTTATAGTTTATTTAATTTGGTTTTAATTTAAGTTCACTCTTCTAATGTTTGATAATGGAAAGTGAGTGTTAAACTTGTTAAGTGTTAAGAATCTGGTTTGACTTTGGTTTTGTGATTTTAGAGATTGTTAAATTTTTTTCAACTTGAGCCAATGAAACGGGTAATATTAAAAATTGAATAATTTTGTATTGATACGTTTAAAAGGGAACTGGTATTACAAATTGACAGGATATTTAATAAGCATATAATTGTATCCAAAAACATTTTAGGTTTTTAACATTAATGTTAAATTTCCAGACTATGTTTATCCGAATATTTGTAAATGGTATTGGATATGTGGTTAGCATGCAATGAGTTTATCGAGATACAATATGGCAAAAATATTCAAGCTTTGAAAAAACATCCAACAAACTCACTGTATGCTGACCACATATCCAATACTGCTCACAAATGTTCGGATGTACATAGTTTAGAAATTTCGTACAAGTGTAGGGAAGGGGGAAAAAAGGATAATTGGAAAAAGTTGAGATTTACAATAGTTTAAGAAATGAGCCTTCAAACATAGCTAACCCCATCTATGAAGAAATAATTAAAACTATTATATTGAGTATTCTAGCAGAGAGGGAATTTCATCCTAACAGTTGTGGCAACACTACTAATTATTCACAAAACAACTGTCAACGATAGAAAAAAAAAAGAGAAAAAAAATTAGGATACATAAATGTGTGTTCAATCAATCGGAGGTATCGCTGGGACATGACTGTAACAGCATTCCTACTATCGTATTTAAAGAGATATTGACACATTATTCCTGAAGATGATATTGCACATCATACAGTGACTTTACCACTGTTGCAGAGTTTGTTAATGCATTTTATTAGGATTTACTGTTGACAATACCGGACATATTTTTTATACACATATTATACTCACTCAAGTGGAAACATATTTTGTCACTCATTAGGACATTGTAAACGATGTCTTCATTATCATTTTTAAAATGGAGGCAAAAATTTCACACATTTAATTTAATCTGTGTCTTTTCATGCCTGTATTACTTGAATTTTATATGGATACATGTATAAATCCTTGTAGAGAATTGAATTCGGCAAACCAAGTGTAACTGCATTATCACGGGCAGAGCATTTACGGCTATGTAACAAAGCAACTCTTATGATGTCAATGCTTTCAGACTTACACACATTCTTTTGTATACCATTAGGCTTCTTTTTTTAAGCATGTTTCTAAATTCTGTACCCAAGTCTTAATGCAATCTGCTGATGGCACCACATAAATCTTATGGATATTAAAATGGCATTGACTGTTAAATAGTAAAGATCTTTTTTAAAATTAAATATTCAATTAATTTGTTAAAGTCACCAGTTTCATTGGCTCACACTGTATTAAAACAATAAAATAGATTTTGACTATTTAATATTGTATGGGTATGCAAGTTTTTAGAGGATGGATGAATTTTTTACTAGACTTACACATTTGTCATTTGCCGTTCTTGAAACATACAACTTAGTTTATTTGCTCATTGTGTATCCCTGTTTAGATTGAGAATATAAACTATGTCATTTTTCAAAACCAACAATTTTTAAATACAAACCATCATGTACATCTAGCCCCATCATACAATGTAATATAACAGATGTATGTAATGCCCATAAGTTGGTTTCTTAAGGTTTGTAGAAATTGTTATTGTATTGATAGATCAGGAGGCATTTGTTTAAAAGGGTAAATTTGTTTAAAACAGTGTTGTTACACAGGTTTTCTGAACCTCAATTGTGTATATTATTACTTTCTTGATATATAGCTAACAGGTTTCATAGATATGAATATATTAGAAAGTCTCCACTTGCTTTGCTCGCATCTGTGACCTCTCCCTTGCTGCTTCTTATAACTATATGAATATCAAATTTTCTTCGTAGTTCACTGTTCAAAATTATATTTTTGGCCATAAGTTTGGCATTTGTCATTGTAGAGAGTTCAATTACATACTGAATTGAAATTTTAATATTTTGATCTAATTTAATGTGTTACAAGTTGTATACCACACAAGATATAAACAAAAACACTATTTATAACAGCCGTCATTTTGCTTTTTCAATTTGATTTTTCTGAATTTTAATAGGGTTCTACAGCATACTGTAGTCCGCTATACCAAATTATATTTCATGTTTCTACCTTAGTTTTTATGACTACTATCATGTTTACATACAGACAACAACAACAACAACAACAACAACATTAGACGGAAGGCATGTCAAAATCACTTTCTGTTTCCAGAGGCTGTGATACATGAAGATAGAGGTCATATTTTTTTACAATAATTACAAATCGTACCCTATGAACTTTATAAGTAAAATGAAGTTGTGAAAGGAAAATTATGTTCGGCTTATTGTATAAAATAACAGCACATAAGCATTATCATCTGTCAGAGATTTCAAATATAATTCTTAGTTATATATATATTTAATTCTTAGTTATGGGATTAATTGGTCATTCGTTTTGTGAAAATGATGCAGTTTATCCAAATACAAAAGCTATTTTGTACATAAATGTCCAGTATAGAATATTAATCATTTTGTTAGTAAAAATAAAAAGGCAAGACACTTTCGTTCACCCGTCACTAAACATCTGGCCCTTAAAGGAGAACAATTTCTCTATTAACCTCAGCAATAGTTTTTGATACACAAAAAATGTATCACGACATGAGTCTAACAGTGACAGGAATATTGCTTGTAGTATCCATTTAAATCACTGAAATATCACAATAATTAATTGAACATCAAATTCCGACAAAATGGTTAACAATTGGATATTATATTAAATTAAAATACAGTGTGTGTAAGATGACTCATTGCCACAGTCATTTCAAATTGACCTTACTTTAAAGTTGGGCCTCTTATTTCACATTGTAGGATCAACAAAAAGTTATACATAGAAAAACAATTTTTGAAATTTGGATTAGTGGTTTACCATTGATATTTACTAACAATTATTCTCGTTAACAAATTTTCTCAACCTTTAAATAAAATTAGTTTGAGTAAAACTGAACCCAGTGAAAGCATTTACACTCATATATATATATATATATATATATATATATATACAAGGCCCGTTCAGACAGTAACTTCTGTTTGAGTATAAATAATCGGAGACTAGATACAGAAATATTTATGTCTTAAAACTACAGCTCTTCCACTATTTTTCGACATAATTTCCATATAAATTTAGGCAATTATCATTGCGATTGACCAGTTTGGAAATCCCTCCTTCATGAAATTTTGCCGCTTGTAATTTTAGTCAACCTTGTCAGGATCTTGAAGTTTTTTATCATTATCCAAGCACTGGTACTCATATCATTTGTCCATGATAGGTAAAAATCACTGGGAGTCATATCCGGACTATATGCATTTGAATTGATGGATCATAATATGTTTTGTTTGCCGAGTGATATGATGGTTGACAGACATAAATAGGAAACCAGAAGTCTGCAAACCAAGGCGTTTGTTCTAAATGGGCTTTTTTAGTTATTGAAGTCCCACATAGAAATGATAGTTGTTCCACAATTCGTAAACACTGAGATAATGTTCACATGGTTCAAAGATTGCAAACAGCGGTTTTCAAAGATTTTTTCATGAATTTTCTGAAGCGATTCATCACTGACTACAGATTGCTCTTCATTTCTCATCATGAATGTTTGTTCTCTCACTTTTAAACAAACACTGATGCACAACACATTGTGAGTTAAATAGCTATCTCTCAATCGTAGGTGTACTAAGCATGAGGATGCTTTTTCAGCCCTGATGCTATTTGAGTATTCGAGGGTTAGGGGTCTTTATTTTATGTTATTTTTTCCTTTGTAGAGTCCAATGTTAAAATCAACGATAATTATTTTTCATGTGTGTCTCTAATTTGGCGGACAGTCTATACAACTGTCTGTAAGTTGCAACCAGTCAACACAGACAAGACAATAAATTCTAAATATTTCAAACTTTGTATTTAAATTATTTGTATTGTCCCACATATAGGAAAAATATAGTACTGTAGTAACCAAAAAAAATCGAGAAACTATAAAGATGAAATATTTTGAAATATGTGTGGGTTATCAAGTAAAACTAGATTATATTCTGATTATGAATATGTATGCTTATTTGTTGAAAAATTAATATTTTGGCGCTAAACTAAATTTCAATTGTCGGATATCATGTTCATTCTCCCCCCTCAACTATAACACAGTTTTTGCTACAAAGTAAAAGAAGAAAATACTAATGAACATCTACAATTCTGAAAAAAAAAAATGTTGGTTTTGAAATTAAATTGCAGTTTGAAATCATCTTTTATAGTTTTTTGTACAACAAATAGAACTTCATTTAACCACACAATGAGAAATTCATAGCTTATAAATTTTAAAAACAGTTTTTATGACATGTGAGACAAACACTTCAATAGCCATTAAAAGATGGATTCCATTTTCATTTATTTCTCTTTATTATGATCCGTAGTTAAAACCAAGGACCTGTATAATTTTATTGCATATCTGTCTGTAAAATTTAAACTGTCACTTAAATGACTTCGACTTTATAAAAATAATTTTCCCTATATGCCTACTGAGCCTAAGTTGTGTGGTTTTAGAACATGTTTGACTTTTTTTATTTATAAGGTGATGATGACCTAAAGGTTATTTACCTTTTAAAACAATTAATCATTTTTTAAAAAAAGTGTGATTGATTGCTCCATGGGTGATTATTTAATTTAAATTAAACAATGTTGATCTTGATTCTGTTAGATATTTATTCTGGTGTTGCTACATTTATACATGTTTATTTGTTCAGGCATTGCGACCAAGTAAAGGAAACACATTTTGCCATACACACACAATGTATGAGCAAGGACTACAGTCAATCCAATGAAGTCAAAATACTCGAACACTAAGTTATATAGGTATGTATAGCTTTAGTAGTGTGTTGTTGGATTAACAATTTGTTTTTTTTGTGTGATATATGAATATGTGACTGAGATTAAATAGCATTAGTAACTTTTCCATACTAATGTATACAAGTGCTAATTAAAGCACTGCAGCCATAGAACAGTGTAACTTTTCACTGAAGTAATTAATTGTTCCAATGATACTTTACTTAAATTGTAGTATTTTTACATACTCAGAGTATATGTAGATGGAGTAAGTGTGACAATCGTAATTGCATTGAACTTGTGTTACTGTCTTTGCATTTCATTGTCTAAAGGAAAAGTAATATTCGTCATTCTTCAGGGGCTCACTATAGCGAGTAGCAAACTCGAGGGATCTTAGCTGGATCTTTACATTTTTTTTCATATAGTCTTGGGATAGATCCTTCTCTTGACCCAATTCTTGTTCTTTTGCAATGTAAACACTATTAAATTATTCTAGGACAAGGGATATTTATTTGATCTTCTTTTTGTTATAAGGTGACGATGACAGAGCTTTTTCACCTTTAAGTAACAAAGGAAAAAAGTGTTATCTGTAAGTATGATAGCGACTACATAAATGGTTTTAAAGAAATATAATTTCACATGTTTGTCTTATATGTTTCCATTATGAAACTGAAAGTAATTTTATAATAATTATTGAGGTATCTTTTGTAACTAAAATCAGTGTAATAATTTTAACTTTGATGTTATTGATATGTCTTAATCTATCAATTCTATAAATAACTTAAAAATAGTAGAGTTTTTTAACATTTTCATGGAATTAAAAAAATACGTTTTGCAGTTAACTTTTTAGGTTATTTACAGAAACTTCTATTTTTTTGTGCTGTTTTCAGATCTACACCACATTTATTCCTATGTTGAACTGTTTTATATCAACATATGGTTTTTTTTTTTTTTTTTTTTTTTTTTTAATACAGCCTCCACAATGCCTTAGCAGGCGAAACCATTGGTCGGCTAGACTAATTAAAAGTGGATATTACAAAATAAATAATTGTGTTTTATTATCTTTCCACATATTGTATATGTATGAAAGAGGTTGTCTTGGACTATAAACTGATAAGATGTTATCTCGCCAAGCTTGATATTACCTGTCTTTTTACAACACTAGCTTGCTACATGATGGCTTTACCATCATATTCTTATGAATACATTTGATTTCCAAGCATGACATTCTACAGGCTTACTCAACTGCTTATGTAACACAGCTGATTTAAAATATATTAATATTCTGCTCAACAAGTTTTATTGTACAATTAGTTTCACATATTAATTTGTCATTTGATAATGACTGTGTAAGAATGGAACCAGTTGGAAAATAAATGTAATTAGTTTATTATAACAAAGCTTTTGTCTTTTTGGAGTCTTTCCATAAGTGCTTTTCATTCATGTCTGTCAGAAGCACTTCTTTTATGTCCATCTGTTTTGCCTGCCAGGCCCACTTCTCTCTTCACATATCTCCTTGGGCCTCCATCACTCCATGGGGATTATAATTATAAGCCTGTCTCTCTATGGCACCGTCATCTTTTCTGAGGGTGTGTTATATCCGCTCCCATTTCTTCCTCTTGATATCCAGCTCTATAGGACGCTGTTCTGTATACTTGTCCACAAGTCCTCATTTGTAACCTTCTTCTGTTAACAGATCCCAAGGATCCTTGACGGAAAACATTTTACAAAAACCTGCAATGACTGGTCACAGTTGGCGATAATTACCAGGTCTTGCAACCATACAGCAACATCAACTTTTTATTAGTATTAAAAAGACTCATCTTTATAAAACAATTTCTATTTCTCCATACCATATAGAGTTGCAGGAAGGCTTCATTTGCATTTTTAATGTGAATTTTAACATCATCTGTTTATTAAAAATTTCTCCTTTAATATAACCTCACCTTGTTTATGTCCTCAAATCTCTTTTGTATTTTTTATATTTATTCCAAGACCAGCACCACTTGCTATTCTACCTAGAGCTGTAATCTTGCTTTTGTAGTAAATCACTAAATCACTGTGCAAGGAGACATACATCAGCAAATTGAGATCCTCAATCTGACTTTACAGCCTTCACTACAATGCACAATCTTATGCCCTAAGGTCACTTCAGATTACCGCATCTAGCACCACAATAAAAAGAGTCTGTGAAAGGATATACTATTGATTTATCTTTTTAAGTTATACTAAACTAAATAAAATTAAGTTAGGAACATGTAATTTATATAGGTGACTCTTAAAGAATCCTATTGAAAATAAAAAATCTCAAAATGATAGCCATTAATTTTTTTTTTATATATATCTTGCGTGTTATTACATTTATAAGCATTTTAATTGTTATTCAATTAGATAAAAAATATAATTTCTATCCCTGACATCTCAAGAAAATGTGATATTCGTAAAATTACAAGATCTGGCAGGGAAGTGTCACTGAAATGAGCAAAGCGAGTGGAAATTTTTCAATATATACACATATACAAGGCCCAATAGGGTCTAACCAATATAAAGATGGTAGTGTCATACACAGTTATGAGGTTCAAAAAACTTGTGCAACAACTGTTATAAACAAACCTACCCTACTTTGTGCAAGACCCCTTTGATGTACCAATACAATTTAACATTTCCTACAAGGATCTAAGAAACCAACTTTTGGATAGTAATTTATAGGATCCATTTGTATTACATTGTATGATGTGGCTGAATAAGTTATCTTGTGGCTCATTAATTTGTTTTTAAATTCCGTTTTTAAATCTGTTGGTTAATAACCATGAAACATGAAGATAGGTTAAAAAATTGAGGTTGGAATGTTAACTTACTGTACCTTATACTTTATAAATAAAAAAACAAAAGAATATTATAATCCGGATTTAATCCTTTTCATATAGGGACATTTTAAGGACATACTTAAAGAAAATTCATCAACATCTTCGATATCAAAAAGTTACAATTTTATATAGGCATGTTATTAAAATTGTACCAATGAATTTTGTGACACCTAATTGTAGTTATGTTCTGAATATTTTTTAATGGTTTATTTAATCAATGTTTCTTGAAATCTCTGCATTCTATTTTCATTGCTTTGTAAATGATTATATATTTTATAACTGAATATATTACGAAATTGTTTGTATTACAATTACAGTGATCTTCATTCATCATCAACAACAACCAGATCATCCATCATTTTCAACAGCATCCAGAAAATTCACCATCAAGCTACTTATAGAACATTAGTCATCACAGCAGCATCTAGAACATCCCATCAATATCAACATAATTACAGATTTTGATCTACAACTGGTAAGGTAAGTTATACTAGTTAGTGAATTTGGAGTCCGAGGGTATACAGTCTCTTGTCACTGCGAACCAAATGGATCTTTTGTGACTACCCTACTAATTATGTTTTATACCCAGCCAAGATTTAAGCCTCTTAAGAATTTTAAAATTATTTTGGGTGATATTGTCGTTATCTCTACAGCCATGGGGAAAGGAAGTGCTGATGTAAAGTAGTCTTTTGTAGGTTAGAGATTCACACTCACACAACCAGTGTTCGGCTGTCTCTTTATGTGTCAGGCAGAAGCGGCACGAATCCACTTTTCCCTTCCTCTTACATTTTTGGGTTGGGAGTCCTCTGATGATTACTCCATTGAGCCATGGCTCTTGGATTAGAGCTATATCTTCAGTAAATCTCATGACGAGGACAGCCAAAACCGTCCTGTCATTGTTGAGATTTATTAAAAGCATTTTACTTTTTCACATTAGAAACTTGGTTTGTCCCTGATGTGGTAGGGTTCTGTATTAGTCCATTCCTTCTGGCGAGTTCTTTTTTCCTAGATCTTTTCTTTGCGGCTGTTGATGGCCTTTTAGGTTTTTGTTTCTTTTGAAGGAAAGAACTGCTAGATGCCACCCCCCACTCTTAAGACATACTATCCAAGGCTGTAATAGCCTCCTGCCAGCATGACTTTGGACGGAGCTTTAACCTCTGACACAGCAACAGCTGTCTTATCCTTGCTTTGTCGTATAGAACTAGGCTGACTAAAAGTTCCAGCTCACTTATTATAATGTTTGCTGATGTTTAGATCTAAGTAATTCAGATTTCCGTCCTCTTTTGTGCAATTGTGTATCGTCTGTGCTAGCTTGAAGCGCTTACGTTCACATTGTAGGTGGTTTAGGTGTTACTTTTATTTCTCTTTTTCTTATACTTTTTTAATGTATATGTAGTTTAGAGAATGTTACATTGTTATTCATGGAAATATCCTTTTTGAGTTGCTCAGAGACCATAACTTTTTTTTGGTATAAATTATGTCTGATAAATGTTTGTACTATCTGTTTTAATGAAACTTGGTATAAAATTTTGTTTGATTTATAGATGGTATAAAACACAATTTTACAAACTGAGTAATAATGAGGGGGGGGGATGAATTAATGAAATGTCTAAAATAGCTCTTTAAGACTTTAAGGCAATTAGTTTCATTATATTTATTTAGTAGACTCAAATTTTCTCTTCCAATTGGTTTTTAAACTTTTTTTTTGTTCCAGGTTTAATAACTTTGAAAAATTGAAGTAGATGACATGTCAGAGACATGAGTGAGTACAAGTTGTGTAAAATAGTTGTAAACATATGTCAGCTAAACTAGTATCCATCATGACTTTGAAAACTTATGT
Source organism: Aphrophora alni (assembly GCA_963513935.1). Lineage (NCBI taxonomy): Eukaryota > Metazoa > Arthropoda > Insecta > Hemiptera > Aphrophoridae > Aphrophora > Aphrophora alni. Next base: position 148,158,451 of record OY740769.1, on the reverse strand, counting down.
TTTTAGGATGGAGAAGCCCACTAGGTTAGATTAGTTTTAAGCTGTAGGAAATAGTATTAGATAAGTTATATATTTTATGGCATGTGTTTGTGTTAAAAATATTTTCAAAGGCATGATGGAATAGAAATTATTGTATTTTTTTTATTGAGAAACACTAGCATTGTTTGTGCACATTTAATGATTAAACAATGCAAGTCATTACATATATGCTAACTAGTTTAGCTGACATATTTATTTGATAAGTTGTTGAATCCACTACTGCCTCAAGAATGAAGATTAGTTCTGCATCATCGATGAACTTCATAAGGATCAAGATCCCTCCCTTATGAATCAAACAGAAATCAATTCAGTTTTTTTAGGTGTAAAAATTAAAATTAAAAATTTTAAAATTTTAAAGAAATATGTATATAATTAATGTTTTTCGTTTTATATTTAATAAATAATCAGATTAAATTTTTGTTTCAAATTTTTCATTTTTTACCTTAGGTCCTGTTTTAAATATATCATTTTCTTTGATTTTTTTTTTTTTTTTTTTTTTCATTTTACTTTTTCAGCTTTGAATCTTTTTGAATAATATCAGTCATCATACTTAGGTCCTTTTTGAAATATTTAATTTTGTTACATTATTTTTCTTGTTTTCTTTCAGTTTTGAATCTTTTTAAAAAATATTATTTTAACTTTAGGATTTAAAAAACAATAATATATCTTAATAAAATTTTGGTCCTTTATATTAGTTCAGCTTCTTAGACTATTTTTTATTTTATTTTTTCGTTTTCGGTTTCAGCTCCCTATCATTCTACATAATATAATTAATCCATGTGTATTTATTTCAGGCCAATTACACACCCGACCAACAAAAGGGTGAGTATAATCTTTTGTTGAGTCCATCGCATTTACAACACCTAGACTTAACAAAATGTTAATGTCTAGTTACAACAAAGATCACACACTTGTACAAATTGTCCAAGTGTACACCACTATTGTTACACTTCTTCAGGCATAAGTCCTCGACACATTAGAGGCAGCATTAGATTTGGTAGGAAATTGAGATAGTTTGTAAGAATATTTTCGGTATTCCGCGGTCCCTGTTAGGTTTTTTGTTTTACGGGAGTTTTATTTTTCAGGTTTTATTATGTGTTGTTGTGTATAATATGTTATTGTTTTTCATATTTTTTATGTATTTTTTTAGGTTGTATTTTATGTGTTTTTCAGGGTTTTTTTTATATTGTATTGTTTCTATATAAATAATATTTTTGTATGTATTTCAAAGTAGTATTTTATTTCCATGTATTTTCAGGTGTGGGCTCTTTTAGTTTAGTATGAATGTTTTGTTTGATGATTTAATTTACAGCAAAGAAACTGTACATTTTAAAATTTTGTTGTTATCTAAAGTTCTACCTTTGATTTGCTGGTCACCATTTTAAAAAGGTAAGCTACTTCCATTTAATTTTTTTAATTTTTTTTTTTTTATGTAGACTCAATTTAATTTTACTTGGAAACTTGTTAGTAGGTTTTCGTTTGAGTTTTCTTCAGAATCATAAATAACTGTGTTCTTCTAAAGCATGTCGATCTACTAGAACATACAAAGAGAACTTTTAGATTTTGAGCACCAAGAACTTCTCACAAATCATCCTGGATCAAGAGATTTACGTACATAAATTGATACTGAACATAGAGAAATGAGGTAGATATGTAGATTCTTATAGGCAAACCATTTGAAATGTGTTTGTGAATTTGTAGTAACTGAAAACTTAGAACTGTGAACATTTTCATAACTGTGACTTAGAACTGTTACATATTATGAAATGGGGTATTTTTTTACACTTTTTAAACATATCTGTTAATGCAGCATAAACTAGAGTAGAACTGTGTTCTAACTAAGAGAGCTCTTTGGAAAGTAAGTTCCTTTTCAATATAAAAACCAATACAATTAGAGGTTTTTTATTATACACAAATTAGTTACAACTCTTACCTATTTCCCCACATTACCACCTACATTAAGGCACTTGTTATATCAGTAAACTAGTTCTTTATTACCCTCATCATAGACACCTGTGAGTTATAAGACATGAATTTACACTGTCCTTCAACTCCTCATTGTTTTCAAACCGCTGTGACCCTAGATATTTTTACATGATAGGAAGTGATAATCACTAGGAACCAAATCAGTGCTGTATGTCATTTGAAACTGTCCAGTATGTTATGTATGTGTCCAACAATTGTCACTAAATATGCCATACCATTTGTTCTGAATGGTTTTTACCATCCTTAAAATGTCTCGGTAATGATTCATTCTACAAATCTTACCAGGAGTATTTCTCAAAAGACATTTGCCATGAGTTTTCTTGTATAGAATGTTTCCAAGTACTTTTGAACTTTAAGGGGTTTTCACAGTGAGCTGTAGCCCTACTCCATCGACTGACTTTGTCTCCACATTGACATACAACAGCCAAGTCTCACCATCTATAACTGAGATAAAGGTACAATAATTCAGTAATTTTGAAATTTCAGTTTTTTCAGATTTTATCTTCATATATAAGTGAAGAAGACTCCAGTTGCTACGCTTTTGTGTGTTTTTCGTACCTGGATATAAATGAATAAAACTCCACACGCAACGCTTTTGTGTGTTTATTTCGTATCTGGATATAAGTGAAGTAGACTCCACACGCTACGCTTGTGTGCTTATTTCGTACCTGGATATAAGTGAAATAGACTCTACTCGCTACGCTTTTGTGTGTTTTTCGTACCTGGATATAAGTGAAGTAGACTCCACTCGCTACGCTTTTGTGTGTGTTTTCGTACGTGGATATAAGTGAAGAAGACTCCACTCATTCCGCTTTTGTGTGTTTTTCGTATCTGGATATAAGTGAAGTAGACTCCACTCGCTACGGTTTTGTGTGTTTATATCGTATCTGGATATAAGTGAAGTAGACTCCACTCGCTACGATTTTGTGTGTTTTTAGTACCTGGATATAGTGAAGAAGACTCCACACGCTACGCTTGTGATTTTATTTCGTACCTGGATATAAGTGAAGTAGACTCCACACGCTACGCTTTTGTGTTTTTTTCGTACCTGGATATAAGTGAAGAAGACTCCACACGCTACGCTTTTGTGTGTTTATTTCTTATCTGGATATAAGTGAAGTAGATTCCACTCGCTACGCTTGTGTGTTTATTTCGTATCTGGATATAAGTGAAGTAGACTCCACTCGCTACGTTTTTGTGTGTTTATTTCGTATCTGGATATAAGTGAAGTAGACTCCACACGCTACGCTGTTGTGTGTTTTTCGTACCTGGATATAAGTTAAGTAGACTCCACTCGCTACGCTTTTGTGTGTTTTTCGTACGTGGATATAAGTGAAGAAGACTCCACTCATTCCGTTTTTTGTGTTATTCGTATCTGGATATAAGTGAAGTAGACTCCACTCGCTACGGTTTTTTGTGTTTATATCGTATCTGGATATAAGTGAAGTAGACTCCACTCGCTACGCTTTTGTGTGTTTTTCGTACGTGGATATAAGTGAATTAGACTCCACTCGCTACGCTTTTGTGTGTTTTTTGTACCTGGATATAAGTGAAGTAGACTCCACTCGCTACGCTTTTGTGTGTTTTTAGTACCTGGATATAGTGAAGAAGACTCCACACGCTACGCTTGTGATTTTATTTCGTACCTGGATATAAGTGAAGTAGACTCCACACGCGACGCTTTTGTGTTTTTTTCGTACCTGGATATAAGTGAAGAAGACTCCACACGCTACGCTTTTGTGTTTTTTTCGTACATGGATATAAGTGAAGAAGACTCCACACGCTACGCTTTTGTGTGTTTATTTCTTATCTGGATATAAGTGAAGTAGATTCCACTCGCTACGCTTGTGTGTTTATTTCGTATCTGGATATATGTGAAGTAGACTCCACTCGCTACGTTTTTGTGTGTTTATTTCGTATCTGGATATAAGTGAAGTAGACTCCACACGCTACGCTTTTGTGAGTTTTTTGTACCTGGATATAAGTGAAGAAGACTCCACTCATTCCGCTCTTGTGTGTTTTTCGTATCTGGATATAAGTGAAGCAGACTCCACTCGCTACGGTTTTGTGTGTTTATTTCGTATCTGGATATAAGTGAAGTAGACTCCACACGCTACGCTTGTGTGTTTATATCGTATCTGGATGTAAGTGAAGAAGACTCCACACACTACGCTTGTGATTTTTTCGTACCTGGATATAAGTACAGTAGACTCCACACGCTACGCTTGTGTGTTTATTTCGTATCTGGATATAAGTGAAGTAGACTCCAGTTGCTACGCTTTTGTGTGTTTTACGTACCTGGATATAAATAAAGAAAACTCTACACGCTACGCTTTTGTGTCTTTATTTCGGATCTGGATATAAGTGAAGTAGACTCCACACGCTACGCTTGTGTGCTTATTTCGTACCTTGAAATAAGTGAAATAGACTCGACTCGCTACACTTTTGTGTGTTTTTCGTACCTGGATATAAGTGAAGAATACACCATTCATTCCGCTTGTGTGTTTTTCGTACATGGATATAAGTGAAGTAGACTCCACTCGCTACGCTTTTGTGTGTTTTTCGTACCTGGATATAAGTGAAGTAGACTCCACTCGCTACGCTTTTGTGTGTTTTTCGTACGTGGATATAAGTGAAGAAGACTCCACTCATTAAGCTTTTGTGGGTTTTTCGTATCTGGATATAAGTGAAGTAGACTCCACTCGCTACGCTTTTGTGTGTTTTTTGTACCTGGATATAAGTGAAGTAGACTCCACTCGCTACGCTTTTGTGTGTTTTTAGTACCTGGATATAGTAAAGAAGACTCCACACGCTACGCTTGTGATTTTATTTCGTACCTGGTTATAAGTGAAGTAGACTCTACACGCTACGCTTTTGTGTTTTTTTCGTACCTGGATATAAGTGAAGAAGACTCCACACGCTCCGCTTTTGTGTGTTTATTTCTTATCTGAATATAAGTGAAGTAGATTCGACTCGCTACGCTTGTGTGTTTATTTCGTATCTGGATATAAGTGAAGTAGACTCCACTCGCTACGTTTTTGTGTGTTTATTTCGTATCTGGATATAAGTGAAGTAGAATCCACAGGCTACGCTTTTGTGTGTTTTTCGTACCTGGATATAAGTGAAGTAGACTCCACTCGCTACGCTTTTGTGTGTTTTTCGTACGTGGATATAAGTGAAGAAGACTCCACTCATTCCGCTTTTGTGTGTTTTACGTATCTGGATATAAGTGAAGTAGACTCCAAGACTCCACTCGCTACGGTTTTGTGTGTTTATATCGTATCAGGTTATAAGTGAAGTAGACTCCACTCGCTACGCTTTTGTGTGTTTTTCGTACGTGGATATAAGTGAATTAGACTCCACAAGCTACGCTTTTGTGTGTTTTTCGTACCTTTATATAAGTGAAGTAGACTCCACTCGCAACGGTTTTGTGTGTTTATTTCGTATCTGGATAAAAGTGAAGTAGACTCCACACGCTACGCTTGTGTGTTTATTTCGTACCTGGATAAAAGTGAAATAGACTCCACTCGCTACGCTTTTGTGTGTTTTTTGTACCTGGATATAAATGAAGTAGACTCCACTTGCTACGCTTTTGTGTGTTTTTCGTACCTGGATATAAGTGAAGTAGACTCCACTCGCTACGCTTTTGTGTGTGTTTTCGTACGTGGATATAAGTGAAGAAGACTCCACTTATTCCGCTTTTGTGTGTTTTTCGTATCTGGATATAAGTGAAGTAGACTCCACTGGCTACGCTTTTGTGTGTTTATTTTGTATCTGGATATAAGTGAAGTAGACTCCACACGCTACGCTTGTGTGCTTATTTCGTACCTGGATATAAGTGAAATAGACTCCACTCGCTACGCTTTTGTGTGTTTTTCGTACCTTTATATAAGTGAAGTAGACTCCACTCGCAACGGTTTTGTGTGTTTATTTCGTATCTGGATATAAGTGAAGTAAACTCCACACGCTACGCTTGTGTGTTTATTTCGTACCTGGATAAAAGTGAAATAGACTCCACTCGCTACGCTTTTGTGTGTTTTTTGTACCTGGATATAAATGAAGTAGACTCCACTTGCTACGCTTTTGTGTGTTTTTCGTACCTGGATATAAGTGAAGTAGACTCCACTCGCTACGCTTTTGTGTGTGTTTTCGTACGTGGATATAAGTGAAGAAGACTCCACTCATTCCGCTTTGGCGTGTTTTTCGTATCTGGATATAAGTGAAGTAGACTCCACTCGCTACGGTTTTGTGTGTTTATATCGTATCTGGATATAAGTGAAGTAGACTCCACTCGCTACGCTTTTGTGTGTTTTTCGTACGTGGATATAAGTGAATTAGACTCCACTCGCTACGCTTTTGTGTGTTTTTTGTACCTGGATATATGTGAAGTAGACTCCACTCGCTACGCTTTTGTGTGTTTTTAGTACCTGGATATAGTGAAGAAGACTCCACACGCTACGCTTGTGATTTTATTTCGTACTTGGATATAAGTGAAGTAGACTCCACACGCTACGCTTTTGTGTTTTTTTCGTACCTGGATATAAGTGAAGAAGACTCCACACGCTACGCTTTTGTGTGTTTATTTCTTATCTGGATATAAGTGAAGTAGATTCCACTCGCTACGCTTGTGTGTTTATTTCGTATCTGGATATAAGTGAAGTAGACTCCACTCGCTACGTTTTTGTGTGTTTATTTCGTATCTGGATATATGTGAAGTAGACTCCACACGCTACGCTGTTGTGTGTTTTTCGTACCTGGATATAAGTGAAGTAGACTCCACTCGCTACGCTTTTGTGTGTTTTTCGTACGTGGATATAAGTGAAGTAGACTCCACACGCTACGCTGTTGTGTGTTTTTCGTATCTGGATATAAGTGAAGTAGACTCCACTCGCTACGCTTTTGTGTGTTTTTCGTACGTGGATATAAGTGAATTAGACTCCACTCTCTACGCTTTTGTGTGTTTTTTGTACCTGGGTATAAGTGAAGTAGACTCCACTCGCTAAGCTTTTGTGTGTTTTTAGTACCTGGATATAGTGAAGAAGACTCCTCACGCTACGCTTGTGATTTTATATCGTACCTGGATATAAGAGAAGTAGACTCATTACGCTACGCTTTTGTGTTTTTTCGTACCTGGATATAAGTGAAGAAGACTCCACACGCTACGCTTTTGTGTGTTTATTTCTTATCTGGATATAAGTGAAGTAGATTCCACTCGCTACGCTTGTGTGTTTATTTCGTATCTGGATATAAGTGAAGTAAACTCCACTCGCTACGTTTTTGTGTGTTTATTTCGTATCTGGATATAAGTGAAGTAGACTCCACACGCTACGCTTTTGTGTGTTTTTCGTACCTGGATATAAGTGAAGAAGACTCCACACACTACGCTTGCGATTTTTTTCGTACCTGGATATAAGTGCAGTAAACTCCACACGCTACGCTTGTGTGTTTATTTCGTATCTGGATATAAGTGAAGTGGACTCCAGTTGCTACGCTTTTGTGTGTTTTTCGTACCTGGAAATAAATGAAGAAAACTCTACACGCTACGCTTTTGTGTGTTTATTTCGGATCTGGATATAAGTGAAGTAGACTCCACACGCTACGCTTGTGTGCTTATTTCGTACCTTGAAATAAGTGAAATAGACTCCACTCGCTACGCTTTTGTGTGTTTTTTGTACCTGGATATAAGTGAAGTAGACTTCACTCGCCACGCTTTTGTGTGTTTTTTGTACCTGGATATAAGTGAAGAAGACTAAATTCATTCCGCTTGTGTGTTTTTCGTACATGGATATAAGTGAAGTAGACTCCACTCGCTACGCTTTTGTGTGTTTTTCGTACCCTTATATAAGTGAAGTAGACTCCACTCGCTACGGTTTTGTGTGTTTATTTCGTATCTGGATATAAGTGAAGTAGACTCCACACGCTACGCTTGTGTGTTTATTTCGTACCTGGTTAAAGTGAAATAGACTCCACTCGCTACGCTTTTGTGTGTTTTTCGTACCTGGATATAAGTGAAGTAGACTCCACTCGCTAGGCTTTTGTGTGTTTTTCGTATCTGGATATAAGTGAAGTAGACTCCACTCGCTACGGTTTTGTGTGTTTATATCGTATCTGGATATAAGTGAAGTAGACTCCACTCGCTACGCTTTTGTGTGTTTTTCGTACGTGGATACAAGTGAATTAGACTCCACTCGCTACGCTTTTGTGTGTTTTTTGTACCTGGATATAAGTGAAGTAGACTCCACTCGCTACGATTTTGTGTGTTTTTAGTACCTGGATAAAGTGAAGAAGACTCCACACGCTACGCTTGTGATTTTATTTCGTACCTGGATATAAGTGAAGTAACCTCCACACGCTACGCTTTTGTGTGTTTATTTCTTATCTGAATATAAGTGAAGTAGATTCCACTCGCTACGCTTGTGTGTTTATTTCGTATCTGGATATAAGTGAAGTAGACTCCACTCGCTACGTTTTTGTGTGTTTATTTCGTATCTGGATATAAGTGAAGTAGACTCCACACGCTACGCTTTTGTGTGTTTTTCGTACCTGGATATAGGTGAAGTAGACTCTACTCGCTACGCTTTTGTGTGTTTTTCGTACGTGGATATAAGTGAAGAAGACTCCACTCATTCCGCTTTTGTGTGTTTTTCGTATCTGGATATAAGTGAAGTAGACTCCACTCGCTACGGTTTTGTGTGTTTATATCGTATCTGGATATAAGTAAAGTAGACTCCACTCGCTACGCTTTTGTGTGTTTTTAGTACCTGGATATAGTGAAGAAGACTCCACACTCTACGCTTGTGATTTTATTTCGTACCTGGATATAAGTGAAGTAGACTCCACACGCTACGCTTTTGTGTTTTTTTCCTACCTGGATATAAGTGAAGAAGACTCCACACGCTACGCTTTTGTGTGTTTATTTCTTATCTGGATATAAGTGAAGTAGATTCCACTCGCTACGCTTGTGTGTTTATTTCGTATCTGGATATAAGTGAAGTAGACTCCACTCGCTACGTTTTTGTGTGTTTATTTCGTATCTGGATATAAGTGAAGTAGACTCCACACGCTACGCTGTTGTGTGTTTTTCGTACCTGGATATAAGTTAAGTAGACTCCCCTCGCTACGCTTTTGTGTGTTTTTCGTACTTGGATATAAGTGAAGAAGACTCCACTCATTCCGCTTTTGTGTAATTTTCGTATCTGGATATAAGTGAAGTAGACTCCACTCGCTACGGTTTTGTGTGTTTATATCGTATCTGGATATAAGTGAAGTAGATTCCACTCGCTACGCTTGTGTGTTTATTTCGTATCTGGATATAAGTGAAGTAGACTCCACTCGCTACGCTTTTGTGTGTTTTCGTACGTGGATATAAGTGAAGAAGACTCCACTCATTCCGCTTTTGTGTGTTTTTCGTATCTGGATATAAGTGAAGTAAACTCCACTCGCTACGCTTTTGTGTGTTTATTTTGTATCTGGATATAAGTGAAGTAGACTCCACACGCTACGCTTGTGTGCTTATTTCGTACCTGGATATAAGTGAAATAGACTCCACTCGCTACGCTTTTGTGTGTTTTTCGTACCTTTATATAAGTGAAGTAGACTCCACTCGCAACGGTTTTATGTGTTTATTTCGTATCTGGATATAAGTGAAGTAGACTCCACACGCTACGCTTGTGTGTTTATTTCGTACCTGGATAAAAGTGAAATAGACTCCACTCGCTACGCTTTTGTGTGTTTTTTGTACCTGGATATAAATGAAGTAGACTCCACTAGCTACGCTTTTGTGTGTTTTTCGTACCTCGATATAAGTGAAGTAGACTCCACTCGCTACGCTTTTGTGTGTGTTTTCGTACGTGGATATAAGTGAAGAAGACTCCACTCATTAAGCTTTTGTGGGTTTTTCGTATCTGGATATAAGTGAAGTAGACTCCACTCGCTACGCTTTTGTGTTTTTTTTGTACCTGGATATAAGTGAAGTAGACTCCACTCGCTACGCTTTTGTGTGTTTTTATTACCTGGATATAGTGAAGAAGACTCCACACGCTACGCTTGTGATTTTATTTCGTACCTGGATATAAGTGAAGTAGACTCCACACGCTACGCTTTTGTGTTTTTTTCGTACCTGGATATAAGTGAAGAAGACTCCACTCATTCCGCTTTTGTGTGTTTTTCGTATCTGGATATAAGTGAAGTAGACTCAACTCGCTACGCTTGTGTGTGTTAATTTTGTATCTGGATATAAGTGAAGTAGACTCCACACGCTACGCTTGTGTGCTTATTTCGTACCTGGATATAAGTGAAATAGATTCCACTCGCTACGCTTGTGTGTTTATTTCGTATCTGGATATAAGTGAAGTAGACTCCACTCGCTACGCTTTTGTGTGTGTTTTCGTACGTGGATATAAGTGAAGAAGACTCCACTCATTCCGCTTTTTCGTGTTTTTCGTATCTGGATATAAGTGAAGTAGACTCCACTCGCTACGCTTTTGTGTGTTTTTCGTACGTGGATATAAGTGAATTAGACTCCACTCGCTACGCTTTTGTGTGTTTTTTGTACTTGGATATATGTGAAGTAGACTCCACTCGCTACGCTTTTGTGTGTGTTTTCGTACGTGGATATAAGTGAAGAAGACTCCACTCATTCCGCTTTTGCGTGTTTTTGTACCTGGATATAAGTGAAGTAGACTCCACTCGCTACGCTTGTGTGTTTATTTCGTACCTGGATAAAAGTGAAATAGACTCCACTCGCTACGCTTTTGTGTGTTTTTTGTACCTGGATATAAATGAAGTAGACTCCACTTGCTACGCTTTTGTGTGTTTTTCGTACCTGGATATAAGTGAAGTAGACTCCACTCGCTACGCTTTTGTGTGTGTTTTCGTACGTGGATATAAGTGAAGAAGACTCCACTTATTCCGCTTTTGTGTGTTTTTCGTATCTGGATATAAGTGAAGTAGACTCCACTCGCTACGCTTTTGTGTGTTTATTTTGTATCTGGATATAAGTGAAGTAGACTCCACACGCTACGCTTGTGTGCTTATTTCGTACCTGGATATAAGTGAAATAGACTCAACTCGCTACGCTTTTGTGTGTTTTTCGTACCTTTATATAAGTGAAGTAGACTCCACTCGCTACGGTTTTGTGTGTTTATTTCGTATCTGGATATAAGTGAAGTAGACTCCACTCGCTACGTTTTTGTGTGTTTATTTCGTATCTGGATATAAGTGAAGTAGACTCCACACGCTACGCTGTTGTGTGTTTTTCGTACCTGGATATAAGTGAAGTAGACTCCACTCGCTACGCTTTTGTGTGTTTTTCGTACGTGGATATAAGTGAAGAAGACTCCACTCATTCCGCTTTTGTGTGTTTTTCTTATCTGGATATAAGTGAAGTAGACTCCACTCGCTACGGTTTTGTGTGTTTATATCGTATCTGGATATAAGTGAAGTAGACTCCACTCGCTACGCTTTTGTGTGTTTTTCGTACGTGGATATAAGTGAATTAGACTCCACTCTCTACGCTTTTGTGTGTTTTTTGTACCTGGATATAAGTGAAGTAGACTCCACTCGCTAAGCTTTTGTGTGTTTTTAGTACCTGGATATAGTGAAGAAGACTCCTCACGCTACGCTTGTGATTTTATTTCGTACCTGGTTATAAGTGAAGTAGACTCTACACGCTACGCTTTTGTGTTTTTTTCGTACCTGGATATAAGTGAAGAAGACTCCCCACGCTCCGATTTTGTGTGTTTATTTCTTATCTGAATATAAGTGAAGTAGATTCGACTCGCTACGCTTGTGTGTTTATTTCGTATCTGGATATAAGTGAAGTAGACTCCACTCGCTACGTTTTTGTGTGTTTATTTCGTATCTGGATATAAGTGAAGTAGAATCCACAGGCTACGCTTTTGTGTGTTTTTCGTACCTGGATATAAGTGAAGTAGACTCCACTCGCTACGCTTTTGTGTGTTTTTCGTACGTGGATATAAGTGAAGAAGACTCCACTCATCCCGCTTTTGTGTGTTTTACGTATCTGGATATAAGTGAAGTAGACTCCAAGACTCCACTCGCTACGGTTTTGTGTGTTTATATCGTATCAGGTTATAAGTGAAGTAGACTCCACTCGCTACGCTTTTGTGTGTTTTTCGTACGTGGATATAAGTGAATTAGACTCCACAAGCTACGCTTTTGTGTGTTTTTCGTACCTTTATATAAGTGAAGTAGACTCCACTCGCAACGGTTTTGTGTGTTTATTTCGTATCTGGATAAAAGTGAAGTAGACTCCACACGCTACGCTTGTGTGTTTATTTAGTACCTGGATAAAAGTGAAATAGACTCAACTCGCTACGCTTTTGTGTGTTTTTGTACCTGGATATAAATGAAGTAGACTCCACTCGCTACGCTTTTGTGTGTTTTTCGTACCTGGATATAAGTGAAGTAGACTTCACTCGCTACGCTTTTGTGTGTTTTTCGTACATTTATATAAGTGAAGTAGACACCACTCGCTACAGTTTTGTGTGTTTATTTCGTATCTGGATATAAGTGAAGTAGACTCCACACGCTACGCTTGTGTGTTTATTTCGTACCTGGTTAAAGTGAAATAGACTCCACTCGCTACGCTTTTGTGTGTTTTTCGTACCTGGATATAAGTGAAGTAGACTCCCCTCGCTACGCTTTTGTGTGTTTTTCGTACTTGGATATAAGTGAAGAAGACTCCACTCATTCCGCTTTTGTGTGTTTTACGTATCTGGATATAAGTGAAGTAGACTCCAAGACTCCACTCGCTACGGTTTTGTGTGTTTATATCGTATCAGGTTATAAGTGAAGTAGACTCCACTCGCTACGCTTTTGTGTGTTTTTCGTACGTGGATATAAGTGAATTAGACTCCACTCGCAACGGTTTTGTGTGTTTATTTTGTATCTGGATATAAGTGAAGTAGACTCCACACGATACGCTTGTGTGCTTATTTCGTACCTGGATATAAGTGAAATAGACTCCACTCGCTACGCTTTTGTGTGTTTATCGTACCTTTATATAAGTGAAGTAGACTCCACTCGCAACGGTTTTGTGTGTTTATTTCGTATCTGGATATAAGTGAAGTAGACTCCACACGCTACGGTTGTGTGTTTATTTCGTACCTGGATAAAAGTGAAATAGACTCCACTCGCTACGCTTTTGTGTGTTTTTTGTACCTGGATATAAATGAAGTAGACTCCACTTGCTACGCTTTTGTGTGTTTTTCGTACCTGGATATAAGTGAAGTAGACTCCACTCGCTACGCTTTTGTGTGTGTTTTCGTACGTGGATATAAGTGAAGAAGACTCCACTTATTCCGCTTTTGTGAGTTTTTCGTATCTGGATATAAGTGAAGTAGACTCCACTCGCTACGCTTTTGTGTGTTTATTTTGTATCTGGATATAAGTGAAGTAGACTCCACACGCTACGCTTGTGTGCTTATTTCGTACCTGGATATAAGTGAAATAGACTCCACTCGCTACGCTTTTGTGTGTTTTTCGTACCTTTATATAAGTGAAGTAGACTCCACTCGCAACGGTTTTGTGTGTTTATTTCGTATCTGGATATAAGTGAAGTAGACTCCACACGCTACGCTTGTGTGTTTATTTCGTACCTGGATAAAAGTGAAATAGACTCCACTCGCTACGCTTTTGTGTGTTTTTTGTACCTGGATATAAATGAAGTAGACTCCACTAGCTACGCTTTTGTGTGTTTTTAGTACCTGGATATAAGTGAAGTAGACTCCACTCGCTACGCTTTTGTGTGTGTTTTCGTACGTGGATATAAGTGAAGAAGACTCCACTCATTCCGCTTTTGCGTGTTTTTCGTATCTGGATATAAGTGAAGTAGACTCCACTCGCTACGGTTTTGTGTGTTTATATCGTATCTGGATATAAGTCAAGTAGACTCCACTCGCTACGCTTTTGTGTGTTTTTCGTACGTCGATATAAGTGAATTAGACTCCACTCGCTACGCTTTTGTGTGTTTTTTGTACCTGGATATATGTGAAGTAGACTCCACTCGCTACGCTTTTGTGTGTTTTTAGTACCTGGATATAGTGAAGAAGACTCCACACGCTACGCTTGTGATTTTATTTCGTACTTGGATATAAGTGAAGTAGACTCCACACGCTACGCTTTTGTGTTTTTTTCGTACCTGGATATAAGTGAAGAAGACTCCACACGCTACGCTTTTGTGTGTTTATTTCTTATCTGGATATAAGTGAAGTAGATTCCACTCGCTACGCTTGTGTGTTTATTTCGTATCTGGATATAAGTGAAGTAGACTCCACTCGCTACGTTTTTGTGTGTTTATTTCGTATCTGGATATAAGTGAAGTAGACTACACACGCTACGCTGTTGTGTGTTTTTCGTACCTGGATATAAGTGAAGTAGACTCCACTCGTTACGCTTTTGTGTGTTTTTCGTACGTGGATATAAGTGAAGAAGACTCCACTAATTCCGCTTTTGTGTGTTTTTCTTATCTGGATATAAGTAAAGTAGACTCCACTCGCTACGGTTTTGTGTGTTTATATCGTATCTGGATATAAGTGAAGTAGACTCCACTCGCTACGCTTTTGTGTGTTTTTCGTACGTGGATATAAGTGAATTAGACTCCACTCTCTACGCTTTTGTGTGTTTTTTGTACCTGGATATAAGTGAAGTAGACTCCACTCGCTAAGCTTTGGTGTGTTTTTAGTACCTGGATATAGTGAAGAAGACTCCTCACGCTACGCTTGTGATTTTATTTCGTACCTGGATATAAGAGAAGTAGACTCCACACGCTACGCTTTTGTGTTTTTTCGCACCTGGATATAAGTAAAGAAGACTCCACACGCTACGCTTTTGTGTTTTTTTCGTACCTGGATATAAGTGAAGAAGACTCCACACGCTACGCTTTTGTGTGTTTATTTCTTATCTGGATATAAGTGAAGTAGATTCCACTCGCTACGCTTTTGTGTGTTTTTCGTACCTGGATATAAATGAAGAAAAGTCTACACGCTACGCTTTTGTGTCTTTATTTCGGATCTGGATATAAGTGAAGTAGACTCCACACGCTACGCTTTTGTGCTTATTTCGTACCTTGAAATAAGTGAAATAGACTCCACTCGCTACGCTTTTGTGTGTTTTTTGTACCTGGATATAAGTGAAGTAGACTCCACTCGCCACGCTTTTGTGTGTTTTTCGTACCTGGATATAAGTGAAGAAGACTCCATTCATTCCGCTTGTGTGTTTTTCGTACATGGATATAAGTGAAGTAGACTCCACTCGCTACGGTTTTGTGTGTTTATTTCGTATCTGGATATAAGTGAAGTAGACTCCACACGCTACGCTTGTGTGTTTATTTCGTACCTGGTTAAAGTGAAATAGACTCCACTCGCTAAGCTTTTGTGTGTTTTTCGTACCAGGATATAAGTGAAGTAGACTCCACTCGCTACGCTTTTGTGTGTTTTTCGTACGTGGATATAAGTGAAGAAGACTCTACTCATTCCGCTTTTGTGTGTTTTTCGTATCTGGATATAAGTGCAGTAGACTCCATTCGCTACGGTTTTGTGTGTTTATATCGTATCTGGATATAAGTACAGTAGACTCTACACGCTACGCTTGTGTGTTTATTTCGTATCTGGATATAAGTGAAGTAGACTCCAGTTGCTACGCTTTTGTGTTTTTTTCGTACCTGGATATAAATGAAGAAAACTCTACACGCTACGTTTTTGTGTGTTTATTTCGTATCTGGATATAAGTGAAGTAGACTCCACTCGCTACGTTTTTGTGTGTTTATTTCGTATCTGGATATAAGTGAAGTAGACTCCACACGCTACGCTTGTGTGCTTATTTCGTACCTTGAAATAAGTGAAATAGACTCCACTCGCTACGCTTTTGTGTGTTTTTTGTACCTGGATATAAGTGAAGTAGACTTCACTCGCCACGCTTTTGTGTGTTTTCGTACCCTTATATAAGTGAAGCAGACTCCACTCGCTACGGTTTTGTGTGTTTATTTCGTATCTGGATATAAGTGAAGTAGACTCCACACGCTACGCTTGTGTGTTTTTCGTACCTGGATATAAGTGAAGTAGACTCCACTCGCTACGCTTTTGTGTGTTTTTCGTACGTCGATATAAGTGAATTAGACTCCACTCGCTACGCTTTTGTGTGTTTTTTGTACCTGGATATATGTGAAGTAGACTCCACTCGCTACGCTTTTGTGTGTTTTTAGTACCTGGATATAGTGAAGAAGACTCCACACGCTACGCTTGTGATTTTATTTCGTACTTGGATATAAGTGAAGTAGACTCCACACGCTACGCTTTTGTGTTTTTTTCGTACCTGGATATAAGTGAAGAAGACTCCACACGCTACGCTTTTGTGTGTTTATTTCTTATCTGGATATAAGTGAAGTAGATTCCACTCGCTACGCTTGTGTGTTTATTTCGTATCTGGATATAAGTGAAGTAGACTCCACTCGCTACGTTTTTGTGTGTTTATTTCGTATCTGGATATAAGTAAAGGAGACTACACACGCTACGCTGTTGTGTGTTTTTCGTACCTGGATATAAGTGAAGTAGACTCCACTCGTTACGCTTTTGTGTGTTTTTCGTACGTGGATATAAGTGAAGAAGACTCCACTCATTCCGCTTTTGTGTGTTTTTCTTATCTGGATATAAGTAAAGTAGACTCCACTCGCTACGGTTTTGTGTGTTTATATCGTATCTGGATATAAGTGAAGTAGACTCCACTCGCTACGCTTTTGTGTGTTTTTCGTACGTGGATATAAGTGAATTAGACTCCACTCTCTACGCTTTTGTGTGTTTTTTGTACCTGGATATAAGTGAAGTAGACTCCACTCGCTAAGCTTTGGTGTGTTTTTAGTACCTGGATATAGTGAAGAAGACTCCTCACGCTACGCTTGTGATTTTATTTCGTACCTGGATATAAGAGAAGTAGACTCCACACGCTACGCTTTTGTGTTTTTTCGCACCTGGATATAAGTAAAGAAGACTCCACACGCTACGCTTTTGTGTTTTTTTCGTACCTGGATATAAGTGAAGAAGACTCCACACGCTACGCTTTTGTGTGTTTATTTCTTATCTGGATATAAGTGAAGTAGATTCCACTCGCTACGCTTTTGTGTGTTTTTCGTACCTGGATATAAATGAAGAAAAGTCTACACGCTACGCTTTTGTGTCTTTATTTCGGATCTGGATATAAGTGAAGTAGACTCCACACGCTACACTTTTGTGCTTATTTCGTACCTTGAAATAAGTGAAATAGACTCCACTCGCTACGCTTTTGTGTGTTTTTTGTACCTGGATATAAGTGAAGTAGACTCCACTCGCCACGCTTTTGTGTGTTTTTCGTACCTGGATATAAGTGAAGAAGACTTTATTCATTCCGCTTGTGTGTTTTTCGTACATGGATATAAGTGAAGTAGACTCCACTCGCTACGGTTTTGTGTGTTTATTTCGTATCTGGATATAAGTGAAGTAGACTCCACACGCTACGCTTGTGTGTTTATTTCGTACCTGGTTAAAGTGAAATAGACTCCACTCGCTAAGCTTTTGTGTGTTTTTCGTACCAGGATATAAGTGAAGTAGACTCCACTCGCTACGCTTTTGTGTGTTTTTCGTACGTGGATATAAGTGAAGAAGACTCTACTCATTCCGCTTTTGTGTGTTTTTCGTATCTGGATATAAGTGAAGTAGACTCCATTCGCTACGGTTTTGTGTGTTTATATCGTATCTGGATATAAGTACAGTAGACTCTACACGCTACGCTTGTGTGTTTATTTCGTATCTGGATATAAGTGAAGTAGACTCCAGTTGCTACGCTTTTGTGTGTTTTTCGTACCTGGATATAAATGAAGAAAACTCTACATTCTACGTTTTTGTGTGTTTATTTCGTATCTGGATATAAGTGAAGTAGACTCCACACGCTACGCTTTTGTGTGTTTTTCGTACCTGGATATAAGTGAAGAAGACTCCACTCATTCCGCTCTTGTATGTTTTTCGTATCTGGATATAAGTGAAGTAGACTCCACTCGCTACGGTTTTGTGTGTTTATATCGTATCTGGATATAAGTGAAGTAGACTCCACTCGCTACGTTTTTGTGTGTTTATTTCGTATCTGGATATAAGTGAAGTAGACTCCACACGCTACGCTTGTGTGCTTATTTCGTACCTTGAAATAAGTGAAATAGACTCCACTCGCTACGCTTTTGTGTGTTTTTTGTACCTGGATATAAGTGAAGTAGACTTCACTCGCCACGCTTTTGTGTGTTTTCGTACCCTTATATAAGTGAAGCAGACTCCACTCGCTACGGTTTTGTGTGTTTATTTCGTATCTGGATATAAGTGAAGTAGACTCCACACGCTACGCTTGTGTGTTTATTTCGTATCTGGATATAAGTGAAGTAGACTCCACACGCTACGCTGTTGTGTGTTTTTCGTACCTGGTTAAAGTGAAATAGACTCCACTCGCTACGCTTTTGTGTGTTTTTCGTACCTGGATATAAGTGAAGTAGACTCCACTCGCTACGCTTTTGTGTGTTTTTCGTACGTGGATATAAGTGAAGAAGACTCCACTCATTCCGCTTTTGTGTGTTTTTTGTACCTGGATATAAGTGAAGTAGACTCCACTCGCTACGATTTTGTGTGTTTTGAGTACCTGGATATAGTGAAGAAGACTCCACACGCTACGCTTTTGATTTTATTTTGTACCTGGATATAAGTGAAGTAACCTCCACACGCTACGCTTTTTTGTGTTTATTTCTTATCTGAATATAAGTGAAGTAGACTCCACACGCTACGCTTGTGTGTTTATTTCGTACCTGGTTAAAGTGAAATAGACTCCACTCGCTACGCTTTTGTGTGTTTTTCGTACCTGGATATAAGTGAAGTAGACTCCCCTCGCTACGCTTTTGTGTGTTTTTCGTACTTGGATATAAGTGAAGAAGACTCCACTGATTCCGCTTTTGTGTGTTTTTCGTATCTGGATATAAGTGAAGTAGACTCCACTCGCTACGGTTTTGTGTGTTTATATCGTATCTGGATATAAGTGAAGTAGATTCCACTCGCTACGCTTGTGTGTTTATTTCGTATCTGGATATAAGTGAAGTAGACTCCACTCGCTACGCTTTTGTGTGTTTTCGTACGTGGATATAAGTGAAGAAGACTCCACTTATTCCGATTTTGTGTGTTTTTCGTATCTGGATATAAGTGAAGTAGACTCCACTCGCTACGCTTTTGTGTGTTTATTTTGTATCTGGATATAAGTGAAGTAGACTCCACACGATACGCTTGTGTGCTTATTTCGTACCTGGATATAAGTGAAATAGACTCCACTCGCTACGCTTTTGTGTGTTTTTCGTACCTTTATATAAGTGAAGTAGACTCCACTCGCAACGGTTTTGTGTGTTTATTTCGTATCTGGATATAAGTGAAGTAGACTCCACACGCTACGCTTGTGTGTTTATTTCGTACCTGGATAAAAGTGAAATAGACTCCACTCGCTACGCTTTTGTGTGTTTTTTGTACCTGGATATAAATGAAGTAGACTCCACTTGCTACGCTTTTGTGTGTTTTTCGTACCTGGATATAAGTGAAGTAGACTCCACTCGCTACGCTTTTGTGTGTGTTTTCGTACGTGGATATAAGTGAAGAAGACTCCACTTATTCCGCTTTTGTGTGTTTTTCGTATCTGGATATAAGTGAAGTAGACTCCACTCGCTACGCTTTTGTGTGTTTATTTTGTATCTGGATATAAGTGAAGTAGACTCCACACGCTACGCTTGTGTGCTTATTTCGTACCTGGATATAAGTGAAATAGACTCCACTCGCTACGCTTTTGTGTGTTTTTCGTACCTTTATATAAGTGAAGTAGACTCCACTCGCAACGGTTTTGTGTGTTTATTTCGTATCTGGATATAAGTGAAGTAGACTCCACACGCTACGCTTGTGTGTTTATTTCGTACCTGGATAAAAGTGAAATAGACTCCACTCGCTACGCTTTTGTGTGTTTTTTGTACCTGGATATAAATGAAGTAGACTCCACTAGCTACGCTTTTGTGTGTTTTTCGTACCTGGATATAAGTGAAGTAGACTCCACTCGCTACGCTTTTGTGTGTGTTTTCGTACGTGGATATAAGTGAAGAAGACTCCACTCATTCCGCTTTTGCGTGTTTTTCGTATCTGGATATAAGTGAAGTAGACTCCACTCGCTACGGTTTTGTGTGTTTATATCGTATCTGGATATAAGTCAAGTAGACTCCACACGCTACGCTTTTGTGTGTTTTTCGTACGTCGATATAAGTGAATTAGACTCCACTCGCTACGCTTTTGTGTGTTTTTTGTACCTGGATATATGTGAAGTAGACTCCACTCGCTACGCTTTTGTGTGTTTTTAGTACCTGGATATAGTGAAGAAGACTCCACACGCTACGCTTCTGATTTTATTTCGTACTTGGATATAAGTGAAGTAGACTCCACACGCTACGCTTTTGTGTTTTTTTCGTACCTGGATATAAGTGAAGAAGACTCCACACGCTACGCTTTTGTGTGTTTATTTCTTATCTGGATATAAGTGAAGTAGATTCCACTCGCTACGCTTGTGTGTTTATTTCGTATCTGGATATAAGTGAAGTAGACTCCACTCGCTACGTTTTTGTGTGTTTATTTCGTATCTGGATATAAGTGAAGTAGACTACACACGCTACGCTGTTGTGTGTTTTTCGTACCTGGATATAAGTGAAGTAGACTCCACTCGCTACGCTTTTGTGTGTTTTTCGTACGTGGATATAAGTGAAGAAGACTCCACTCATTCCGCTTTTGTGTGTTTTTCTTATCTGGATATAAGTAAAGTAGACTCCACTCGCTACGGTTTTGTGTGTTTATATCGTATCTGGATATAAGTGAAGTAGACTCCACTCGCTACGCTTTTGTGTGTTTTTCGTACGTGGATATAAGTGAATTAGACTCCACTCTCTACGCTTTTGTGTGTTTTTTGTACCTGGATATAAGTGAAGTAGACTCCACTCGCTAAGCTTTGGTGTGTTTTTAGTACCTGGATATAGTGAAGAAGACTCCTCACGCTACGCTTGTGATTTTATTTCGTACCTGGATATAAGAGAAGTAGACTCCACACGCTACGCTTTTGTGTTTTTTCGCACCTGGATATAAGTAAAGAAGACTCCACACGCTACGCTTTTGTGTTTTTTTCGTACCTGGATATAAGTGAAGAAGACTCCACACGCTACGATTTGTGTGTTTATTTCTTATCTGGATATAAGTGAAGTAGATTCCACTCGCTACGCTTTTGTGTGTTTTTCGTACCTGGATATAAATGAAGAAAACTACACGCTACGCTTTTGTGTCTTTATTTCGGATCTGGATATAAGTGAAGTAGACTCCACACGCTACGTTTTTGTGCTTATTTCGTACCTTGAAATAAGTGAAATAGACTCCACTCGCTACGCTTTTGTGTGTTTTTTGTACCTGGATATAAGTGAAGTAGACTCCACTCGCCACGCTTTTGTGTGTTTTTCGTACCTGGATATAAGTGAAGAAGACTCCATTCATTCCGCTTGTGTGTTTTTCGTACATGGATATAAGTGAAGTAGACTCCACTCGCTACGGTTTTGTGTGTTTATTTCGTATCTGGATATAAGTGAAGTAGACTCCACACGCTACGCTTGTGTGTTTTTTTCGTACCTGGTTAAAGTGAAATAGACTCCACTCGCTAAGCTTTTGTGTGTTTTTTGTACCAGGATATAAGTGAAGTAGACTCCACTCGCTACGCTTTTGTGTGTTTTTCGTACGTGGATATAAGTGAAGAAGACTCCACTCATTCCGCTTTTGTGTGTTTTTCGTATCGGGAAATAAGTGAAGTAGACTCCATTCGCTACGGTTTTGTGTGTTTATATCGTATCTGGATATAGTGAAGAAGACTCCACACGCTACGCTTGTGATTTTATTTCGTACCTGGATATAAGTGAAGTAGACTCCACTCGCTACACTTTTGTGTGTTTTTCGTATCTGGATATAAGTGAAGTAGACTCCACTCGCTACGCTTTTGTGTGTTTATTTTGTATCTGGATATAAGTGAAGTAGACTCCACACGCTACGCTTGTGTGCTTATTTCGTACCTGGATATAAGTGAAATAGACTCCACTCGCTACGCTTTTGTGTGTTTTTCGTACCTTTATATAAGTGAAGTAGACTTCACTCGCAACGGTTTTGTGTGTTTATTTCGTATCTGGATATAAGTGAAGTAGACTCCACTCGCTACGCTTTTGTGTGTTTTTCGTACCTGGATAAAAGTGAAATAGACTCCACTCGCTACGCTTTTGTGTGTTTTTTGTACCTGGATATAAATGAAGTAGACTCCACTCGCTACGCTTTTGTGTGTTTTTCGTACGTAGATATAAGTGAATTAGACTCCACTCGCTACGCTTTTGTGTGTTTTTTGTACCTGGATATATGTGAAGTAGACTCCACTCGCTACGCTTTTGTGTGTTTTTAGTACCTGGATATAGTGAAGAAGACTCCACACGCTACGCTTGTGGTTTTATTTCGTACCTAGATATAAGTGAAGTAGACTCCACACGCTACGCTTGTGTGTTTACTTCGTACCTGGATATAAGTGAAGAAGACTCCACTCATTCCGCTTTTGTGTGTTTTTCGTATCTGGATATAAGTGAAGTAGACTCCACACGGTACGCTTGTGTGCTTATTTCGTACCTGGATATAAGTGAAGTAGACTCCTCTCGCTACGCTTTTGTGTGTTTTTCGTACTTGGATATAAGTGAAGAAGACTCCACTCATTCCGCTTTTGTGTGTTTTTCGTATCTGGATATAAGTGAAGTAGACTCCACTCGCTACGGTTTTATGTGTTTATATCGTATCTGGATATAAGTGAAGTAGATTCCACTCGCTACGCTTGTGTGTTTATTTCGTATCTGGATATAAGTGAAATAGACTCCACTCGCTACGCTTTTGTGTGTTTTTCGTACCTGGATATAAGTGAAGTAGACTCCCCTCGCTACGCTTTGGTGTGTTTTCGTACGTGGATATAAGTGAAGAAGACTCCACTCATTCCGCTTTTGTGTGTTTTTCGTACCTGGATATAAGTGAAGTAGACTCCACTCGCTACGCTTTTGTGTGTTTTTCGTACGTGGATATAAGTGAAGAAGACTCTACTCATTCCGCTTTTGTGTGTTTTTCGTATCTGGATATAAGTGAAGTAGACTCCATTCGCTACGGTTTTGTGTGTTTATATCGTATCTGGATATAAGTACAGTAGACTCTACACGCTACGCTTGTGTGTTTATTTCGTATCTGGATATAAGTGAAGTAGACTCCACTCGCTACGCTTTTGTGTGTGTTTTCGTACGTGGATATAAGTGAAGAAGACTCCACTCATTCCGCTTTTGCGTGTTTTTCGTATCTGGATATAAGTGAAGTAGACTCCACTCGCTACGGTTTTGTGTGTTTATATCGTATCTGGATATAAGTCAAGTAGACTCCACTCGCTACGCTTTTGTGTGTTTTTCGTACGTCGATATAAGTGAATTAGACTCCACTCGCTACGCTTTTGTGTGTTTTTTGTACCTGGATATATGTGAAGTAGACTCCACTCGCTACGCTTTTGTGTGTTTTTAGTACCTGGATATAGTGAAGAAGACTCCACACGCTACGCTTGTGATTTTATTTCGTACTTGGATATAAGTGAAGTAGACTCCACACGCTACGCTTTTGTGTTTTTTTCGTACCTGGATATAAGTGAAGAAGACTCCACACGCTACGCTTTTGTGTGTTTATTTCTTATCTGGATATAAGTGAAGTAGATTCCACTCGCTACGCTTGTGTGTTTATTTCGTATCTGGATATAAGTGAAGTAGACTCCACTCGCTACGTTTTTGTGTGTTTATTTCGTATCTGGATATAAGTGAAGTAGACTACACACGCTACGCTGTTGTGTGTTTTTCGTACCTGGATATAAGTGAAGTAGACTCCACTCGTTACGCTTTTGTGTGTTTTTCGTACGTGGATATAAGTGAAGAAGACTCCACTCATTCCGCTTTTGTGTGTTTTTCTTATCTGGATATAAGTAAAGTAGACTCCACTCGCTACGGTTTTGTGTGTTTATATCGTATCTGGATATAAGTGAAGTAGACTCCACTCGCTACGCTTTTGTGTGTTTTTCGTACGTGGATATAAGTGAATTAGACTCCACTCTCTACGCTTTTGTGTGTTTTTTGTACCTGGATATAAGTGAAGTAGACTCCACTCGCTAAGCTTTGGTGTGTTTTTAGTACCTGGATATAGTGAAGAAGACTCCTCACGCTACGCTTGTGATTTTATTTCGTACCTGGATATAAGAGAAGTAGACTCCACACGCTACGCTTTTGTGCTTTTTCGCACCTGGATATAAGTAAAGAAGACTCCACACGCTACGCTTTTGTGTTTTTTTCGTACCTGGATATAAGTGAAGAAGACTCCACACGCTACGCTTTTGTGTGTTTATTTCTTATCTGGATATAAGTGAAGTAGATTCCACTCGCTACGCTTTTGTGTGTTTTTCGTACCTGGATATAAATGAAGAAAAGTCTACACGCTACGCTTTTGTGTCTTTATTTCGGATCTGGATATAAGTGAAGTAGACTCCACACGCTACGCTTTTGTGCTTATTTCGTACCTTGAAATAAGTGAAATAGACTCCACTCGCTACGCTTTTGTGTGTTTTTTGTACCTGGATATAAGTGAAGTAGACTCCACTCGCCACGCTTTTGTGTGTTTTTCGTACCTGGATATAAGTGAAGAAGACTCCATTCATTCCGCTTGTGTGTTTTTCGTACATGGATATAAGTGAAGTAGACTCCACTCGCTACGGTTTTGTGTGTTTATTTCGTATCTGGATATAAGTGAAGTAGACTCCACACGCTACGCTTGTGTGTTTATTTCGTACCTGGTTAAAGTGAAATAGACTCCACTCGCTAAGCTTTTGTGTGTTTTTCGTACCAGGATATAAGTGAAGTAGACTCCACTCGCTACGCTTTTGTGTGTTTTTCGTACGTGGATATAAGTGAAGAAGACTCTACTCATTCCGCTTTTGTGTGTTTTTCGTATCTGGATATAAGTGCAGTAGACTCCATTCGCTACGGTTTTGTGTGTTTATATCGTATCTGGATATAAGTACAGTAGACTCTACACGCTACGCTTGTGTGTTTATTTCGTATCTGGATATAAGTGAAGTAGACTCCAGTTGCTACGCTTTTGTGTGTTTTTCGTACCTGGATATAAATGAAGAAAACTCTACACGCTACGTTTTTGTGTGTTTATTTCGTATCTGGATATAAGTGAAGTAGACTCCACACGCTACGCTTTTGTGTGTTTTTCGTACCTGGATATAAGTGAAGAAGACTCCACTCATTCCGCTCTTGTATGTTTTTCGTATCTGGATATAAGTGAAGTAGACTCCACTCGCTACGGTTTTGTGTGTTTATATCGTATCTGGATATAAGTGAAGTAGACTCCACTCGCTACGTTTTTGTGTGTTTATTTCGTATCTGGATATAAGTGAAGTAGACTCCACACGCTACGCTTGTGTGCTTATTTCGTACCTTGAAATAAGTGAAATAGACTCCACTCGCTACGCTTTTGTGTGTTTTTTGTACCTGGATATAAGTGAAGTAGACTTCACTCGCCACGCTTTTGTGTGTTTTCGTACCCTTATATAAGTGAAGCAGACTCCACTCGCTACGGTTTTGTGTGTTTATTTCGTATCTGGATATAAGTGAAGTAGACTCCACACGCTACGCTTGTGTGTTTATTTCGTATCTGGATATAAGTGAAGTAGACTCCACACGCTACGCTGTTGTGTGTTTTTCGTACCTGGTTAAAGTGAAATAGACTCCACTCGCTACGCTTTTGTGTGTTTTTCGTACCTGGATATAAGTGAAGTAGACTCCACTCGCTACGCTTTTGTGTGTTTTTCGTACGTGGATATAAGTGAAGAAGACTCCACTCATTCCGCTTTTGTGTGTTTTTTGTACCTGGATATAAGTGAAGTAGACTCCACTCGCTACGATTTTGTGTGTTTTTAGTACCTGGATATAGTGAAGAAGACTCCACACGCTACGCTTTTGATTTTATTTTGTACCTGGATATAAGTGAAGTAACCTCCACACGCTACGCTTTTTTGTGTTTATTTCTTATCTGAATATAAGTGAAGTAGACTCCACACGCTACGCTTGTGTGTTTATTTCGTACCTGGTTAAAGTGAAATAGACTCCCCTCGCTACGCTTTTGTGTGTTTTTCGTACTTGGATATAAGTGAAGAAGACTCCACTCATTCCGCTTTTGTGTGTTTTTCGTATCTGGATATAAGTGAAGTAGACTCCACTCGCTACGCTTTTGTGTGTTTATTTTGTATCTGGATATAAGTGAAGTAGACTCCACACGATACGCTTGTGTGCTTATTTCGTACCTGGATATAAGTGAAATAGACTCCACTCGCTACGCTTTTGTGTGTTTTTCGTACCTTTATATAAGTGAAGTAGACTCCACTCGCAACGGTTTTGTGTGTTTATTTCGTATCTGGATATAAGTGAAGTAGACTCCACACGCTACGCTTGTGTGTTTATTTCGTACCTGGATAAAAGTGAAATAGACTCCACTCGCTACGCTTTTGTGTGTTTTTTGTACCTGGATATAAATGAAGTAGACTCCACTTGCTACGCTTTTGTGTGTTTTTCGTACCTGGATATAAGTGAAGTAGACTCCACTCGCTACGCTTTTGTGTGTGTTTTCGTACGTGGATATAAGTGAAGAAGACTCTACTTATTCCGCTTTTGTGTGTTTTTCGTATCTGGATATAAGTGAAGTAGACTCCACACGCTACGCTTGTGTGCTTATTTCGTACCTGGATATAAGTGAAAAAGACTCCACTCATTCCGCTCTTGTATGTTTTTCGTATCTGGATATAAGTGAAGTAGACTCCACTCGCTACGGTTTTGTGTGTTTATATCGTATCTGGATATAAGTGAAGTAGACTCCACTCGCTACGTTTTTGTGTGTTTATTTCGTATCTGGATATAAGTGAAGTAGACTTCACTCGCCACGCTTTTGTGTGTTTTCGTACCCTTATATAAGTGAAGCAGACTCCACTCGCTACGGTTTTGTGTGTTTATTTCGTATCTGGATATAAGTGAAGTAGACTCCACACGCTACGCTTGTGTGTTTATTTCGTATCTGGATATAAGTGAAGTAGACTCCACACGCTACGCTGGAGTTGTGTGTTTTTCGTACCTGGTTAAAGTGAAATAGACTCCACTCGCTACGCTTTTGTGTGTTTTTCGTACCTGGATATAAGTGAAGTAGACTCCACTCGCTACGCTTTTGTGTGTTTTTCGTACGTCGATATAAGTGAATTAGACTCCACTCGCTACGCTTTTGTGTGTTTTTTGTACCTGGATATATGTGAAGTAGACTCCACTCGCTACGCTTTTGTGTGTTTTTAGTACCTGGATATAGTGAAGAAGACTCCACACGCTACGCTTGTGATTTTATTTCGTACTTGGATATAAGTGAAGTAGACTCCACACGCTACGCTTTTGTGTTTTTTTCGTACCTGGATATAAGTGAAGAAGACTCCACACGCTACGCTTTTGTGTGTTTATTTCTTATCTAGATATAAGTGAAGTAGATTCCACTCGCTACGCTTGTGTGTTTATTTCGTATCTGGATATAAGTGAAGTAGACTCCACTCGCTACGTTTTTGTGTGTTTATTTCGTATCTGGATATAAGTGAAGGAGACTACACACGCTACGCTGTTGTGTGTTTTTCGTACCTGGATATAAGTGAAGTAGACTCCACTCGTTACGCTTTTGTGTGTTTTTCGTACGTGGATATAAGTGAAGAAGACTCCACTCATTCCGCTTTTGTGTGTTTTTCTTATCTGGATATAAGTAAAGTAGACTCCACTCGCTACGGTTTTGTGTGTTTATATCGTATCTGGATATAAGTGAAGTAGACTCCACTCGCTACGCTTTTGTGTGTTTTTCGTACCTGGATATAAATGAAGAAAAGTCTACACGCTACGCTTTTGTGTCTTTATTTCGGATCTGGATATAAGTGAAGTAGACTCCACACGCTACACTTTTGTGCTTATTTCGTACCTTGAAATAAGTGAAGTAGACTCCACTCGCTAAGCTTTGGTGTGTTTTTAGTACCTGGATATAGTGAAGAAGACTCCTCACGCTACGCTTGTGATTTTATTTCGTACCTGGATATAAGAGAAGTAGACTCCACACGCTACGCTTTTGTGTTTTTTCGCACCTGGATATAAGTAAAGAAGACTCCACACGCTACGCTTTTGTGTTTTTTTCGTACCTGGATATAAGTGAAGAAGACTCCACACGCTACGCTATTGTGTGTTTATTTCTTATCTGGATATAAGTGAAGTAGATTCCACTCGCTACGCTTTTGTGTGTTTTTCGTACCTGGATATAAATGAAGAAAAGTCTACACGCTACGCTTTTGTGTCTTTATTTCGGATCTGGATATAAGTGAAGTAGACTCCACACGCTACACTTTTGTGCTTATTTCGTACCTTGAAATAAGTGAAATAGACTCCACTCGCTACGCTTTTGTGTGTTTTTTGTACCTGGATATAAGTAAAGTAGACTCCACTCGCCACGCTTTTGTGTGTTTTTCGTACCTGGATATAAGTGAAGAAGACTCCATTCATTCCGCTTGTGTGTTTTTCGTACATGGATATAAGTGAAGTAGACTCCACTCGCTACGGTTTTGTGTGTTTATTTCGTATCTGGATATAAGTGAAGTAGACTCCACACGCTACGCTTGTGTGTTTATTTCGTACCTGGTTAAAGTGAAATAGACTCCACTCGCTAAGCTTTTGTGTGTTTTTCGTACCAGGATATAAGTGAAGTAGACTCCACTCGCTACGCTTTTGTGTGTTTTTCGTACCAGGATATAAGTGAAGAAGACTCTACTCATTCCGCTTTTGTGTGTTTTTCGTATCTGGATATAAGTGAAGTAGACTCCATTCGCTACGGTTTTGTGTGTTTATATCGTATCTGGATATAAGTACAGTAGACTCTACACGCTACGCTTGTGTGTTTATTTCGTATCTGGATATAAGTGAAGTAGACTCCAGTTGCTACGCTTTTGTGTGTTTTTCGTACCTGGATATAAATGAAGAAAACTCTACACGCTACGTTTTTGTGTGTTTATTTCGTATCTGGATATAAGTGAAGTAGACTCCACACGCTACGCTTTTGTGTGTTTTTCGTACCTGGATATAAGTGAAGAAGACTCCACTCATTCCGCTCTTGTATGTTTTTCGTATCTGGATATAAGTGAAGTAGACTCCACTCGCTACGGTTTTGTGTGTTTATATCGTATCTGGATATAAGTGAAGTAGACTCCACTCGCTACGTTTTTGTGTGTTTATTTCGTATCTGGATATAAGTGAAGTAGACTCCACACGCTACGCTTGTGTGCTTATTTCGTACCTTGAAATAAGTGAAATAGACTCCACTCGCTACGCTTTTGTGTGTTTTTTGTACCTGGATATAAGTGAAGTAGACTTCACTCGCCACGCTTTTGTGTGTTTTCGTACCCTTATATAAGTGAAGCAGACTCCACTCGCTACGGTTTTGAGTGTTTATTTCGTATCTGGATATAAGTGAAGTAGACTCCACACGCTACGCTTGTGTGTTTATTTCGTATCTGGATATAAGTGAAGTAGACTCCACACGCTACGCTGTTGTGTGTTTTTCGTACCTGGTTAAAGTGAAATAGACTCCACTCGCTACGCTTTTGTGTGTTTTTCGTACCTGGATATAAGTGAAGTAGACTCCACTCGCTACGCTTTTGTGTGTTTTTCGTACGTGGATATAAGTGAAGAAGACTCCACTCATTCCGCTTTTGTGTGTTTTTTGTACCTGGATATAAGTGAAGTAGACTCCACTCGCTACGATTTTGTGTGTTTTTAGTACCTGGATATAGTGAAGAAGACTCCACACGCTACGCTTTTGATTTTATTTTGTACCTGGATATAAGTGAAGTAACCTCCACACGCTACGCTTTTTTGTGTTTATTTCTTATCTGAATATAAGTGAAGTAGACTCCACACGCTACGCTTGTGTGTTTATTTCGTACCTGGTTAAAGTGAAATAGACTCCACTCGCTACGCTTTTGTGTGTTTTTCGTACCTGGATATAAGTAAAGTAGACTCCCCTCGCTACGCTTTTGTGTGTTTTTCGTACTTGGATATAAGTGAAGAAGACTCCACTCATTCCGCTTTTGTGTGTTTTTCGTATCTGGATATAAGTGAAGTAGACTCCACTCGCTACGGTTTTGTGTGTTTATATCGTATCTGGATATAAGTGAAGTAGATTCCACTCGCTACGCTTGTGTGTTTATTTCGTATCTGGATATAAGTAAAGTAGACTCCACTCGCTACGCTTTTGTGTGTTTTCGTACGTGGATATAAGTGAAGAAGACTCCACTTATTCCGATTTTGTGTGTTTTTCGTATCTGGATATAAGTGAAGTAGACTCCACTCGCTACGCTTTTGTGTGTTTATTTTGTATCTGGATATAAGTGAAGTAGACTCCACACGATACGCTTGTGTGCTTATTTCGTACATGGATATAAGTGAAATAGACTCCACTCGCTACGCTTTTGTGTGTTTTTCGTACCTTTATATAAGTGAAGTAGACTCCACTCACAACGGTTTTGTGTGTTTATTTCGTATCTGGATATAAGTGAAGTAGACTCCACACGCTACGCTTGTGTGTTTATTTCGTACCTGGATAAAAGTGAAATAGACTCCACTCGCTACGCTTTTGTGTGTTTTTTGTACCTGGATATAAATGAAGTAGACTCCACTTGCTACGCTTTTGTGTGTTTTTCGTACCTGGATATAAGTGAAGTAGACTCCACTCGCTACGCTTTTGTGTGTGTTTTCGTACGTGGATATAAGTGAAGAAGACTCCACTTATTCCGCTTTTGTGTGTTTTTCGTATCTGGATATAAGTGAAGTAGACTCCACTCGCTACGCTTTTGTGTGTTTATTTTGTATCTGGATATAAGTGAAGTAGACTCCACACGCTACGCTTGTGTGCTTATTTCGTACCTGGATATAAGTGAAATAGACTCCACTCGCTACGCTTTTGTGTGTTTTTCGTACCTTTATATAAGTGGACTCCACTCGCAACGGTTTTGTGTGTTTATTTCGTATCTGGATATAAGTGAAGTAGACTCCACACGCTACGCTTGTGTGTTTATTTCGTACCTGGATAAAAGTGAAATAGACTCCACTCGCTACGCTTTTGTGTGTTTTTTGTACCTGGATATAAATGAAGTAGACTCCACTAGCTACGCTTTTGTGTGTTTTTCGTACCTGGATATAAGTGAAGTAGACTCCACTCGCTACGCTTTTGTGTGTGTTTTCGTACGTGGATATAAGTGAAGAAGACTCCACTCATTCCGCTTTTGCGTGTTTTTCGTATCTGGATATAAGTGAAGTAGACTCCACTCGCTACGGTTTTGTGTGTTTATATCGTATCTGGATATAAGTCAAGTAGACTCCACTCGCTACGCTTTTGTGTGTTTTTCGTACGTCGATATAAGTGAATTAGACTCCACTCGCTACGCTTTTGTGTGTTTTTTGTACCTGGATATATGTGAAGTAGACTCCACTCGCTACGCTTTTGTGTGTTTTTAGTACCTGGATATAGTGAAGAAGACTCCACACGCTACGCTTGTGATTTTATTTCGTACTTGGATATAAGTGAAGTAGACTCCACACGCTACGCTTTTGTGTTTTTTTCGTACCTGGATATAAGTGAAGAAGACTCCACACGCTACGCTTTTGTGTGTTTATTTCTTATCTGGATATAAGTGAAGTAGATTCCACTCGCTACGCTTGTGTGTTTATTTCGTATCTGGATATAAGTGAAGTAGACTCCACTCGCTACGTTTTTGTGTGTTTATTTCGTATCTGGATATAAGTGAAGTAGACTACACACGCTACGCTGTTGTGTGTTTTTCGTACCTGGATATAAGTGAAGTAGACTCCACTCGCTACGCTTTTGTGTGTTTTTCGTACGTGGATATAAGTGAAGAAGACTCCACTCATTCCGCTTTTGTGTGTTTTTCTTATCTGGATATAAGTGAAGTAGACTCCACTCGCTACGGTTTTGTGTGTTTATATCGTATCTGGATATAAGTGAAGTAGACTCCACTCGCTACGCTTTTGTGTGTTTTTCGTACGTGGATATAAGTGAATTAGACTCCACTCTCTACGCTTTTGTGTGTTTTTTGTACCTGGATATAAGTGAAGTAGACTCCACTCGCTAAGCTTTGGTGTGTTTTTAGTACCTGGATATAGTGAAGAAGACTCCTCACGCTACGCTTGTGATTTTATTTCGTACCTGGATATAAGAGAAGTAGACTCCACACGCTACGCTTTTGTGTTTTTTCGCACCTGGATATAAGTAAAGAAGACTCCACACGCTACGCTTTTGTGTTTTTTTCGTACCTGGATATAAGTGAAGAAGACTCCACACGCTACGCTTTTGTGTGTTTATTTCTTATCTGGATATAAGTGAAGTAGATTCCACTCGCTACGCTTTTGTGTGTTTTTCGTACCTGGATATAAATGAAGAAAACTCTACACGCTACGCTTTTGTGTCTTTATTTCGGATCTGGATATAAGTGAAGTAGACTCCACACGCTACGTTTTTGTGCTTATTTCGTACCTTGAAATAAGTGAAATAGACTCCACTCGCTACGCTTTTGTGTGTTTTTTGTACCTGGATATAAGTGAAGTAGACTCCACTCGCCACGCTTTTGTGTGTTTTTCGTACCTGGATATAAGTGAAGAAGACTCCATTCATTCCGCTTGTGTGTTTTTCGTACATGGATATAAGTGAAGTAGACTCCACTCGCTACGGTTTTGTGTGTTTATTTCGTATCTGGATATAAGTGAAGTAGACTCCACACGCTACGCTTGTGTGTTTTTTCGTACCTGGTTAAAGTGAAATAGACTCCACTCGCTAAGCTTTTGTGTGTTTTTTGTACCAGGATATAAGTGAAGTAGACTCCACTCGCTACGCTTTTGTGTGTTTTTCGTACGTGGATATAAGTGAAGAAGACTCCACTCATTCTGCTTTTGTGTGTTTTTCGTATCGGGATATAAGTGAAGTAGACTCCATTCGCTACGGTTTTGTGTGTTTATATCGTATCTGGATATAGTGAAGAAGACTCCACACGCTACGCTTGTGATTTTATTTCGTACCTGGATATAAGTGAAGTAGACTCCACTCGCTACACTTTTGTGTGTTTTTCGTATCTGGATATAAGTGAAGTAGACTCCACTCGCTACGCTTTTGTGTGTTTATTTTGTATCTGGATATAAGTGAAGTAGACTCCACTCGCTACGCTTGTGTGTTTATTTCGTATCTGGATATAAGTGAAGTAAACTCCACTCGCTACGCTGTTGTGTGTTTTTCGTACCTGGATATAAGTGAAGTAGACTCCACTCGCTACGCTTTTGTGTGTTTTTCGTACATGGATATAAGTGAAGTAGACTCCACTCGCTACGGTTTTGTGTGTTTATATCGTATCTGGATATAAGTGAAGTAGATTCCACTCGCTACGCTTGTGTGTTTATTTCGTATCTGGATATAAGTGAAGTAGACTCCACTCGCTACGCTTGTGTGTTTATTTCGTACCTGGATAAAAGTGAAATAGACTCCACTCGCTACGCTTTTGTGTGTGTTTTCGTACGTGGATATAAGTGAAGAAGACTCCACTTATTCCGCTTTTGTGTTTTTCGTACATGGATATAAGTGAAGTAGACTCCACTCGCAACGGTTTTGTGTGTTTATTTCGTATCTGGATATAAGTGAAGTAGACTCCACACGCTACGCTTGTGTGTTTATTTCGTACCTGGATAAAAGTGAAATAGACTCCACTCGCTACGCTTTTGTGTGTTTTTTGTACCTGGATATAAATGAAGTAGACTCCACTTGCTACGCTTTTGTGTGTTTTTCGTACCTGGATATAAGTGAAGTAGACTCCACTCGCTACGCTTTTGTGTGTGTTTTCGTACGTGGATATAAGTGAAGAAGACTCCACTTATTCCGCTTTTGTGTGTTTTTCGTATCTGGATATAAGTGAAGTAGGCTCCACTCGCTACGCTTTTGTGTGTTTATTTTGTATCTGGATATAAGTGAAGTAGACTCCACACGCTACGCTTGTGTGCTTATTTCGTACCTGGATATAAGTGAAAAAGACTCCACTCATTCCGCTCTTGTATGTTTTTCGTATCTGGATATAAGTGAAGTAGACTCCACTCGCTACGGTTTTGTGTGTTTATATCGTATCTGGATATAAGTGAAGTAGACTCCACTCGCTACGTTTTTGTGTGTTTATTTCGTATCTGGATATAAGTGAAGTAGACTTCACTCGCCACGCTTTTGTGTGTTTTCGTACCCTTATATAAGTGAAGCAGACTCCACTCGCTACGGTTTTGTGTGTTTATTTCGTATCTGGATATAAGTGAAGTAGACTCCACACGCTACGCTTGTGTGTTTATTTCGTATCTGGATATAAGTGAAGTAGACTCCACACGCTACGCTGGAGTTGTGTGTTTTTCGTACCTGGTTAAAGTGAAATAGACTCCACTCGCTACGCTTTTGTGTGTTTTTCGTACCTGGATATAAGTGAAGTAGACTCCACTCGCTACGCTTTTGTGTGTTTTTCGTACGTCGATATAAGTGAATTAGACTCCACTCGCTACGCTTTTGTGTGTTTTTTGTACCTGGATATATGTGAAGTAGACTCCACTCGCTACGCTTTTGTGTGTTTTTAGTACCTGGATATAGTGAAGAAGACTCCACACGCTACGCTTGTGATTTTATTTCGTACTTGGATATAAGTGAAGTAGACTCCACACGCTACGCTTTTGTGTTTTTTTCGTACCTGGATATAAGTGAAGAAGACTCCACACGCTACGCTTTTGTGTGTTTATTTCTTATCTAGATATAAGTGAAGTAGATTCCACTCGCTACGCTTGTGTGTTTATTTCGTATCTGGATATAAGTGAAGTAGACTCCACTCGCTACGTTTTTGTGTGTTTATTTCGTATCTGGATATAAGTGAAGGAGACTACACACGCTACGCTGTTGTGTGTTTTTCGTACCTGGATATAAGTGAAGTAGACTCCACTCGTTACGCTTTTGTGTGTTTTTCGTACGTGGATATAAGTGAAGAAGACTCCACTCATTCCGCTTTTGTGTGTTTTTCTTATCTGGATATAAGTAAAGTAGACTCCACTCGCTACGGTTTTGTGTGTTTATATCGTATCTGGATATAAGTGAAGTAGACTCCACTCGCTACGCTTTTGTGTGTTTTTCGTACCTGGATATAAATGAAGAAAAGTCTACACGCTACGCTTTTGTGTCTTTATTTCGGATCTGGATATAAGTGAAGTAGACTCCACACGCTACACTTTTGTGCTTATTTCGTACCTTGAAATAAGTGAAGTAGACTCCACTCGCTAAGCTTTGGTGTGTTTTTAGTACCTGGATATAGTGAAGAAGACTCCTCACGCTACGCTTGTGATTTTATTTCGTACCTGGATATAAGAGAAGTAGACTCCACACGCTACGCTTTTGTGTTTTTTCGCACCTGGATATAAGTAAAGAAGACTCCACACGCTACGCTTTTGTGTTTTTTCGTACCTGGATATAAGTGAAGAAGACTCCACACGCTACGCTTTTGTGTGTTTATTTCTTATCTGGATATAAGTGAAGTAGATTCCACTCGCTACGCTTTTGTGTGTTTTTCGTACCTGGATATAAATGAAGAAAAGTCTACACGCTACGCTTTTGTGTCTTTATTTCGGATCTGGATATAAGTGAAGTAGACTCCACACGCTACACTTTTGTGCTTATTTCGTACCTTGAAATAAGTGAAATAGACTCCACTCGCTACGCTTTTGTGTGTTTTTTGTACCTGGATATAAGTAAAGTAGACTCCACTCGCCACGCTTTTGTGTGTTTTTCGTACCTGGATATAAGTGAAGAAGACTCCATTCATTCCGCTTGTGTGTTTTTCGTACATGGATATAAGTGAAGTAGACTCCACTCGCTACGGTTTTGTGTGTTTATTTCGTATCTGGATATAAGTGAAGTAGACTCCACACGCTACGCTTGTGTGTTTATTTCGTACCTGGTTAAAGTGAAATAGACTCCACTCGCTAAGCTTTTGTGTGTTTTTCGTACCAGGATATAAGTGAAGTAGACTCCACTCGCTACGCTTTTGTGTGTTTTTCGTACGTGGATATAAGTGAAGAAGACTCTACTCATTCCGCTTTTGTGTGTTTTTCGTATCTGGATATAAGTGAAGTAGACTCCATTCGCTACGGTTTTGTGTGTTTATATCGTATCTGGATATAAGTACAGTAGACTCTACACGCTACGCTTGTGTGTTTATTTCGTATCTGGATATAAGTGAAGTAGACTCCAGTTGCTACGCTTTTGTGTGTTTTTCGTACCTGGATATAAATGAAGAAAACTCTACACGCTACGTTTTTGTGTGTTTATTTCGTATCTGGATATAAGTGAAGTAGACTCCACACGCTACGCTTTTGTGTGTTTTTCGTACCTGGATATAAGTGAAGAAGACTCCACTCATTCCGCTCTTGTATGTTTTTCGTATCTGGATATAAGTGAAGTAGACTCCACTCGCTACGGTTTTGTGTGTTTATATCGTATCTGGATATAAGTGAAGTAGACTCCACTCGCTACGTTTTTGTGTGTTTAATTCGTATCTGGATATAAGTGAAGTAGACTCCACACGCTACGCTTGTGTGCTTATTTCGTACCTTGAAATAAGTGAAATAGACTCCACTCGCTACGCTTTTGTGTGTTTTTTGTACCTGGATATAAGTGAAGTAGACTTCACTCGCCACGCTTTTGTGTGTTTTCGTACCCTTATATAAGTGAAGCAGACTCCACTCGCTACGGTTTTGTGTGTTTATTTCGTATCTGGATATAAGTGAAGTAGACTCCACACGCTACGCTTGTGTGTTTATTTCGTATCTGGATATAAGTGAAGTAGACTCCACACGCTACGCTGTTGTGTGTTTTTCGTACCTGGTTAAAGTGAAATAGACTCCACTCGCTACGCTTTTGTGTGTTTTTCGTACCTGGATATAAGTGAAGTAGATTCCACTCGCTACGCTTTTGTGTGTTTTTCGTACGTGGATATAAGTGAAGAAGACTCCACTCATTCCGCTTTTGTGTGTTTTTTGTACCTGGATATAAGTGAAGTAGACTCCACTCGCTACGATTTTGTGTGTTTTTAGTACCTGGATATAGTGAAGAAGACTCCACACGCTACGCTTTTGATTTTATTTTGTACCTGGATATAAGTGAAGTAACCTCCACACGCTACGCTTTTTTGTGTTTATTTCTTATCTGAATATAAGTGAAGTAGACTCCACACGCTACGCTTGTGTGTTTATTTCGTACCTGGTTAAAGTGAAATAGACTCCACTCGCTACGCTTTTGTGTGTTTTTCGTACCTGGATATAAGTGAAGTAGACTCCCCTCGCTACGCTTTTGTGTGTTTTTCGTACTTGGATATAAGTGAAGAAGACTCCACTCATTCCGCTTTTGTGTGTTTTTCGTATCTGGATATAAGTGAAGTTAACTCCACTCGCTACGGTTTTGTGTGTTTATATCGTATCTGGATATAAGTGAAGTAGATTCCACTCGCTACGCTTGTGTGTTTATTTCGTATCTGGATATAAGTGAAGTAGACTCCACTCGCTACGCTTTTGTGTGTTTTCGTACGTGGATATAAGTGAAGAAGACTCCACTTATTCCGATTTTGTGTGTTTTTCGTATCTGGATATAAGTGAAGTAGACTCCACTCGCTACGCTTTTGTGTGTTTATTTTGTATCTGGATATAAGTGAAGTAGACTCCACACGATACGCTTGTGTGCTTATATCGTACATGGATATAAGTGAAATAGACTCCACTCGCTACGCTTTTGTGTGTTTTTCGTACCTTTATATAAGTGAAGTAGACTCCACTCGCAACGGTTTTGTGTGTTTATTTCGTATCTGGATATAAGTGAAGTAGACTTCACACGCTACGCTTGTGTGTTTATTTCGTACCTGGATAAAAGTGAAATAGACTCCACTCGCTACGCTTTTGTGTGTTTTTTGTACCTGGATATAAATGAAGTAGACTCCACTTGCTACGCTTTTGTGTGTTTTTCGTACCTGGATATAAGTGAAGTAGACTCCACTCGCTACGCTTTTGTGTGTGTTTTCGTACGTGGATATAAGTGAAGAAGACTCCACTTATTCCGCTTTTGTGTGTTTTTCGTATCTGGATATAAGTGAAGTAGACTCCACTCGCTACGCTTTTGTGTGTTTATTTTGTATCTGGATATAAGTGAAGTAGACTCCACACGCTACGCTTGTGTGCTTATTTCGTACCTGGATATAAGTGAAATAGACTCCACTCGCTACGCTTTTGTGTGTTTTTCGTACCTTTATATAAGTGGACTCCACTCGCAACGGTTTTGTGTGTTTATTTCGTATCTGGATATAAGTGAAGTAGACTCCACACGCTACGCTTGTGTGTTTATTTCGTACCTGGATAAAAGTGAAATAGACTCCACTCGCTACGCTTTTGTGTGTTTTTTGTACCTGGATATAAATGAAGTAGACTCCACTAGCTACGCTTTTGTGTGTTTTTCGTACCTGGATATAAGTGAAGTAGACTCCACTCGCTACGCTTTTGTGTGTGTTTTCGTACGTGGATATAAGTGAAGAAGACTCCACTCATTCCGCTTTTGCGTGTTTTTCGTATCTGGATATAAGTGAAGTAGACTCCACTCGCTACGGTTTTGTGTGTTTATATCGTATCTGGATATAAGTCAAGTAGACTCCACTCGCTACGCTTTTGTGTGTTTTTCGTACGTCGATATAAGTGAATTAGACTCCACTCGCTACGCTTTTGTGTGTTTTTTGTACCTGGATATATGTGAAGTAGACTCCACTCGCTACGCTTTTGTGTGTTTTTAGTACCTGGATATAGTGAAGAAGACTCCACACGCTACGCTTGTGATTTTATTTCGTACTTGGATATAAGTGAAGTAGACTCCACACGCTACGCTTTTGTGTTTTTTTCGTACCTGGATATAAGTGAGGAAGACTCCACACGCTACGCTTTTGTGTGTTTATTTCTTATCTGGATATAAGTGAAGTAGATTCCACTCGCTACGCTTGTGTGTTTATTTCGTATCTGGATATAAGTGAAGTAGACTCCACTCGCTACGTTTTTGTGTGTTTATTTCGTATCTGGATATAAGTGAAGTAGACTACACACGCTACGCTGTTGTGTGTTTTTCGTACCTGGATATAAGTGAAGTAGACTCCACTCGCTACGCTTTTGTGTGTTTTTCGTACGTGGATATAAGTGAAGAAGACTCCACTCATTCCGCTTTTGTGTGTTTTTCTTATCTGGATATAAGTAAAGTAGACTCCACTCGCTACGGTTTTGTGTGTTTATATCGTATCTGGATATAAGTGAAGTAGACTCCACTCGCTACGCTTTTGTGTGTTTTTCGTACGTGGATATAAGTGAATTAGACTCCACTCTCTACGCTTTTGTGTGTTTTTTGTACCTGGATATAAGTGAAGTAGACTCCACTCGCTAAGCTTTGGTGTGTTTTTAGTACCTGGATATAGTGAAGAAGACTCCTCACGCTACGCTTGTGATTTTATTTCGTACCTGGATATAAGAGAAGTAGACTCCACACGCTACGCTTTTGTGTTTTTTCGCACCTGGATATAAGTAAAGAAGACTCCACACGCTACGCTTTTGTGTTTTTTTCGTACCTGGATATAAGTGAAGAAGACTCCACACGCTACGCTTTTGTGTGTTTATTTCTTATCTGGATATAAGTGAAGTAGATTCCACTCGCTACGCTTTTGTGTGTTTTTCGTACCTGGATATAAATGAAGAAAACTCTACACGCTACGCTTTTGTGTCTTTATTTCGGATCTGGATATAAGTGAAGTAGACTCCACACGCTACGTTTTTGTGCTTATTTCGTACCTTGAAATAAGTGAAATAGACTCCACTCGCTACGCTTTTGTGTGTTTTTTGTACCTGGATATAAGTGAAGTAGACTCCACTCGCCACGCTTTTGTGTGTTTTTCGTACCTGGATATAAGTGAAGAAGACTCCATTCATTCCGCTTGTGTGTTTTTCGTACATGGATATAAGTGAAGTAGACTCCACTCGCTACGGTTTTGTGTGTTTATTTCGTATCTGGATATAAGTGAAGTAGACTCCACACGCTACGCTTGTGTGTTTTTTTCGTACCTGGTTAAAGTGAAATAGACTCCACTCGCTAAGCTTTTGTGTGTTTTTTGTACCAGGATATAAGTGAAGTAGACTCCACTCGCTACGCTTTTGTGTGTTTTTCGTACGTGGATATAAGTGAAGAAGACTCCACTCATTCCGCTTTTGTGTGTTTTTCGTATCGGGATATAAGTGAAGTAGACTCCATTCGCTACGGTTTTGTGTGTTTATATCGTATCTGGATATAGTGAAGAAGACTCCACACGCTACGCTTGTGATTTTATTTCGTACCTGGATATAAGTGAAGTAGACTCTACTCGCTACACTTTTGTGTGTTTTTCGTATCTGGATATAAGTGAAGTAGACTCCACTCGCTACGCTTTTGTGTGTTTATTTTGTATCTGGATATAAGTGAAGTAGACTCCACACGCTACGCTTGTGTGCTTATTTCGTACCTGGATATAAGTGAAATAGACTCCACTCGCTACGCTTTAGTGTGTTTTTCGTACCTTTATATAAGTGAAGTAGACTTCACTCGCAACGGTTTTGTGTGTTTATTTCGTATCTGGATATAAGTGAAGTAGACTCCACTCGCTACGCTTTTGTGTGTTTTTCGTACCTGGATAAAAGTGAAATAGACTCCACTCGCTACGCTTTTGTGTTTTTTTTGTACCTGGATATAAATGAAGTAGACTCCACTCGCTACGCTTTTGTGTGTTTTTCGTACGTAGATATAAGTGAATTAGACTCCACTCGCTACGCTTTTGTGTGTTTTTTGTACCTGGATATATGTGAAGTAGACTCCACTCGCTACGCTTTTGTGTGTTTTTAGTACCTGGATATAGTGAAGAAGACTCCACACGCTACGCTTGTGGTTTTATTTCGTACCTAGATATAAGTGAAGTAGACTCCACACGCTACGCTTGTGTGTTTACTTCGTACCTGGATATAAGTGAAGAAGACTCCACTCATTCCACTTTTGTGTGTTTTTCGTATCTGGATATAAGTGAAGTAGACTCCACACGGTACGCTTGTGTGCTTATTTCGTACCTGGATATAAGTGAAATAGACTCCACTCGCTACGCTTTTGTGTGTTTTTCGTACCTTTATATAAGTGAAGTAGACTCCACTCGCAACGGTTTTGTGTGTTTATTTCGTATCTGGATATAAGTGAAGTAGACTCCACTCGCTACGCTTTTGTGTGTTTTTCGTACCTGGATATAAGTGAAGTAGACTCCTCTCGCTACGCTTTTGTGTGTTTTTCGTACTTGGATATAAGTGAAGAAGACTCCACTCATTCCGCTTTTGTGTGTTTTTCGTATCTGGATATAAGTGAAGTAGACTCCACTCGCTACGGTTTTGTGTGTTTATATCGTATCTGGATATAAGTGAAGTAGATTCCACTCGCTACGCTTGTGTGTTTATTTCGTATCTGGATATAAGTGAAATAGACTCCACTCGCTACGCTTTTGTGTGTTTTTCGTACCTGGATATAAGTGAAGTAGACTCCCCTCGCTACGCTTTGGTGTGTTTTCGTACGTGGATATAAGTGAAGAAGACTCCACTCATTCCGCTTTTGTGTGTTTTTCGTACCTGGATATAAGTGAAGTAGACTCCACTCGCTACGCTTTTGTGTGTTTTTCGTACCTGGATATAAGTGAAGTAGACTCCACTCGCTACGCTTTTGTGTGTTTTTAGTACCTGGATATAAATGAAGTAGACTCCACTCGCTACGCTTTTGTGTGTTTTTCGTACCTGGATATAAGTGAAGTAGACTCCACTCGCTACGCTTTTGTGTGTGTTTTCGTACGTGGATATAAGTGAAGAAGACTCCACTCATTCCGCTTTTGTGTGTTTTTCGTATCTGGATATAAGTGAAGTAGACTCCACTCGCTACGCTTGTGTGTTTATTTCGTACCTGGATAAAAGTGAAATAGACTCCACTCGCTACGCTTTTGTGTGTTTTTCGTACCTGGATATAAGTGAAGTAGACTCCTCTCGCTACGCTTTTGTGTGTTTTTCGTACTTGGATATAAGTGAAGAAGACTCCACTCATTCCGCTTTTGTGTGTTTTTCGTATCTGGATATAAGTGAAGTAGACTCCACTCGCTACGGTTTTGTGTGTTGTTCGTACGTGGATATAAGTGAATTAGACTCCACTCGCTACGCTTTTGTGTGTTTTTTGTACCTGGATATATGTGAAGTAGACTCCACTCGCTACGCTTTTGTGTGTTTTTAGTACCTGGATATAGTGAAGAAGACTCCACACGCTACGCTTGTGATTTTATTTCGTACCTGGATGAAAGTGAAATAGACTCCACTCGCTACGCTTTTGTGTGTTTTTGTACCTGGATATAAATGAAGTAGACTCCACTCGCTACGCTTTTGTGTGTTTTTCGTACCTGGATATAAGTGAAGTAGACTCCACTCGCTACGCTTTTGTGTGTGTTTTCGTACGTGGATATAAGTGAAGAAGACTCCACTCATTCCGCTTTTGTGTGTTTTTCGTATCTGGATATAAGTGAAGTAGACTCCACTCGCTACGCTTGTGTGTTTATTTCGTACCTGGATAAAAGTGAAATAGACTCCACTCGCTACGCTTTTGTGTGTTTTTCGTACCTGGATATAAGTGAAGTAGACTCCCCTCGCTACGCTTTTGTGTGTTTTTCGTACTTGGATATAAGTGAAGAAGACTCCACTCATTCCGCTTTTGTGTGTTTTTCGTATCTGGATATAAGTGAAGTAGACTCCACTCGCTACGCTTTTGTGTGTTTATTTTGTACCTGGATATAAGTGAAGTAGACTCTACACGCTACGCTTGTGTGCTTATATCGTACCTGGATATAAGTAAAATAGACTACACTCGCTACGCTTTTGTGTGTTTTTCGTACCTTTATATAAGTGAAGTAGACTCCACTCGCTACGGTTTTGTGTGTTTATATCGTATCTGGATATAAGTGAAGTAGACTCCACACGCTACGCTTGTGTGTTTATTTCGTACCTGGATAAAAGTGAAATAGACTCCACTCGCTACGCTTTTGTGTGTTTTTCGTACGTGGATATAAGTGAACTAGACTCCACTCGCTACGCTTTTGTGTGTTTTTTGTACCTGGATATATGTGAAGTAGACTCCACTCGCTACGCTTTTGTGTGTTTTTAGTACCTGGATATAGTGAAGAAGACTCCACACGCCACGCTTGTGATTTTATTTCGTACCTGGATATAAGTGAAGTAGACTCCACTCGCTACGCTTTTGTGTGTTTTTGTACCTGGATATAAATGAAGTAGACTCCACTCGCTACGCTTTTGTGTGTTTTTCGTACCTGGATATAAGTGAAGTAGACTCCACTTGCTACGCTTGTGTGTTTATTTCGTACCTGGATAAAAGTGAAATAGACTCCACTCGCTACGCTTTTGTGTGTTTTTCGTACCTGGATATAAGTGAAGTTGACTCCTCTCGCTACGCTTTTGTGTGTTTTTCGTACTTGGATATAAGTGAAGAAGACTCCACTCATTCCGCTTTTGTGTGTTTTTCGTATCTGGATATAAGTGAAGTAGACTCCACTCGCTACGGTTTTGTGTGTTTATATTGTATCTGGATATAAGTGAAGTAGATTCCACTCGCTTCGCTTGTGTGTTTATTTCGTATCTGGATATAAGTGAAGTAGACTCCACTCGCTACGCTTTTGTGTGTTTTCGTACGTGGATATAAGTGAAGAAGACTCCACTCATTCCGCTTTTGTGTGTTTTTCGTATTTGGATATAAGTGAAGTAGACTCCACTCGCTACGCTTTTGTGTGTTTATTTTGTATCTGGATATAAGTGAAGTAGACTCCACACGCTACGCTTGTGTGCTTATTTCGTACCTGGATAAAAGTGAAATAGACTCCACTCGCTACGCTATTGTGTGTTTTTGTACCTCGATATAAATGAAGTAGACTCCACTCGCTACGCTTTTGTGTGTTTTTCGTACGTGGATATAAGTGAATTAGACTCCACTCGCTACGCTTTTGTGTGTTTTTTGTACCTGGATATATGTGAAGTAGACTCCACTCGCTACGCTTTTGTGTGTTTTTAGTACCTGGATATAGTGAAGAATACTCCACACGCTACGCTTGTGATTTTATTTCGTACCTGGATATAAGTGAAGTAGACTCCACACGCTACGCTTTTGTGTTTTTTTCGTACCTGGATATAAGTGAAGAAGACTCCACACGCTACGCTTTTGTGTGTTTATTTCTTATCTGGATATAAGTGAAGTAGATTCCACTCGCTACGCTTGTGTGTTTATTTCGTATCTGGATATAAGTGAAGTAGACTCCACACGCTACGCTTTTGTGTTTTTTTCGTACCTGGATATAAATGAAGTAGACTCCACTCGCTACGCTTTTGTGTGTTTTTCGTACCTGGATATAAGTGAAGTAGACACCACTCGCTACGCTTTT
Source organism: Aphrophora alni (assembly GCA_963513935.1). NCBI lineage: Eukaryota > Metazoa > Arthropoda > Insecta > Hemiptera > Aphrophoridae > Aphrophora > Aphrophora alni. The sequence goes on along the minus strand of OY740769.1, from coordinate 148,113,550 downwards.
GTGTGTGTTTTCGATCGTGGATATAAGTGAAGAAGACTCCACTCATTCCGCTTTTGTGTGTTTTTCGTATCTGGATATAAGTGAAGTAGACTCCACTCGCTACGCTTGTGTGTTTATTTCGTACCTGGATAAAAGTGAAATAGACTCCACTCGCTACGCTTTTGTGTGTTTTTCGTACCTGGATATAAGTGAAGTAGACTCCCCTCGCTACGCTTTTGTGTGTTTTTCGTACTTGGATATAAGTGAAGAAGACTCCACTCATTCCGCTTTTGTGTGTTTTTCGTATCTGGATATAAGTGAAGTAGACTCCACTCGCTACGCTTGTGTGTTTATTTCGTACCTGGATAAAAGTGAAATAGACTCCACTCGCTACGATTTGTGTGTTTTTGTACCTGGATATAAATGAAGTAGACTCAACTCGCTACGCTTTTGTGTGTTTTTCGTACCTGGATATAAGTGAAGTAGACTCCACTCGCTACGCTTTTGTGTGTTTATTTTGTATCTGGATATAAGTGAAGTAGACTCCACACGCTACGCTTGTGTGCTTATTTCGTACCTGGATATAAGTGAAATAGACTCCACTCGCTACGCTTTTGTGTGTTTTTCGTATCTGGATATAAGTGAAGTAGACTCCACTCGCTACGCTTGTGTGTTTATTTCGTACCTGGATAAAAGTGAAATAGACTCCACTCGCTACGATTTGTGTGTTTTTGTACCTGGATATAAATGAAGTAGACTCCACTCGCTACGCTTTTGTGTGTTTTTCATACCTGGATATAAGTGAAATAGACTCCACTCGCTACGCTTTTGTGTGTTTTTCGTACTTGGATATAAGTGAAGAAGACTCCACTCATTCCGCTTTTGTGTGTTTTTCGTATCTGGATATAAGTGAAGTAGACTCCACTCGCTACGCTTGTGTGTTTATTTCGTACCTGGATAAAAGTGAAATAGACTCCACTCGCTACGATTTGTGTGTTTTTGTACCTGGATATAAATGAAGTAGACTCCACTCGCTACGCTTTTGTGTGTTTTTCGTACCTGGATATAAGTGAAGTAGACTCCACTCGCTACGCTTTTGTGTGTTTATTTTGTATCTGGATATAAGTGAAGTAGACTCCACACGCTACGCTTGTGTGCTTATTTCGTACCTGGATATAAGTGAAATAGACTCCACTCGCTACGCTTTTGTGTGTTTTTCGTATCTGGATATAAGTGAAGTAGACTCCACTCGCTACGCTTGTGTGTTTATTTCGTACCTGGATAAAAGTGAAATAGACTCCACTCGCTACGATTTGTGTGTTTTTGTACCTGGATATAAATGAAGTAGACTCCACTCGCTACGCTTTTGTGTGTTTTTCATACCTGGATATAAGTGAAATAGACTCCACTCGCTACGCTTTTGTGTGTTTTTCGTATCTGGATATAAGTGAAGTAGACTCCACTCGCTACGCTTGTGTGTTTATTTCGTACCTGGATAAAAGTGAAATAGACTCCACTCGCTACGATTTGTGTGTTTTTGTACCTGGATATAAATGAAGTAGACTCCACTCGCTACGCTTTTGTGTGTTTTTCGTACCTGGATATAAGTGAAGTAGACAATACTCGCTACGCTTTTGTGTGTGTTTTCGTACGTGGATATAAGTGAAGAAGACTCCACTCATTCCGCTTTTGTGTGTTTTTCGTATCTGGATATAAGTGAAGTAGACTCCACTCGCTACGCTTGTGTGTTTATTTCGTACCTGGATAAAAGTGAAATAGACTCCACTCGCTACGCTTTTGTGTGTTTTTCGTACCTGGATATAAGTGAAGTAGACTCCCCTCGCTACGCTTTTGTGTGTTTTTCGTACTTGGATATAAGTGAAGAAGACTCCACTCATTCCGCTTTTGTGTGTTTTTCGTATCTGGATATAAGTGAAGTAGACTCCACTCGTAACGGTTTTGTGTGTATATTTCGTATCTGGATATAAGTGAAGTAGACTCCACTCGCTACTCTTTTGTGTTTTCGTACGTGGATATAAGTGAAGAAGACTCCACTCATTCCGCTTTTGTGTGTTTTTCGTATCTGGATATAAGTGAAGTAGACTCTACTCGCTACGCTTTTTTGTGTGTTTTCGTACGTGGATATAAGTGAAGAAGACTCCACTCATTCCGCTTTTGCGTGTTTTTCGTATCTGGATATAAGTGAAGTAGACTCCACTCGCTACGCTTTTGTGTGTTTTTCGTACGTGGATATAAGTGAATTAGACTCCACACGCTACGCTTGTGATTTTACTTCGTACCTGGATATAAGTGAAGTAGACTCCACACGCTACGCTTTTGTGTTTTTTTTCGTACCTGGATATAAGTGAAGAAGACTCCACACGCTACGCTTTTGTGTGTGTTTTCGTACGTGGATATAAGTGAAGAAGACTCCACTCATTCCGCTTTTGCGTGTTTTTCGTATCTGGATATAAGTGAAGTAGACTCCACTCGCTACGCTTTTGTGTGTTTTTCGTACGTGGATATAAGTGAATTAGACTCCACACGCTACGCTTGTGATTTTACTTCGTACCTGGATATAAGTGAAGTAGACTCCACACGCTACGCTTTTGTGTTTTTTTTCGTACCTGGATATAAGTGAAGAAGACTCCACACGCTACGCTTTTGTGTGTTTATTTCTTATCTGGATATAAGTGAAGTAGTTTCCACTCGCTACGCTTGTGTGTTTATTTCGTATCTGGATATAAGTGAAGTAGACTCCACTCGCTACGCTTTTGTGTGTTTATTTCGTATATGGATATAAGTGAAGTAGACTCTAGTTGCTACGCTTTTGTGTGTTTATTTCTTATCTGGATATAAGTGAAGTAGATTCCACTCGCTACGCTTGTGTGTTTAATTCGTATCTGGATATATGTGAAGTAGACTCCACTCGCTACGTTTTTGTGTGTTTATTTCGTATCTGGATATAAGTGAAGTAGACTCCACACGCTACGCTTTTGTGTGTTTTTTGTACCTGGATATAAGTGAAGAAGACTTCACTCATTCCGCTCTTGTGTGTTTTTTGTATCTGGATATAAGTGAAGTAGACTCCACTTGCTACGGTTTTGTGTGTTTATATCGTATCTGGATGTAAGTTAAGAAGACTCCACACACTACGCTTGTGATTTTTTTCGTACCTGGATATAAGTACAGTAGACTCCACACGCTACGCTTGTGTGTTTATTTCGTATCTGGATATAAGTGAAGTAGACTCCAGTTGCTACGCTTTTGTGTGTTTTTCGTACCTGGATATAAATGAAGAAAACTCTACACGCTACGCTTGTGTGTTTATTTCGTATCTGGATATAAGTAAAGTAGACTCCACTCGCTACGCTTTTGTGTGTTTTTTGTACCTGGATATAAGTGAAGTAGACTCCACTCGCCACGCTTTTGTGTGTTTTTCGTACCTGGATATAAGTGAAGAAGACTCCATCCATTCCGCTTGTGTGTTTTTCGTACATGGATATAAGTGAAGTAGACTCCACTCGCTACGCTTTTGTGTGTTTTTCGTACCTTTATATAAGTGAAGTAGACTCCACTCGCTACGGTTTTGTGTGTTTATTTCGTATCTGGATATAAGTGAAGTAGACTCCACACGCTACGCTTTTGTGTTTATTTCGTATCTGGATATAAGTGAAGTAGACTCCATACGCTACGCTTTTGTGTTTTTTTCGTACCTGGATATAAATGAAGTAGACTCCACTCGCTACGCTTTTGTGTGTTTTTGTACCTCGATATAAATGAAGTAGACTCCACTCGCTACGCTTTTGTGTGTTTTTCGTACATGGATATAAGTGAAGTAGACTCCACTCGCTACGCTTTTGTGTGTTTTTCGTACCTTTATATAAGTGAAGTAGACTCCACTCGCTACGGTTTTGTGTGTTTATTTCGTATCTGGATATAAGTGAATTAGACTCCACACGCTACGCTTGTGATTTTACTTCGTACCTGGATATAAGTGAAGTAGACTCCACACGCTACGCTTTTGTGTTTTTTTTCGTACCTGGATATAAGTGAAGAAGACTCCACACGCTACGCTTTTGTGTGTGTTTTCGTACGTGGATATAAGTGAAGAAGACTCCACTCATTCCGCTTTTGCGTGTTTTTCGTATCTGGATATAAGTGAAGTAGACTCCACTCGCTACGCTTTTGTGTGTTTTTCGTACGTGGATATAAGTGAATTAGACTCCACACGCTACGCTTGTGATTTTACTTCGTACCTGGATATAAGTGAAGTAGACTCCACACGCTACGCTTTTGTGTTTTTTTTCGTACCTGGATATAAGTGAAGAAGACTCCACACGCTACGCTTTTGTGTGTTTATTTCTTATCTGTATATAAGTGAAGTAGTTTCCACTCGCTACGCTTGTGTGTTTATTTCGTATCTGGATATAAGTGAAGTAGACTCCACTCGCTACGCTTTTGTGTGTTTATTTCGTATATGGATATAAGTGAAGTAGACTCTAGTTGCTACGCTTTTGTGTGTTTATTTCTTATCTGGATATAAGTGAAGTAGATTCCACTCGCTACGCTTGTGTGTTTAATTCGTATCTGGATATATGTGAAGTAGACTCCACTCGCTACGTTTTTGTGTGTTTATTTCGTATCTGGATATAAGTGAAGTAGACTCCACACGCTACGCTTTTGTGTGTTTTTTGTACCTGGATATAAGTGAAGAAGACTTCACTCATTCCGCTCTTGTGTGTTTTTTGTATCTGGATATAAGTGAAGTAGACTCCACTTGCTACGGTTTTGTGTGTTTATATCGTATCTGGATGTAAGTTAAGAAGACTCCACACACTACGCTTGTGATTTTTTTCGTACCTGGATATAAGTACAGTAGACTCCACACGCTACGCTTGTGTGTTTATTTCGTATCTGGATATAAGTGAAGTAGACTCCAGTTGCTACGCTTTTGTGTGTTTTTCGTACCTGGATATAAATGAAGAAAACTCTACACGCTACGCTTGTGTGTTTATTTCGTATCTGGATATAAGTAAAGTAGACTCCACTCGCTACGCTTTTGTGTGTTTTTTGTACCTGGATATAAGTGAAGTAGACTCCACTCGCCACGCTTTTGTGTGTTTTTCGTACCTGGATATAAGTGAAGAAGACTCCATCCATTCCGCTTGTGTGTTTTTCGTACATGGATATAAGTGAAGTAGACTCCACTCGCTACGCTTTTGTGTGTTTTTCGTACCTTTATATAAGTGAAGTAGACTCCACTCGCTACGGTTTTGTGTGTTTATTTCGTATCTGGATATAAGTGAAGTAGACTCCACACGCTACGCTTTTGTGTTTATTTCGTATCTGGATATAAGTGAAGTAGACTCCATACGCTACGCTTTTGTGTTTTTTTCGTACCTGGATATAAATGAAGTAGACTCCACTCGCTACGCTTTTGTGTGTTTTTGTACCTCGATATAAATGAAGTAGACTCCACTCGCTACGCTTTTGTGTGTTTTTCGTACATGGATATAAGTGAAGTAGACTCCACTCGCTACGCTTTTGTGTGTTTTTCGTACCTTTATATAAGTGAAGTAGACTCCACTCGCTACGGTTTTGTGTGTTTATTTCGTATCTGGATATAAGTGAAGTAGACTCCACACGCTACGCTTTTGTGTTTATTTCGTATCTGGATATAAGTGAAGTAGACTCCATACGCTACGCTTTTGTGTTTTTTTCGTACCTGGATATAAATGAAGTAGACTCCACTCGCTACGCTTTTGTGTGTTTTTGTACCTCGATATAAATGAAGTAGACTCCACTCGCTACGCTTTTGTGTGTTTTTCGTACGTGGATATAAGTGAATTAGACTCCACTCGCTACGCTTTTGTGTGTTTTTTGTACCTGGATATATGTGAAGTAGACTCCACTCGCTACGCTTTTGTGTGTTTTTAGTACCTGGATATAGTGAAGAATACTCCACACGCTACGCTTGTGATTTTATTTCGTACCTGGATATAAGTGAAGTAGACTCCACACGCTACGCTTTTGTGTTTTTTTCGTACCTGGATATAAGTGAAGAAGACTCCACACGCTACGCTTTTGTGTGTTTATTTCTTATCTGGATATAAGTGAAGTAGATTCCACTCGCTACGCTTGTGTGTTTATTTCGTATCTGGATATAAGTGAAGTAGACTCCACACGCTACGCTTTTGTGTTTTTTTCGTACCTGGATATAAATGAAGTAGACTCCACTCGCTACGCTTTTGTGTGTTTTTCGTACCTGGATATAAGTGAAGTAGACACCACTCGCTACGCTTTTGTGTGTGTTTTCGTTCGTGGATATAAGTGAAGAAGACTCCACTCATTCCGCTTTTGTGTGTTTTTCGTATCTGGATATAAGTGAAGTAGACTCCACTCGCTACGCTTGTGTGTTTATTTCGTACCTGGATAAAAGTGAAATAGACTCCACTCGCTACGCTTTTGTGTGTTTTTCGTACCTGGATATAAGTGAAGTAGACTCCCCTCGCTACGCTTTTGTGTGTTTTTCGTACTTGGATATAAGTGAAGAAGACTCCACTCATTCCGCTTTTGTGTGTTTTTCGTACCTGGATATAAGTGAAGTAGACTCCCCTCGCTACGCTTTTGTGTGTTTTTCGTACTTGGATATAAGTGAAGAAGACTCCACTCATTCCGCTTTTGTGTGTTTTTCGTATCTGGATATAAGTGAAGTAGACTCCACTCGCTACGCTTGTGTGTTTATTTCGTACCTGGATAAAAGTGAAATAGACTCCACTCGCTACGATTTGTGTGTTTTTGTACCTGGATATAAATGAAGTAGACTCCACTCGCTACGCTTTTGTGTGTTTTTCGTACCTGGATATAAGTGAAGTAGACTCCACTCGCTACGCTTTTGTGTGTTTATTTTGTATCTGGATATAAGTGAAGTAGACTCCACACGCTACGCTTGTGTGCTTATTTCGTACCTGGATATAAGTGAAATAGACTCCACTCGCTACGCTTTTGTGTGTTTTTCGTATCTGGATATAAGTGAAGTAGACTCCACTCGCTACGCTTGTGTGTTTATTTCGTACCTGGATAAAAGTGAAATAGACTCTACTCGCTACGATTTGTGTGTTTTTGTACCTGGATATAAATGAAGTAGACTCCACTCGCTACGCTTTTGTGTGTTTTTCATACCTGGATATAAGTGAAATAGACTCCACTCGCTACGCTTTTGTGTGTTTTTCGTATCTGGATATAAGTGAAGTAGACTCCACTCGCTACGCTTGTGTGTTTATTTCGTACCTGGATAAAAGTGAAATAGACTCCACTCGCTACGATTTGTGTGTTTTTGTACCTGGATATAAATGAAGTAGACTCCACTCGCTACGCTTTTGTGTGTTTTTCGTACCTGGATATAAGTGAAGTAGACACCACTCGCTACGCTTTTGTGTGTGTTTTCGTACGTGGATATAAGTGAAGAAGACTCCACTCATTCCGCTTTTGTGTGTTTTTCGTATCTGGATATAAGTGAAGTAGACTCCACTCGCTACGCTTGTGTGTTTATTTCGTACCTGGATAAAAGTGAAATAGACTCCACTCGCTACGCTTTTGTGTGTTTTTCGTACCTGGATATAAGTGAAGTAGACTCCCCTCGCTACGCTTTTGTGTGTTTTTCGTACTTGGATATAAGTGAAGAAGACTCCACTCATTCCGCTTTTGTGTGTTTTTCGTATCTGGATATAAGTGAAGTAGACTCCACTCGTAACGGTTTTGTGTGTTTATTTCGTATCTGGATATAAGTGAAGTAGACTCCACTCGCTACTCTTTTGTGTGTTTTCGTACGTGGATATAAGTGAAGAAGACTCCACTCATTCCGCTTTTGTGTGTTTTTCGTATCTGGATATAAGTGAAGTAGACTCTACTCGCTACGCTTTTTTGTGTTTATTTTGTATCTGGATATAAGTGAAGTAGACTCCACACGCTACGCTTGTGTGCTTATTTCGTACCTGGATATAAGTGAAATAGACTCCACTCGCTACGCTTTTGTGTGTTTTTCGTACCTTTATATAAGTGAAGTAGACTCCACTCGAACGGTTTTGTGTGTTTATTTCGTATCTGGATATAAGTGAAGTAGACTCCACTCGCTACGCTTTTGTGTGTTTTTCGTACCTGGATATAAGTGAAGTAGACTCCACTCGCTACGCTTTTGTGTGTGTTTTCGTACGTGGATATAAGTGAAGAAGACTCCACTCATTCCGCTTTTGCGTGTTTTTCGTATCTGGATATAAGTGAAGTAGACTCCACTCGCTACGCTTTTGTGTGTTTTTCGTACGTGGATATAAGTGAATTAGACTCCACACGCTACGCTTGTGATTTTACTTCGTACCTGGATATAAGTGAAGTAGACTCCACACGCTACGCTTTTGTGTTTTTTTTCGTACCTGGATATAAGTGAAGAAGACTCCACACGCTACGCTTTTGTGTGTTTATTTCTTATCTGGATATAAGTGAAGTAGTTTCCACTCGCTACGCTTGTGTGTTTATTTCGTATCTGGATATAAGTGAAGTAGACTCCACTCGCTACGCTTTTGTGTGTTTATTTCTTATCTGGATATAAGTGAAGTAGATTCCACTCGCTACGCTTGTGTGTTTATTTCGTATCTGGATATAAGTGAAGTAGACTCCACTCGCTACGTTTTTGTGTGTTTATTTCGTATATGGATATAAGTGAAGTAGACTCTAGTTGCTACGCTTTTGTGTGTTTATTTCTTATCTGGATATAAGTGAAGTAGATTCCACTCGCTACGCTTGTGTGTTTAATTCGTATCTGGATATATGTGAAGTAGACTCCACTCGCTACGTTTTTGTGTGTTTATTTCGTATCTGGATATAAGTGAAGTAGACTCCACACGCTACGCTTTTGTGTGTTTTTTGTACCTGGATATAAGTGAAGAAGACTTCACTCATTCCGCTCTTGTGTGTTTTTCGTATCTGGATATTAGTGAAGTAGACTCCACTTGCTACGGTTTTGTGTGTTTATATCGTATCTGGATGTAAGTTAAGAAGACTCCACACACTACGCTTGTGATTTTTTTCGTACCTGGATATAAGTACAGTAGACTCCACACGCTACGCTTGTGTGTTTATTTCGTATCTGGATATAAGTGAAGTAGACTCCAGTTGCTACGCTTTTGTGTGTTTTTCGTACCTGGATATAAATGAAGAAAACTCTACACGCTACGCTTGTGTGTTTATTTCGTATCTGGATATAAGTGAAGTAGACTCCACTCGCTACGCTTTTGTGTGTTTTTTGTACCTGGATATAAGTGAAGTAGACTCCACTCGCCACGCTTTTGTGTGTTTTTCGTACCTGGATATAAGTGAAGAAGACTCCATCCATTCCGCTTGTGTGTTTTTCGTACATGGATATAAGTGAAGTAGACTCCACTCGCTACGCTTTTGTGTGTTTTTCGTACCTTTATATAAGTGAAGTAGACTCCACTCGCTACGGTTTTGTGTGTTTATTTCGTATCTGGATATAAGTGAAGTAGACTCCACACGCTACGCTTTTGTGTTTATTTCGTATCTGGATATAAGTGAAGTAGACTCCATACGCTACGCTTTTGTGTTTTTTTCGTACCTGGATATAAATGAAGTAGACTCCACTCGCTACGCTTTTGTGTGTTTTTGTACCTCGATATAAATGAAGTAGACTCCACTCGCTACGCTTTTGTGTGTTTTTCGTACGTGGATATAAGTGAATTAGACTCCACTCGCTACGCTTTTGTGTGTTTTTTGTACCTGGATATATGTGAAGTAGACTCCACTCGCTACGCTTTTGTGTGTTTTTAGTACCTGGATATAGTGAAGAATACTCCACACGCTACGCTTTTGTGTGTTTATTTCTTATCTGGATATAAGTGAAGTAGATTCCACTCGCTACGCTTGTGTGTTTATTTTGTATCTGGATATAAGTGAAGTAGACTCCACACGCTACGCTTTTGTGTTTTTTTCGTACCTGGATATAAATGAAGTAGACTCCACTCGCTACGTTTTGTGTGTTTTTCGTACCTGGATATAAGTGAAGTAGACACCACTCGCTACGCTTTTGTGTGTGTTTTCGTTCGTGGATATAAGTGAAGAAGACTCCACTCATTCCGCTTTTGTGTGTTTTTCGTATCTGGATATAAGTGAAGTAGACTCCACTCGCTACGCTTGTGTGTTTATTTCGTACCTGGATAAAAGTGAAATAGACTCCACTCGCTACGCTTTTGTGTGTTTTTCGTACCTGGATATAAGTGAAGTAGACTCCCCTCGCTACGCTTTTGTGTGTTTTTCGTACTTGGATATAAGTGAAGAAGACTCCACTCATTCCGCTTTTGTGTGTTTTTCGTATCTGGATATAAGTGAAGTAGACTCCACTCGCTACGCTTGTGTGTTTATTTCGTACCTGGATAAAAGTGAAATAGACTCCACTCGCTACGATTTGTGTGTTTTTGTACCTGGATATAAATGAAGTAGACTCCACTCGCTACGCTTTTGTGTGTTTTTCGTACCTGGATATAAGTGAAGTAGACTCCACTCGCTACGCTTTTGTGTGTTTATATTGTATCTGGATATAAGTGAAGTAGACTCCACACGCTACGCTTGTGTGCTTATTTCGTACCTGGATATAAGTGAAATAGACTCCACTCGCTACGCTTTTGTGTGTTTTTCGTATCTGGATATAAGTGAAGTAGACTCCACTCGCTACGCTTGTGTGTTTATTTCGTACCTGGATAAAAGTGAAATAGACTCCACTCGCTACGATTTGTGTGTTTTTGTACCTGGATATAAATGAAGTAGACTCCACTCGCTACGCTTTTGTGTGTTTTTCATACCTGGATATAAGTGAAATAGACTCCACTCGCTACGCTTTTGTGTGTTTTTCGTATCTGGATATAAGTGAAGTAGACTCCACTCGCTACGCTTGTGTGTTTATTTCGTACCTGGATAAAAGTGAAATAGACTCCACTCGCTACGATTTGTGTGTTTTTGTACCTGGATATAAATGAAGTAGACTCCACTCGCTACGCTTTTGTGTGTTTTTCGTACCTGGATATAAGTGAAGTAGACACCACTCGCTACGCTTTTGTGTGTGTTTTCGTACGTGGATATAAGTGAAGAAGACTCCACTCATTCCGCTTTTGTGTGTTTTTCGTATCTGGATATAAGTGAAGTAGACTCCACTCGCTACGCTTGTGTGTTTATTTCGTACCTGGATAAAAGTGAAATAGACTCCACTCGCTACGCTTTTGTGTGTTTTTCGTACCTGGATATAAGTGAAGTAGACTCCCCTCGCTACGCTTTTGTGTGTTTTTCGTACTTGGATATAAGTGAAGAAGACTCCACTCATTCCGCTTTTGTGTGTTTTTCGTATCTGGATATAAGTGAAGTAGACTCCACTCGTAACGGTTTTGTGTGTTTATTTCGTATCTGGATATAAGTGAAGTAGACTCCACTCGCTACTCTTTTGTGTGTTTTCGTACGTGGATATAAGTGAAGAAGACTCTACTCATTCCGCTTTTGTGTGTTTTTCGTATCTGGATATAAGTGAAGTAGACTCTACTCGCTACGCTTTTTTGTGTTTATTTTGTATCTGGATATAAGTGAAGTAGACTCCACACGCTACGCTTGTGTGCTTATTTCGTACCTGGATATAAGTGAAATAGACTCCACTCGCTACGCTTTTGTGTGTTTTTCGTACCTTTATATAAGTGAAGTAGACTCCACTCGCAACGGTTTTGTGTGTTTATTTCGTATCTGGATATAAGTGAAGTAGACTCCACTCGCTACGCTTTTGTGTGTTTTTCGTACCTGGATATAAGTGAAGTAGACTCCACTCGCTACGCTTTTGTGTGTGTTTTCGTACGTGGATATAAGTGAAGAAGACTCCACTCATTCCGCTTTTGCGTGTTTTTCGTATCTGGATATAAGTGAAGTAGACTCCACTCGCTACGCTTTTGTGTGTTTTTCGTACGTGGATATAAGTGAATTAGACTCCACACGCTACGCTTGTGATTTTACTTCGTACCTGGATATAAGTGAAGTAGACTCCACACGCTACGCTTTTGTGTTTTTTTTCGTACCTGGATATAAGTGAAGAAGACTCTACACGCTACGCTTTTGTGTTTTTTTTCGTACCTGGATATAAGTGAAGAAGACTCCACACGCTACGCTTTTGTGTGTTTATTTCTTATCTGGATATAAGTGAAGTAGTTTCCACTCGCTACGCTTGTGTGTTTATTTCGTATCTGGATATAAGTGAAGTAGACTCCACTCGCTACGCTTTTGTGTGTTTATTTCTTATCTGGATATAAGTGAAGTAGATTCCACTCGCTACGCTTGTGTGTTTATTTCGTATCTGGATATAAGTGAAGTAGACTCCACTCGCTACGTTTTTGTGTGTTTATTTCGTATATGGATATAAGTGAAGTAGACTCTAGTTGCTACGCTTTTGTGTGTTTATTTCTTATCTGGATATAAGTGAAGTAGATTCCACTCGCTACGCTTGTGTGTTTAATTCGTATCTGGATATATGTGAAGTAGACTCCACTCGCTACGTTTTTGTGTGTTTATTTCGTATCTGGATATAAGTGAAGTAGACTCCACACGCTACGCTTTTGTGTGTTTTTTGTACCTGGATATAAGTGAAGAAGACTTCACTCATTCCGCTCTTGTGTGTTTTTCGTATCTGGATATAAGTGAAGTAGACTCCACTTGCTACGGTTTTGTGTGTTTATATCGTATCTGGATGTAAGTTAAGAAGACTCCACACACTACGCTTGTGATTTTTTTCGTACCTGGATATAAGTACAGTAGACTCCACACGCTACGCTTGTGTGTTTATTTCGTATCTGGATATAAGTGAAGTAGACTCCAGTTGCTACGCTTTTGTGTGTTTTTCGTACCTGGATATAAATGAAGAAAACTCTACACGCTACGCTTGTGTGTTTATTTCGTATCTGGATATAAGTGAAGTAGACTCCACTCGCTACGCTTTTGTGTGTTTTTTGTACCTGGATATAAGTGAAGTAGACTCCACTCGCCACGCTTTTGTGTGTTTTTCGTACCTGGATATAAGTGAAGAAGACTCCATCCATTCCGCTTGTGTGTTTTTCGTACATGGATATAAGTGAAGTAGACTCCACTCGCTACGCTTTTGTGTGTTTTTCGTACCTTTATATAAGTGAAGTAGACTCCACTCGCTACGGTTTTGTGTGTTTATTTCGTATCTGGATATAAGTGAAGTAGACTCCACACGCTACGCTTTTGTGTTTATTTCGTACCTGGTTAAAGTGAAATAGACTCCACTCGCTACGCTTTTGTGTGTTTTTCGTACCTGGATATAAGTGAAGTAGACTCCACTCCCTACGCTTTTGTGTGTTTTTCGTACGTGGATATAAGTGAAGAAGACTCCACTCATTCCGCTTTTGTGGGTTTTTCGTACCTGGATATAAGTGAAGTAGACTCCACTCCCTACGCTTTTGTGTGTTTTTCGTACGTGGATATAAGTGAATTAGACTCCACTCGCTACGCTTTTGTGTGTTTTTTGTACCTGGATATAAGTGAAGTAGACTCCACTCGCTACGCTTTTGTGTGTTTTTAGTACCTGGATATAGTGAAGAAGACTCCACACGCTACGCTTGTGATTTTATTTCGTACCTGGATATAAGTGAAGTAGACTCCACACGCTACGCTTTTGTGTTTATTTCGTATCTGGATATAAGTGAAGTAGACTCCATACGCTACGCTTTTGTGTTTTTTTCGTACCTGGATATAAATGAAGTAGACTCCACTCGCTACGCTTTTGTGTGTTTTTCGTACCTGGATATAAGTGAAGTAGACACCACTCGCTACGCTTTTGTGTGTGTTTTCGTACGTGGATATAAGTGAAGAAGACTCCACTCATTCCGCTTTTGTGTGTTTTTCGTATCTGGATATAAGTGAAGTAGACTCCACTCGCTACGCTTTTGTGTGTTTATTTTGTATCTGGATATAAGTGAAGTAGACTCCACACGCTACGCTTGTGTGCTTATTTCGTACCTGGATATAAGTGAAATAGACTCCACTCGCTACGATTTGTGTGTTTTTGTACCTGGATATAAATGAAGTAGACTCCACTCGCTACGCTTTTGTGTGTTTTTCGTACCTGGATATAAGTGAAGTAGACTCCACTCGCTACGCTTTTGTGTGTTTATTTTGTATCTGGATATAAGTGAAGTAGACTCCACACGCTACGCTTGTGTGCTTATTTCGTACCTGGATATAAGTGAAATAGACTCCACTCGCTACGCTTTTGTGTGTTTTTCGTATTTGGATATAAGTGAAGTAGACTCCACTCGCTACGCTTGTGTGTTTATTTCGTACCTGGATAAAAGTGAAATAGACTCCACTCGCTACGATTTGTGTGTTTTTGTACCTGGATATAAATGAAGTAGACTCCACTCGCTACGCTTTTGTGTGTTTTTCGTACCTGGATATAAGTGAAGTAGACACCACTCGCTACGCTTTTGTGTGTGTTTTCGTACGTGGATATAAGTGAAGAAGACTCCACTCATTCCGCTTTTGTGTGTTTTTCGTATCTGGATATAAGTGAAGTAGACTCCACTCGCTACGCTTGTGTGTTTATTTCGTACCTGGATAAAAGTGAAATAGACTCCACTCGCTACGCTTTTGTGTGTTTTTCGTACCTGGATATAAGTGAAGTAGACTCCCCTCGCTACGCTTTTGTGTGTTTTTCGTACTTGGATATAAGTGAAGAAGACTCCACTCATTCCGCTTTTGTGTGTTTTTCGTATCTGGATATAAGTGAAGTAGACTCCACTCGCAACGGTTTTGTGTGTTTATTTCGTATCTGGATATAAGTGAAGTAGACTCCACTCGCTACTCTTTTGTGTGTTTTCGTACGTGGATATAAGTGAAGAAGACTCCACTCATTCCGCTTTTGTGTGTTTTTCGTATCTGGATATAAGTGAAGTAGACTCCACACGCTATGCTTGTGTGCTTATTTCGTACCTGGATATAAGTGAAATAGACTCCACTCGCTACGCTTTTGTGTGTTTTTCGTACCTTTTATAAGTGAAGTAGACTCCACTCGCAACGGTTTTGTGTGTTTATTTCGTATCTGGATATAAGTGAAGTAGACTCCACTCGCTACGCTTTTGTGTGTTTTTCGTACCTGGATATAAGTGAAGTAGACTCCACTCGCTACGCTTTTGTGTGTGTTTTCGTACGTGGATATAAGTGAAGAAGACTCCACTCATTCCGCTTTTGCGTGTTTTTCGTATCTGGATATAAGTGAAGTAGACTCCACTCGCTACGCTTTTGTGTGTTTTTCGTACGTGGATATAAGTGAATTAGACTCCACACGCTACGCTTGTGATTTTACTTCGTACCTGGATATAAGTGAAGTAGACTCCACACGCTACGCTTTTGTGTTTTTTTTCGTACCTGGATATAAGTGAAGAAGACTCCACACGCTACGCTTTTGTGTGTTTATTTCTTATCTGGATATAAGTGAAGTAGTTTCCACTCGCTACGCTTGTGTGTTTATTTCGTATCTGGATATAAGTGAAGTAGACTCCACTCGCTACGCTTTTGTGTGTTTATTTCTTATCTGGATATAAGTGAAGTAGATTCCACTCGCTACGCTTGTGTGTTTATTTCGTATCTGGATATAAGTGAAGTAGACTCCACTCGCTACGTTTTTGTGTGTTTATTTCGTATATGGATATAAGTGAAGTAGACTCTAGTTGCTACGCTTTTGTGTGTTTATTTCTTATCTGGATATAAGTGAAGTAGATTCCACTCGCTACGCTTGTGTGTTTAATTCGTATCTGGATATATGTGAAGTAGACTCCACTCGCTACGTTTTTGTGTGTTTATTTCGTATCTGGATATAAGTGAAGTAGACTCCACACGCTACGCTTTTGTGTATTTTTTGTACCTGGATATAAGTGAAGAAGACTTCACTCATTCCGCTCTTGTGTGTTTTTCGTATCTGGATATAAGTGAAGTAGACTCCACTTGCTACGGTTTTGTGTGTTTATATCGTATCTGGATGTAAGTTAAGAAGACTCCACACACTACGCTTGTGATTTTTTTCGTACCTGGATATAAGTACAGTAGACTCCACACGCTACGCTTGTGTGTTTATTTCGTATCTGGATATAAGTGAAGTAGACTCCAGTTGCTACGCTTTTGTGTGTTTTTCGTACCTGGATATAAATGAAGAAAACTCTACACGCTACGCTTGTGTGTTTATTTCGTATCTGGATTTAAGTGAAGTAGACTCCACTCGCTACGCTTTTGTGTGTTTTTTGTACCTGGATATAAGTGAAGTAGACTCCACTCGCCACGCTTTTGTGTGTTTTTCGTACCTGGATATAAGTGAAGAAGACTCCATCCATTCCGCTTGTGTGTTTTTCGTACATGGATATAAGTGAAGTAGACTCCACTCGCTACGCTTTTGTGTGTTTTTCGTACCGTTATATAAGTGAAGAAGACTCCACTCGCTACGGTTTTGTGTGTTTATTTCGTATCTGGATATAAGTGAAGTAGACTCCACACGCTACGCTTTTGTGTTTATTTCGTACCTGGTTAAAGTGAAATAGACTCCACTCGCTACGCTTTTGTGTGTTTTTCGTACCTGGATATAAGTGAAGTAGACTCCACTCCCTACGCTTTTGTGTGTTTTTCGTACGTGGATATAAGTGAAGAAGACTCCACTCATTCCGCTTTTGTGGGTTTTTCGTACCTGGATATAAGTGAAGTAGACTCCACTCGCTACGCTTTTGTGTGTTTTTCGTACGTGGATATAAGTGAATTAGACTCCACTCGCTACGCTTTTGTGTGTTTTTTGTACCTGGATATAAGTGAAGTAGACTCCACTCGCTACGCTTTTGTGTGTTTATTTCGTACCTGGATATAAGTGAAGTAGACTCCACACGCTACGCTTTTGTGTTTTTTTCGTACCTGGATGTAAGTTAAGAAGACTCCACACACTACGCTTGTGATTTTTTTCGTACCTGGATATAAGTACAGTGGACTCTACACGCTACGCTTGTGTGTTTATTTCGTAACTGGATATAAGTGAAGTAGACTCCAGTTGCTACGCTTTTGTGTGTTTTTCGTACCTGGATATAAATGAAGAAAACTCTACACGCTACGCTTTTGTGTCTTTATTTCGGATCTGGATATAAGTGAAGTAGACTCCACACGCTACGCTTGTGTGCTTATTTCGTACCTGGATATAAGTGAAATAGACTCCACTCGCTACGCTTTTGTGTGTTTTTTGTACCTGGATATAAGTGAAGTAGACTCCACTCGCCACGCTTTTGTGTGTTTTTCGTACCTGGATATAAGTGAAGAAGACTCCATCCATTCCGCTTGTGTGTTTTTCGTACATGGATATAAGTGAAGTAGACTCCACTCGCTACGCTTTTGTGTGTTTTTCGTACGTGGATATAAGTGAAGAAGACTCCACTCATTCCGCTTTTGTGGGTTTTTCGTATCTGGATATAAGTGAAGTAGACTCCACTCGTTACGCTTTTGTGTGTTTTTTGTACGTGGATATAAGTGAATTAGACTCCACTCGCTACGCTTTTGTGTGTTTTTTGTACCTGGATATAAGTGAAGTAGACTCCACTCGCTACGCTTTTGTGTGTTTTTAGTACCTGGATATAGTGAAGAAGACTCCACACGCTAAGCTTGTGATTTTATTTCGTACCTGGATATAAGTGAAGTAGACTCCACACGCTACGCTTTTGTGTTTTTTTCGTACGTGGATATAAGTGAAGAAGACTCCACTCATTCCGCTTTTGTGTGTTTTTCGTATCTGGATATAAGTGAAGTAGACTCCACTCGCTACGGTTTTGTGTGTTTATATCGTATCTGGATATAAGTGAAGTAGACTACACTCGCTACGCTTTTGTGTGTTTTTCGTACGTGGATATAAGTGAATTAGACTCCACTCGCTACGCTTTTGTGTGTTTTTTGTACCGGGATATAAGTGAAGTAGACTCCACTCGCTACGCTTTTGTTTGTGTTTTTAGTACCTGGATATAGTGAAGAAGACTCCACACGCTAAGCTTGTGATTTTATTTCGTACCTGGATATAAGTGAAGTAGACTCCACACGCTACGCTTTTGTGTGTTTTTCGTACGTGGATATAAGTGAAGAAGACTCCACTCATTCCGCTTTTGTGTGTTTTTCGTATCTAAATATAAGTGAAGTAGACTCCACTCGCTACGGCTTTGTGTGTTTATATCGCATCTGGATATAAGTGAAGTAGACTCCACTCGCTACGCTTTTGTGTGTTTTTCGTACGTGGATATAAGTGAATTAGACTCCACAAGCTACGCTTTTGTGTGTTTTTCGTACCTTTATATAAGTGAAGTAGACTCCACTCGCAACGGTTTTGTGTGTTTATTTCGTATCTGGATATAAGTGAAGTAGACTCCACACGCTACGCTTGTGTGTTTATTTCGTACCTGGATAAAAGTGAAATAGACTCCACTCGCTACGCTTTTGTGTGTTTTTTGTACCTGGATATAGTGAAGAAGACTCCACACGTTAAGCTTGTGATTTTATTTCGTACCTGGATATAAGTGAATTAGACTCCACTCGCTACGCTTTTGTGTGTTTTTTGTACCGGGATATAAGTGAAGTAGACTCCACTCGCTACGCTTTTGTGTGTTTTTAGTACCTGGATATAGTGAAGAAGACTCCACACGCTAAGCTTGTGATTTTATTTCGTACCTGGATATAAGTGAAGTAGACTCCACACGCTACGCTTTTGTGTGTTTTTCGTACGAGGATATAAGTGAAGAAGACTCCACTCATTCCGCTTTTGTGTGTTTTTCGTATCTGGATATAAGTGAAGTAGACTCCACTCGCTACAGTTTTGTGTGTTTATATCGTATCTGGATATAAGTGAAGTAGACTCCACTCGCTACGCTTTTGTGTGTTTTTCGTACGTGGATATAAGTGAATTAGACTCCACAAGCTACGCTTTTGTGTGTTTTTCGTACCTTTATATAAGTGAAGTAGACTCCACTCGCAACGGTTTTGTGTGTTTATTTCGTATCTGGATATAAGTGAAGTAGACTCCACACGCTACGCTTGTGTGTTTATTTCGTACCTGGATAAAAGTGAAATAGACTCCACTCGCTACGCTTTTGTGTGTTTTTCGTACGTGGATAAAGTGAAGAAGACTCCACTCACTCCGTTTTGTGTGTTATTCGTATCTGGATATAAGTGAAGTAGACTCCACTCGCTACTGTTTTGTGTGTTTATATCGTATCTGGATATAAGTGAAGTAGACTCCACTCGCTACGCTTTTGTGTGTTTTTCGTACGTGGATATAAGTGAATTAGACTCCACTCGCTACGCTTTTGTGTGTTTTTGTACCTGGATATAAGTGTAGTAGACTCCACTCGCTACGCTTTTGTGTGTTTTTAGTACCTGGATATAGTGAAGAAGACTCCACACGCTACGCTTGTGATTTTATTTCGTACCTGGATATAAGTGAAGTAGACTCCACACGCTACGCTTTTGTGTTTTTTTCGTACCTGGATATAAGTGAAGAAGACTCCACACGCTACGCTTTTGTGTGTTTATTTCTTATCTGGATATAAGTGAAGTAGATTCAACTCGCTACGCTTGTGTGTTTATTTCGTATCTGGATATATGTGAAGTAGACTCCACTCGCTACGTTTTTGAGTGTTTATTTCGTATCTGGATATAAGTGAAGTAGACTCTACACGCTACGCTTTTGTGTGTTTTTCGTACCTGGATATAAGTGAAGAAGACTCCATCAATTCCGCTTGTGTGTTTTTCGTACATGGATATAAGTGAAGTAGACTCCACTCGCTACGCTTTTGTGTGTTTTTCGTACCTTTATATAAGTGAAGTAGACTCCACTCGCAACGGTTTTGTGTGTTTATTTCGTATCTGGATATAAGTGAAGTAGACTCCACACGCTACGCTTGTGTGTTTATTTCGTACCTGGATAAAAGTGAAATAGACTCCACTCGCTACGCTTTTGTGTGTTTTTCGTACGTGGATATAAGTGAAGAAGACTCCACTCACTCCGTTTTGTGTGTTATTCTTATCTGGATATAAGTGAAGTTGACTCAACTCGCTACGGTTTTGTGTGTTTATATCGTATCTGGATATAAGTGAAGTAGACTCTACTCGCTACGCTTTTGTTTGTTTTTCGTACGTGGATATAAGTGAATTAGACTCCACTCGCTACGCTTTTGTGTGTTTTTTGTACCTGGATATAAGTGTAGTAGACTCCACTCGCTACGCTTTTGTGTGTTTTTAGTACCTGGATATAGTGAAGAAGACTCCACACGCTACGCTTGTGATTTTATTTCGTACCTGGATATAAGTGAAGTAGACTCCACACGCTACGCTTTTGTGTTTTTTTCGTACCTGGATATAAGTGAAGAAGACTCCACACGCTACGCTTTTGTGTGTTTATTTCTTATCTGGATATAAGTGAAGTAGATTCAACTCGCTACGCTTGTGTGTTTATTTCGTATCTGGATATATGTGAAGTAGACTCCACTCGCTACGTTTTTGAGTGTTTATTTCGTATCTGGATATAAGTGAAGTAGACTCTACACGCTACGCTTTTGTGTGTTTTTTGTACCTGGATATAAGTGAAGAAGACTCCACTCATTCCGCTCTTGTGTGTTTTTCGTATCTGGATATAAGTGAAGTAGACTTCACTTGCTACGGTTTTGTGTGTTTATATCGTATCTGGATGTAAGTTAAGAAAACTCCACACACTTTGCTTGTGATTTTTTTCGTACCTGGATATAAGTACAGTAGACTCCACACGCTACGCTTGTGTGTTTATTTCGTATCTGGATATAAGTGAAGTAGACTCCAGTTGCTACGCTTTTGTGTGTTTTTCGTACCTGGATATAAATGAAGAAAACTCTACACGCTACGCTTTTGTGTCTTTATTTCGGATCTGGATATAAGTGAAGTAGACTCCACACGCTACGCTTGTGTGCTTATTTCGTACCTTGAAATAAGTGAAATAGACTCCACTCGCTACGCTTTTGTGTGTTTTTTGTACCTGGATATAAGTGAAGTAGACTCCACTCGCCACGCTTTTGTGTGTTTTTCGTACCTTTATATAAGTGAAGTAGACTCCACTTGCTACGGTTTTGTGTGTTTATATCGTATCTGGATATAAGTGAAGTAGATTCCACTCGCTACGCTTGATGTGTTTATTTCGTATTTGGATATAAGTGAAGTAGACTCACCTCGCTACGCTTTTGTGTGTTTTCGTACGTGGATATAAGTGAAGAAGACTCCACTCATTCCGCTTTTGTGTGTTTTTCGTATCTGGATATAAGTAAAGTAGACTCCACACGCTACGCTTGTGTGCTTATTTCGTACCTGGATATAAGTGAAATAGACTCCACTCGCTACGCTTTTGTGTGTTTTTCGTACCTTTATATAAGTGAAGTAGACTCCACTCGCAACGGTTTTGTGTGTTTATTTCGTATCTGGATATAAGTGAAGTAGACTCCACTCGCTACGCTTTTGTGTGTTTTTCGTACGTGGATATAGGTGAATTAGACTCCACACGCTACGCTTGTGATTTTACTTCGTACCTGGATATAAGTGAAGTAGACTCCACACGCTACGATTTTGTGTTTTTTTTTCGTACCTGGATATAAGTGAAGAAGACTCCACACGCTACGCTTTTGTGTGTTTATTTCTTATCTGGATATAAGTGAAGTAGACTCCACTCGCTACGGTTTTGTGTGTTTATATCGTATCTGGATATAAGTGAAGTAGACTCAACTCGCTACGCTTTTGTGTGTTTTCGTAAGTGGATATAAGTGAAGAAGACTCCACTCATTCCGCTTTTGCGTGTTTTTCGTATCTGGATATAAGTGAAGTAGACTCCACTCGCTACGCTTTTGTGTGTTTTTTGTACCTGGATATAAGTGAAGTAGACTCCACTCGCTACGCTTTTGTGTGTTTTTAGTACCTGGATATAGTGAAGAAGACTCCACACGCTACGCTTTTGTGTTTTTTTCGTACCTGGATATAAGTGAAGAAGACTCCACACGCTACGCTCTTGTGTGTTTATTTTGTATCTGGATATAAGTGAAGTAGACTCCACACGCTACGCTTGTGTGCTTATTTCGTACCTGGATATAAGTGAAATAGACTCCACTCGCTACGCTTTTGTGTGTTTTTCGTACCTTTATATAAGTGAAGTAGACTCCACTTGCTACGGTTTTGTGTGTTTATATCGTATCTGGATATAAGTGAAGTAGATTCCACTCGCTACGCTTGATGTGTTTATTTCGTATCTGGATATAAGTGAAGTAGACTCCCCTCGCTACGCTTTTGTGTGTTTTCGTACGTGGATATAAGTGAAGAAGACTCCACTCATTCCGCTTTTGTGTGTTTTTCGTATCTGGATATAAGTGAAGTAGACTCCACTCGCTACGCTTTTGTGTGTGTTTTCGTACGTGGATATAAGTGAAGAAGACTCCACTCATTCCGCTTTTGCGTGTTTTTCGTATCTGGATATAAGTGAAGTAGACTCCACTCGCTACGCTTTTGTGTGTTTTTTGTACGTGGATATATGTGAATTAGACTCCACACGCTACGCTTGTGATTTTACTTCGTACCTGGATATAAGTGAAGTAGACTCCACACGCTACGCTTTTGTGTTTTTTTTCGTACCTGGATATAAGTGAAGAAGACTCCACACGCTACGCTTTTGTGTGTTTATTTTGTATCTGGATATAAGTGAAGTAGACTCCACACGCTACGCTTGTGTGCTTATTTCGTACCTGGATATAAGTGAAATAGACTCCACTCGCTACGCTTTTGTGTGTTTTTCGTACCTTTATATAAGTGAAGTAGACTCCACTCGCAACGGTTTTGTGTGTTTATTTCGTATCTGGATATAAGTGAAGTAGACTCCACTCGCTACGCTTTTGTGTGTTTTCGTACGTGGATATAAGTGAAGAAGACACAACTCATTCCGCTTTTGTGTGTTTTTCGTATCTGGATATAAGTGAAGTAGACTCCACTCGCTACGCTTTTTTGTGTTTATTTTGTATCTGGATATAAGTGAAGTAGACTCCACACGCTACGCTTGTGTGCTTATTTCGTACCTGGATATAAGTGAAATAGACTCCACTCGCTACGCTTTTGTGTGTTTTTCGTACCTTTATATAAGTGAAGTAGACTCCACTCGCAACGGTTTTGTGTGTTTATTTCGTATCTGGATATAAGTGAAGTAGACTCCACTCGCTACGCTTTTGTGTGTTTTTCGTACCTGGATATAAGTGAAGTAGACTCCACTCGCTACGCTTTTGTGTGTGTTTTCGTACGTGGATATAAGTGAAGAAGACTCCACTCATTCCGCTTTTGCGTGTTTTTCGTATCTGGATATAAGTGAAGTAGACTCCACTCGCTACGCTTTTGTGTGTTTTTCGTACGTGGATATATGTGAATTAGACTCCACACGCTACGCTTGTGATTTTACTTCGTACCTGGATATAAGTGAAGTAGACTCCACACGCTACGCTTTTGTGTTTTTTTTCGTACCTGGATATAAGTGAAGAAGACTCCACACGCTACGCTTTTGTGTGTTTATTTCTTATCTGGATATAAGTGAAGTAGTTTCCACTCGCTACGCTTGTGTGTTTATTTCGTATCTGGATATAAGTGAAGTAGACTCCACTCGCTACGCTTTTGTGTGTTTATTTCTTATCTGGATATAAGTGAAGTAGATTCCACTCGCTACGCTTGTGTGTTTATTTCGTATCTGGATATAAGTGAAGTAGACTCCACTCGCTACGTTTTTGTGTGTTTATTTCGTATCTGGATATAAGTGAAGTAGACTCTAGTTGCTACGCTTTTGTGTGTTTATTTCTTATCTGGATATAAGTGAAGTAGATTCCACTCGCTACGCTTGTGTGTTTATTTCGTATCTGGATATATGTGAAGTAGACTCCACTCGCTACGTTTTTGTGTGTTTATTTCGTATCTGGATATAAGTGAAGTAGACTCCACACGCTACGCTTTTGTGTGTTTTTTGTACCTGGATATAAGTGAAGAACACTTCACTCATTCCGCTCTTGTGTGTTTTTCGTATCTGGATATAAGTGAAGTAGACTCTATTTGCTACGGTTTTGTGTGTTTAAATCGTATCTGGATGTAAGTTAAGAAGACTCCACACACTACGCTTGTGATTTTTTTCGTACCTGGATATAAGTACAGTAGACTCCACACGCTACGCTTGTGTGTTTATTTCGTATCTGGATATAAGTGAAGTAGACTCCAGTTGCTACGCTTTTGTGTGTTTTTCGTACCTGGATATAAATGAAGAAAACTCTACACGCTACGCTTGTGTGTTTATTTCGTATCTGGATATAAGTGAAGTAGACTCCACTCGCTTCGCTTTTGTGTGTTTTTTGTACCTGGATATAAGTGAAGTAGACTCCACTCGCCACGCTTTTGTGTGTTTTTCGTACCTGAATATAAGTGAAGAAGACTCCATCCATTCCGCTTGTGTGTTTTTCGTACATGGATATAAGTGAAGTAGACTCCACTCGCTACGCTTTTGTGTGTTTTTCGTACCTTTATATAAGTGAAGTAGACTCCACTCGCTACGGTTTTGTGTGTTTATTTCGTATCTGGATATAAGTGAAGTAGACTCCACACGCTACGCTTTTGTGTTTATTTCGTACCTGGTTAAAGTGAAATAGACTCCACTCGCTACGCTTTTGTGTGTTTTTCGTACCTGGATATAAGTAAAGTAGACTCCACTCCCTACGCTTTTGTGTGTTTTTCGTACGTGGATATAAGTAAAGAAGACTCCACTCATTCCGCTTTTGTGGGTTTTTCGTACCTGGATATAAGTGAAGAAGACTCCACACGCTACGCTTTTGTGTGTTTATTTTGTATCTGGATATAAGTGAAGTAGACTCCACACGCTACGCTTGTGTGCTTATTTCGTACCTGGATATAAGTGAAATAGACTCCACTCGCTACGCTTTTGTGTGTTTTTCGTACCTTTATATAAGTGAAGTAGACTCCACTCGCAACGGTTTTGTGTGTTTATTTCGTATCTGGATATAAGTGAAGTAGACTCCACTCGCTACGCTTTTGTGTGTTTTCGTACGTGGATATAAGTGAAGAAGACACAACTCATTCCGCTTTTGTGTGTTTTTCGTATCTGGATATAAGTGAAGTAGACTCCACTCGCTACGCTTTTTTGTGTTTATTTTGTATCTGGATATAAGTGAAGTAGACTCCACACGCTACGCTTGTGTGCTTATTTCGTACCTGGATATAAGTGAAATAGACTCCACTCGCTACGCTTTTGTGTGTTTTTCGTACCTTTATATAAGTGAAGTAGACTCCACTCGCAACGGTTTTGTGTGTTTATTTCGTATCTGGATATAAGTGAAGTAGACTCCACTCGCTACGCTTTTGTGTGTTTTTCGTACCTGGATATAAGTGAAGTAGACTCCACTCGCTACGCTTTTGTGTGTGTTTTCGTACGTGGATATAAGTGAAGAAGACTCCACTCATTCCGCTTTTGCGTGTTTTTCGTATCTGGATATAAGTGAAGTAGACTCCACTCGCTACGCTTTTGTGTGTTTTTCGTACGTGGATATATGTGAATTAGACTCCACACGCTACGCTTGTGATTTTACTTCGTACCTGGATATAAGTGAAGTAGACTCCACACGCTACGCTTTTGTGTTTTTTTTCGTACCTGGATATAAGTGAAGAAGACTCCACACGCTACGCTTTTGTGTGTTTATTTCTTATCTGGATATAAGTGAAGTAGTTTCCACTCGCTACGCTTGTGTGTTTATTTCGTATCTGGATATAAGTGAAGTAGACTCCACTCGCTACGCTTTTGTGTGTTTATTTCTTATCTGGATATAAGTGAAGTAGATTCCACTCGCTACGCTTGTGTGTTTATTTCGTATCTGGATATAAGTGAAGTAGACTCCACTCGCTACGTTTTTGTGTGTTTATTTCGTATCTGGATATAAGTGAAGTAGACTCTAGTTGCTACGCTTTTGTGTGTTTATTTCTTATCTGGATATAAGTGAAGTAGATTCCACTCGCTACGCTTGTGTGTTTATTTCGTATCTGGATATATGTGAAGTAGACTCCACTCGCTACGTTTTTGTGTGTTTATTTCGTATCTGGATATAAGTGAAGTAGACTCCACACGCTACGCTTTTGTGTGTTTTTTGTACCTGGATATAAGTGAAGAACACTTCACTCATTCCGCTCTTGTGTGTTTTTCGTATCTGGATATAAGTGAAGTAGACTCTATTTGCTACGGTTTTGTGTGTTTAAATCGTATCTGGATGTAAGTTAAGAAGACTCCACACACTACGCTTGTGATTTTTTTCGTACCTGGATATAAGTACAGTAGACTCCACACGCTACGCTTGTGTGTTTATTTCGTATCTGGATATAAGTGAAGTAGACTCCAGTTGCTACGCTTTTGTGTGTTTTTCGTACCTGGATATAAATGAAGAAAACTCTACACGCTACGCTTGTGTGTTTATTTCGTATCTGGATATAAGTGAAGTAGACTCCACTCGCTACGCTTTTGTGTGTTTTTTGTACCTGGATATAAGTGAAGTAGACTCCACTCGCCACGCTTTTGTGTGTTTTTCGTACCTGAATATAAGTGAAGAAGACTCCATCCATTCCGCTTGTGTGTTTTTCGTACATGGATATAAGTGAAGTAGACTCCACTCGCTACGCTTTTGTGTGTTTTTCGTACCTTTATATAAGTGAAGTAGACTCCACTCGCTACGGTTTTGTGTGTTTATTTCGTATCTGGATATAAGTGAAGTAGACTCCACACGCTACGCTTTTGTGTTTATTTCGTACCTGGTTAAAGTGAAATAGACTCCACTCGCTACGCTTTTGTGTGTTTTTCGTACCTGGATATAAGTAAAGTAGACTCCACTCCCTACGCTTTTGTGTGTTTTTCGTACCTGAATATAAGTGAAGAAGACTCCATCCATTCCGCTTGTGTGTTTTTCGTACATGGATATAAGTGAAGTAGACTCCACTCGCTACGCTTTTGTGTGTTTTTCGTACGTGGATATAAGTGAATTAGACTCCACTCGCTACGCTTTTGTGTGTTTTTTGTACCTGGATATAAGTGAAGAAGACTCCACTCGCTACGCTTTTGTGTGTTTTTAGTACCTGGATATAGTGAAGAAGACTCCACACGCTACGCTTGTGATTTTATTTCGTACCTGGATATGAGTGAAGTAGAATCCACACGCTACGCTTTTGTGTGTTCTTCGTACCTGGATATAAGTGAAGTAGACTCCACTCGCTACGCTTTTGTGTGTTTTTCGTACGTGGATATAAGTGAAGAAGACTCCACTCATTCCGCTTTTGTGTGTTTTTCGTATCTGGATATAAGTGAAGTAGACTCCACTCGCTACGGTTTTGTGTGTTTATATCGTATCTGGATATAAGTGAAGTAGACTCCACTCGCTACGCTTTTGTGTGTTTTTCATACGTGGATATAAGTGAATTAGACTCCACAAGCTACGCTTTTGTGTGTTTTTCGTACCTTTATATAAGTGAAGTAGACTCCACTCGCAACGGTTTTGTGTGTTTATTTCGTATCTGGATATAAGTGAAGTAGACGCTACACGCTACGCTTGTGTGTTTATTTCGTACCTGGATAAAAGTGAAATAAACTCCACTCGCTACGCTTTTGTGTGTTTTTCGTACGTGGATATAAGTGAAGAAGACCCCACTCACTCCGTTTTGTGTATTATTCGTATCTGGATATAAGTGAAGTAGACTCCACTCGCTACGGTTTTGTGTGTTTATTTCGTATCTGGATATAAGTGAAGTAGACTCCACTCGCTACTCTTTTGTGTGTTTTTCGTACGTGGATATAAGTGAATTAGACTCCACTCGCTACGCTTTTGTGTGTTTTTGTACCTGGATATAAGTGAAGTAGACTCCACACGCTACGCTTTTGTGTTTTTTTCGTACCTGGATATAAGTGAAGAAGACTCCACACGCTACGCTTTTGTGTGTTTATTTCTTATCTGGATATAAGTGAAGTAGATTCCACTCGCTACGCTTGTGTGTTTATTTCGTATCTGGATATATGTGAAGTAGACTCCACTCGCTACGTTTTTGAGTGTTTATTTCGTATCTGGATATAAGTGAAGTAGACTCTACACGCTACGCTTTTGTGTGTTTTTTGTACCTGGATATAAGTGAAGAAGACTCCACTCATTCCGCTCTTGTGTGTTTTTCGTATCTGGATATAAGTGAAGTAGACTTCACTTGCTACGGTTTTGTGTGTTTATATCGTATCTGGATGTAAGTTAAGAAAACTCCACACACTACGCTTGTGATTTTTTTCGTACCTGGATATAAGTAAAGTAGACTCCACACGCTACGCTTGTGTGTTTATTTCGTATCTGGATATAAGTGAAGTAGACTCCAGTTGCTACGCTTTTGTGTGTTTTTCGTACCTGGATATAAATGAAGAAAACTCTACACGCTACGCTTTTGTGTCTTTATTTCGGATCTGGATATAAGTGAAGTAGACTCCACACGCTACGCTTGTGTGCTTATTTCGTACCTTGAAATAAGTGAAAAAGACTCCACTCGCTACGCTTTTGTGTGTTTTTTGTACCTGGATATAAGTGAAGTAGACTCCACTCGCCACGCTTTTGTGTGTTTTTCGTACCCGGATATAAGTGAAGAAGACTCCATCCATTCCGCTTGTGTGTTTTTCGTACATGGATATAAGTGAAGTAGACTCCACTCGCTACGCTTTTGTGTGTTTTTCGTACCTTTATATAAGTGAAGTAGACTCCACTCGCAACGGTTTTGTGTGTTTATTTCGTATCTGGATATAAGTGAAGTAGACTCCACACGCTACGCTTGTGTGTTTATTTCGTACCTGGATAAAAGTGAAATAGACTCCACTCGCTACGGTTTTGTGTGTTTATATCGTATCTGGATATAAGTGAAGTAGACTCCACTCGCTACGCTTTTGTGTGTTTTGCGTACGTGGATATAAGTGAATTAGACTCCACTCGCTACGCTTTTGTGTGTTTTTTGTACCTGGATATAAGTGTAGTAGACTCCACTCGCTACGCTTTTGTGTGTTTTTAGTACCTGGATATAGTGAAGAAGACTCCACACGCTACGCTTGTGATTTTATTTCGTACCTGGATATAAGTGAAGTAGACTCCACACGCTACGCTTTTGTGTTTTTTTCGTACCTGGATATAAGTGAAGAAGTCTCCACACGCTACGCTTTTGTGTGTTTATTTCTTATCTGGATATAAGTGAAGTAGATTCCACTCGCTACGCTTGTGTGTTTATTTCGTATCTGGATATATGTGAAGTAGACTCCACTCGCTAGGTTTTTGAGTGTTTATTTCGTATCTGGATATAAGTGAAGTAGACTCTACACGCTACGCTTTTGTGTGTTTTTTGTACCTGGATATAAGTGAAGAAGACTCCACTCATTCCGCTCTTGTGTGTTTTTCGTATCTGGATATAAGTGAAGTAGACTTCACTTGCTACGGTTTTGTGTGTTTATATCGTATCTGGATGTAAGTTAAAAAAACTCCACACACTACGCTTGTGATTTTTTTCGTACCTGGATATAAGTACAGTAGACTCCACACGCTACGCTTGTGTGTTTATTTCGTATCTGGATATAAGTGAAGTAGACTCCAGTTGCTACGCTTTTGTGTGTTTTTCGTACCTGGATATAAATGAAGAAAACTCTACACGCTACGCTTTTGTGTCTTTATTTCGGATCTGGATATAAGTGAAGTAGACTCCACACGCTACGCTTGTGTGCTTATTTCGTACCTTGAAATAAGTGAAATAGACTCCACTCGCTACGCTTTTGTGTGTTTTTTGTACCTGGATATAAGTGAAGTAGACTCCACTCGCCACGCTTTTGTGTGTTTTTCGTACCTGGATATAAGTGAAGAAGACTCCATCCATTCCGCTTGTGTGTTTTTCGTACATAGATATAAGTGAAGTAGACTCCACTCGCTACGCTTTTGTGTGTTTTTCGTACCTTTATATAAGTGAAGTAGACTCCACTTGCTACGGTTTTGTGTGTTTATATCGTATCTGGATATAAGTGAAGTAGACTCCACTCGCTACGCTTTTGTGTGTTTTTCGTACGTGGATATATGTGAATTAGACTCCACTCGCTACGCTTTTGTGTGTTTTTCGTACCTGGATATAAGTGAAGTAGACTCCCCTCGCTACGCTTTTGTGTGTTTTTCGTACTTGGATATAAGTGAAGAAGACTCCACTCATTCCGCTTTTGTGTGTTTTTCGTATCTGGATATAAGTGAAGTAGACTCCACTCGCTACGGTTTTGTGTGTTTATTTCGTATCTGGATATAAGTGAAGTAAACTCCACTCGCTACGCTTTTGTGTGTTTTTCGTACCTGGATATAAGTGAAGTAGACTACACTCGCTACGCTTTTGTGTGTGTTTTCGTACGTGGATATAAGTGAAGAAGACTCCACTCATTCCGCTTTTGCGTGTTTTTCGTATCTGGATATAAGTGAAGTAGACTCCACTCGCTACGCTTTTGTGTGTTTTTTGTACCTGGATATAAGTGAAGTAGACTCCACTCGCTACGCTTTTGTGTGTTTTTAGTACCTGGATATAGTGAAGAAGACTCCACACGCTACGCTTGTGATTTTATTTCGTACCTGGATATAAGTGAAGTAGACTCCACACGCTACGCTTTTGTGTTTTTTTCGTACCTGGATATAAGTGAAGAAGACTCCACACGCTACGCTTTTGTGTGTTTATTTCTTATCTGGATATAAGTGAAGTAGATTCTACTCGCTACGCTTGTGTGTTTATTTCGTATCTGGATATATGTGAAGTAGACTCCACTCGCTACGTTTTTGTGTGTTTATTTCGTATCTGGATATAAGTGAAGGAGACTCCACACGCTACGCTTTTGTGTGTTTTTTGTACCTGGATATAAGTAAAGAAGACTCCACTATTTCCGCTTTTGTGTGTTTTTCGTATCTGGATATAAGTGAAGTAGACTCCACTCGCTACGGTTTTGTGTGTTTATATCGTATCTGGATATAAGTGAAGTAGACTCCACTCGCTACGCTTGTGTGTGTTTTTCGTACGTGGATATAAGTGAATTAGACTCCACAAGCTACGCTTTTGTGTGTTTTTCGTACCTTTATATAAGTGAAGTAGATTCCACTCGCTACGGTTTTGTGTGTTTATTTCGTATCTGGATATAAGTGAAGTAGACTCCACACGCTACGCTTGTGTGTTTATTTCGTACCTGGATAAAAGTGAAATAGACTCCACTCGCTACGCTTTTGTGTGTTTTTCGTACGTGGATATAAGTGAAGTAGACTCCACTCGCCACGCTTTTGTGTGTTTTTCGTACCTTTATATAAGTGAAATAGACTCCACTCGCTACGCTTTTGTGGGTTTTTCGTATCTGGATATAAGTGAAGTAGACTCCACTCGCTACGCTTTTGTGTGTTTTTTGTACCTGGATATAAGTGAAGTAGACTCCACTCGCTACGCTTTTGTGTGTTTTTAGTACCTGGATATAGTGAAGAAGACTCCACACGCTAAGCTTGTGATTTTATTTCGTACCTGGATATAAGTGAAGTAGACTCCACTCGCTACGTTTTTGTGTGTTTATTTCGCATCTGGATATAAGTGAAGTAGAATCCACACGCTACGCTTTTGTGTGTTTTTCGTACCTGGATATAAGTGAAGTAGACTCCACTCGCAACGGTTTTGTGTGTTTATTTCCTATCTGGATATAAGTGAAGTAGACTCCACACGCTACGCTTGTGTGTTTATTTCGTACCTGGATAAAAGTGAAATAGACTCCACTCGCTACGCTTTTGTGTGTTTTTTGTACCTGGATATAAATGAAGTAGACTCCACTCGCTACGCTTTTGTGTGTTTTCGTACGTGGATATAAGTGAAGAAGTCTCCACTCATTCCGCTTTTGTGTGTTTTTCGTATCTGGATATAAGTGAAGTAGACTCCCCTCGCTACGCTTTTGTGTGTTTATTTTGTATCTGGATATAAGTGAAGTAGACTCCACACGCTCCGCTTGTGTGCTTATTTGGTACCTGGATATAAGTGAAATAGACTCCACTCGCTACGCTTTTGTGTGTTTTTCGTACCTTTATATAAGTGAAGTAGACTCCACTCGCAACGGTTTTGTGTGTTTATTTCGTATCTGGATATAAGTGAAGTAGACTCCACACGCTACGCTTGTGTGTTTATTTCGTACCTGGATAAAAGTTAAATAGACTCCACTCGCTACGCTTTTGTGTTTTTTTCGTACCTGGATATAAGTGAAGAAGACTCCACACGCTACGCTTTTGTTTGTTTATTTCTTATCTGGATATAAGTGAAGTAGATTCCACTCGCTACGCTTGTGTGTTTATTTCGTATCTGGATATAAGTGAAGTAAACTCCACTCGCTACGCTGTTGTGTGTTTTTCGTACCTGGATATAAGTGAAGTAGACTCCACTCGCTACGCTTTTGTGTGTTTTTCGTACATGGATATAAGTGAAGTAGACTCCACTCGCTACGCTTTTGTGTGTTTTCGTACGTGGATATAAGTGAAGAAGACTCCACTCATTCCGCTTTTGCGTGTTTTTCGTATCTGGATATAAGTGAAGTAGACTCCACTCGCTACGGTTTTGTGTGTTTATATCGTATCTGGATATAAGTAAAGTAGACTCCACACGCTACGGTTGTGTGTTTATTTCGTACCTGGATAAAAGTGAAATAGACTCCACTCGCTACGCTTTTGTGTGTTTTTTGTACCTGGATATAAATGAAGTAGACTCCACTCGCTACGCTTTTGTGTGTTTTTCGTACCTGGATATAAGTGAAGTAGACTCCACTCGCTACGCTTTTGTGTGTGTTTTCGTACGTGGATATAAGTGAAGAAGACTCCACTCATTCCGCTTTTGCGTGTTTTTCGTATCTGGATATAAGTGAAGTAGACTCCACTCGCTACGGTTTTGTGTGTTTATATCGTACCTGGATATAAGTGAAGTAGACTCCACACGCTACGCTTGTGTGTTTATTTCGTACCTGGATAAAAGTGAAATAGACTCCACTCGCTACGCTTTTGTGTGTTTTTTGTACCTGGATATAAATGAAGTAGACTCCACTCGCTACGCTTTTGTGTTTTTTCGTACCTGGATATAAGTGAAGTAAACTCCACTCGCTACGTTTTTGTGTGTTTATTTCGTATCTGGATATAAGTGAAGTAGACTCCCCTCGCTACGCTTTTGTGTGTTTTTCGTACCTGGATATAAGTGAAGTAGACTCCACTCGCTACGCTTTTGTGTGTTTTTCGTACGTGGATATAAGTGAAGAAGACTCCACTCATTCCGCTTTTGTGTGTTTTTCGTATCTGGATATAAGTGAAGTAGACTCCACTCGCTACGGTTTTGTGTGTTTATATCGTATCTGGATATAAGTGAAGTAGACTCCACTCGCTACGCTTTTGTGTGTTTTTCGTACGTGGATATAAGTGAATTAGACTCCACAAGCTACGTTTTTGTGTGTTTTTCGTACCTTTATATAAGTGAAGTAGACTCCACTCGCAACGGTTTTGTGTGTTTATTTCGTATCTGAATATAAGTGAAGTAGATTCGACACGCTACGCTTGTGTGTTTATTTCGTATCTGGATATAAGTGAAGTAGACTCCACTCGCTACGTTTTTGTGTGTTTATTTCGTATCTGGATATAAGTGAAGTAGAATCCACACGCTACGCTTTTGTATGTTTTTCGTACCTGGATATAAGTGAAGTAGACTCCACTCGCTACGCTTTTGTGTGTTTTTCGTACGTGGATATAAGTGAAGAAGACTCCACTCATTCCGCTTTTGTGTGTTTTTCGTATCTGGATATAAGTGAAGTAGACTCCACTCGCTACGGTTTTATGTGTTTATATCGTATCTGGATATAAATGAAGTAGACTCCACTCTCTACGCTTTTGTGTGTTTTTCGTACCTGGATATAAGTGAAGTAGACTCCACTCGCTACGCTTTTGTGTGTGTTTCGTACGTGGATATAAGTGAAGAAGACTCCACTCATTCCGCTTTTGCGTTTTTTTTGTATCTGGATATAAGTAAAGTAGACTCCACACGCTACGCTTGTGATTTTATTTCGTACCTGGATATAAGTGAAGTAGACTCCACACGCTACGCTTTTGTGTTTTTTTCGTACCTGGATATAAGTGAAGAAGACTCCACACGCTACGCTTTTGTGTGTTTATTTCTTATCTGGATATAAGTGAAGTAGATTCCACTCGCTACGCTTGTGTGTTTATTTCGTATCTGGATATAAGTGAAGTAAACTCCACTCGCTACGCTGTTGTGTGTTTTTCGTACCTGGATATAAGTGAAGTAGACTCCACTCGCTACGCTTTTGTGTGTTTTTCGTACATGGATATAAGTGAAGTAGACTCCACTCGCTACGCTTTTGTGTGTTTTTCGTACGTGGATATAAGTGAAGAAGACTCCACTCATTCCGCTTTTGTGTGTTTTTCTTATCTGGATATAAGTGAAGTAGACTCCACTCGCTACGGTTTTGTGTGTTTATATCGTATCTGGATATAGGTGAAGTAGACTCCACTCGCTACGCTTTTGTGTGTTTTTCGTACGAGGATATAAGTGAATTAGACTCCACAAGCTACGCTTTTGTGTGTTTTTCGTACCTTTATATAAGTGAAGTAGACTCCACTCGCAACGTTTTTGTGTGTTTATTTCGTATCTGGATATAAGTGAAGTAGACTCCACACGCTACGCTTTTGTGTGTTTTTCGTACCTGGATATAAGTGAAGAAGACTCCACTCATTCCGCTCTTGTGTGTTTTTCGTATCTGGATATAAGTGAAGTAGACTCCACTTGCTACGGTTTTGTGTGTTTATATCGTATCTGGATGTAAGTGAAGAAGACTCCACAC
The DNA here is from genome assembly GCA_963513935.1 of Aphrophora alni. Taxonomy (NCBI): domain Eukaryota; kingdom Metazoa; phylum Arthropoda; class Insecta; order Hemiptera; family Aphrophoridae; genus Aphrophora; species Aphrophora alni. The sequence goes on along the minus strand of OY740769.1, from coordinate 148,078,485 downwards.
ACTACGCTTGTGATTTTTTTCGTACCTGGATATAAGTACAGTAGACTCCACACGCTACGCTTGTGTGTTTATTTCGTATCTGGATATAAGTGAAGTAGACTCCAGTTGCTACGCTTTTGTGTGTTTTTCGTACCTGGAAATAAATGAAGAAAACTCTACACGCTACGCTTTTGTGTGTTTATTTCGGATCTGGATAAAAGTGAAGTAGACTCCACACGCTACGCTTGTGTGCTTATTTCGTACCTTGAAATAAGTGAAATAGACTCCACTCGCTACGATTTTGTGTGTTTTTTGTACCTGGATATAAATGAAGTAGACTCCACTCGCTACGCTTTTGTGTGTTTTTCGTACCTGGATATAAGTGAAGTAGACTCCCCTCGCTACGCTTTTGTGTGTTTTTCGTACCTGGATATAAGTGAAGTAGACTCCACTCGCTACGCTTTTGTGTGTTTTTCGTACGTAGATATAAGTGAAGAAGACTCCACTCATTCCGCTTTTGTGTGTTTTTCGTATCTGGATATAAGTGAAGTAGACTTTACTCGCTACGGTTTTGTGTGTTTATATCGTATCTGGATATAAGTGAAGTAGACTCCACTCGCTAAGCTTTTGTGTGTTTTTCGTACGTGGATATAAGTGAATTAGACTCCACAAGCTACGTTTTTGTGTGTTTTTCGTACCTTTATATAAGTGAAGTAGACTCCACTCGCAACGGTTTTGTGTGTTTATTTCGTATCTGAATATAAGTGAAGTAGATTCGACACGCTACGCTTGTGTGTTTATTTCGTATCTGGATATAAGTGAAGTAGACTCCACTCGCTACGGTTTTGTGTGTTTATATCGTATCTGGATATAAGTGAAGTAGACTCCACTCGCTACGCTTGTGTGTGTTTTTCGTACGTGGATATAAGTGAATTAGACTCCACAAGCTACGCTTTTGTGTGTTTTTCGTACCTTTATATAAGTGAAGTAGACTCCACTCGCTACGGTTTTGTGTGTTTATTTCGTATCTGGATATAAGTGAAGTAGACTCCACACGCTACGCTTGTGTGTTTATTTCGTACCTGGATAAAAGTGAAATAGACTCCACTCGCTACGCTTTTGTGTGTTTTTCGTACGTGGATATAAGTGAAGTAGACTCCACTCGCCACGCTTTTGTGTGTTTTTCGTACCTGGATATAAGTGAAGAAGACTCCATCCATTCCGCTTGTGTGTTTTTCGTACATAGATATAAGTGAAGTAGACTCCACTCGCTACGCTTTTGTGTGTTTTTCGTACCTTTATATAAGTGAAATAGACTCCACTCGCTACGCTTTTGTGGGTTTTTCGTATCTGGATATAAGTGAAGTAGACTCCACTCGCTACGCTTTTGTGTGTTTTTCGTACGTGGATATAAGTGAATTAGACTCCACTCGCTACGCTTTTGTGTGTTTTTTGTACCTGGATATAAGTGAAGTAGACTCCACTCGCTACGCTTTTGTGTGTTTTTAGTACCTGGATATAGTGAAGAAGACTCCACACGCTAAGCTTGTGATTTTATTTCGTACCTGGATATAAGTGAAGTAGACTCCACTCGCTACGTTTTTGTGTGTTTATTTCTTATCTGGATATAAGTGAAGTAGAATCTACACGCTACGCTTTTGTGTGTTTTTCGTACCTGGATATAAGTGAAGTAGACTCCACTCGCAACGGTTTTGTGTGTTTATTTCCTATCTGGATATAAGTGAAGTAGACTCCACACGCTACGCTTGTGTGTTTATTTCGTACCTGGATAAAAGTGAAATAGACTCCACTCGCTACGCTTTTGTGTGTTTTTTGTACCTGGATATAAATGAAGTAGACTCCACTCGCTACGCTTTTGTGTGTTTTCGTACGTGGATATAAGTGAAGAAGTCTCCACTCATTCCGCTTTTGTGTGTTTTTCGTATCTGGATATAAGTGAAGTAGACTCCCCTCGCTACGCTTTTGTGTGTTTATTTTGTATCTGGATATAAGTGAAGTAGACTCCACACGCTACGCTTGTGTGCTTATTTGGTACCTGGATATAAGTGAAATAGACTCCACTCGCTACGCTTTTGTGTGTTTTTCGTACCTTTATATAAGTGAAGTAGACTCCACTCGCATCGGTTTTGTGTGTTTATTTCGTATCTGGATATAAGTGAAGTAGACTCCACACGCTACGCTTGTGTGTTTATTTCGTACCTGGATAAAAGTTAAATAGACTCCACTCGCTACGCTTTTGTGTTTTTTTCGTACCTGGATATAAGTGAAGTAGACTCCACTCGCTACGCTTTTGTGTGTTTTTCGTACATGGATATAAGTGAAGTAGACTCCACTCGCTACGCTTTTGTGTGTTTTTCGTACGTGGATATAAGTGAAGAAGACTCCACTCATTCCGCTTTTGCTTGTTTTTCGTATCTGGATATAAGTGAAGTAGACTCCACTCGCTACGGTTTTGTGTGTTTATATCGTATCTGGACATAAGTGAAGTAGACTCCACACGCTACGGTTGTGTGTTTATTTCGTACCTGGATAAAAGTGAAATAGACTCCACTCGCTACGCTTTTGTGTGTTTTTTGTACCTGGATATAAATGAAGTAGACTCCACTCGCTACGCTTTTGTGTGTTTTTCGTACCTGGATATAAGTGAAGTAGACTCCACTCGCTACGCTTTTGTGTGTGTTTTCGTAGGTGGATATAAGTGAAGAAGACTCCACTCATTCCGCTTTTGCGTGTTTTTCGTATCTGGATATAAGTGAAGTAGACTCCACTCGCTACGGTTTTGTGTGTTTATATCGTATCTGGATATAAGTGAAGTAGACTCCACACGCTACGCTTGTGTGTTTATTTCGTACCTGGATAAAAGTGAAATAGACTCCACTCGCTACGCTTTTGTGTGTTTTTTGTACCTGGATATAAATGAAGTAGACTCCACTCGCTACGCTTTTGTGTTTTTTCGTACCTGGATATTAGTGAAGAAGACTCCACACGCTACGCTTTTGTGTGTTTATTTCTTATCTGGATATAAGTGAAGTAGATTCCACTCGCTACGCTTGTGTGTTTATTTCGTATCTGGATATAAGTGAAGTAAACTCCACTCGCTACGTTTTTGTGTGTTTATTTCGTATCTGGATATAAGTGAAGTAGACTCCACTCGCTACGGTTTTGTGTGTTTATATCGTATCTGGATATAAGTGAAGTAGACTCCACTCGCTACGCTTTTGTGTGTTTTTCGTACGAGGATATAAGTGAATTAGACTCCACAAGCTACGCTTTTGTGTGTTTTTCGTACCTTTATATAAGTGAAGTAGACTCCACTCGCAACGTTTTTGTGTGTTTATTTCGTATCTGGATATAAGTGAAGTAGACTCCACACGCTACGCTTTTGTGTGTTTTTCGTACCTGGATATAAGTGAAGAAGACTCCATTCATTCCGCTCTTGTGTGTTTTTCGTATCTGGATATAAGTGAAGTAGACTCCACTTGCTACGGTTTTGTGTGTTTATATCGTATCTGGATGTAAGTGAAGAAGACTCCACACACTACGCTTGTGATTTTTTTCGTACCTGGATATAAGTACAGTAGACTCCACACGCTACGCTTGTGTGTTTATTTCGTATCTGGATATAAGTGAAGTAGACTCCAGTTGCTACGCTTTTGTGTGTTTTTCGTACCTGGAAATAAATGAAGAAAACTCTACACGCTACGCTTTTGTGTGTTTATTTCGGATCTGGATAAAAGTGAAGTAGACTCCACACGCTACGCTTGTGTGCTTATTTCGTACCTTGAAATAAGTGAAATAGACTCCACTCGCTACGATTTTGTGTGTTTTTTGTACCTGGATATAAATGAAGTAGACTCCACTCGCTACGCTTTTGTGTGTTTTTCGTACCTGGATATAAGTGAAGTAGACTCCCCTCGCTACGCTATTGTGTGTTTTTCGTACCTGAATAAGTGAAGTAGACTCCACTCGCTACGCTTTTGTGTGTTTTTCGTACGTGGATATAAGTGAAGAAGACTCCACTCATTCCGCTTTTGTGTGTTTTTCGTATCTGGATATAAGTGAAGTAGACTCCACTCGCTACGGTTTTGTCTGTTTATATCGTATCTGGATATAAGTGAAGTAGACTCCACTCGCTACGCTTTTGTGTGTTTTTCGTACGTGGATATTGGTGAATTAGACTCCACAAGCTACGTTTTTGTGTGTTTTTCGTACCTTTATATAAGTAAAGTAGACTCCACTCGCAACGGTTTTGTGTGTTTATTTCGTATCTGAATATAAGTGAAGTAGATTCGACACGCTACGCTTGTGTGTTTATTTCGTATCTGGATATAAGTGAAGTAGACTCCACTCGCTACGTTTTTGTGTGTTTATTTCGTATCTGGATATAAGTGAAGTAGAATCCACACGCTACGCTTTTGTATGTTTTTCGTACCTGGATATAAGTGAAGTAGACTCCACTCGCTACGCTTTTGTGTGTTTTTCGTACGTGGATATAAGTGAAGAAGACTCCACTCATTCCGCTTTTGTGTGTTTTTCGTATCTGGATATAAGTGAAGTAGACTCCACTCGCTACGCTTTTGTGTGTTTTTCGTACGAGGATATAAGTGAATTAGACTCCACAAGCTACGCTTTTGTGTGTTTTTCGTACCTTTATATAAGTGAAGTAGACTCCACTCGCAACGTTTTTGTGTGTTTATTTCGTATCTGGATATAAGTGAAGTAGACTCCACACGCTACGCTTTTGTGTGTTTTTCGTACCTGGATATAAGTGAAGAAGACTCCACTCATTCCGCTCTTGTGTGTTTTTCGTATCTGGATATAAGTGAAGTAGACTCCACTTGCTACGGTTTTGTGTGTTTATATCGTATCTGGATGTAAGTGAAGAAGACTCCACACACTACGCTTGTGATTTTTTTCGTACCTGGATATAAGTACAGTAGACTCCACACGCTACGCTTGTGTTTTTATTTCGTATCTGGATATAAGTGAAGTAGACTCCAGTTGCTACGCTTTTGTGTGTTTTTCGTACCTGGAAATAAATGAAGAAAACTCTACACGCTACGCTTTTGTGTGTTTATTTCGGATCTGGATAAAAGTGAAGTAGACTCCACACGCTACGCTTGTGTGCTTATTTCGTACCTTGAAATAAGTGAAATAGACTCCACTCGCTACGATTTTGTGTGTTTTTCGTACCTGGATATAAGTGAAGTAGACTCCCCTCGCTACGCTTTTGTGTGTTTTTCGTACCTGGATATAAGTGAAGTAGACTCCACTCGCTACGCTTTTGTGTGTTTTTCGTACGTAGATATAGGTGAAGAAGACTCCACTCATTCCGCTTTTGTGTGTTTTTCGTATCTGGATATAAGTGAAGTAGACTTTACTCGCTACGGTTTTGTGTGTTTATATCGTATCTGGATATAAGTGAAGTAGACTCCACTCGCTACGCTTTTGTGTGTTTTTCGTACGTGGATATAAGTGAATTAGACTCCACAAGCTACGTTTTTGTGTGTTTTTCGTACCTTTATATAAGTGAAGTAGACTCCATTCGCAACGGTTTTGTGTGTTTATTTCGTATCTGAATATAAGTGAAGTAGATTCGACACGATACGCTTGTGTGTTTATTTCGTATCTGGATATAAGTGAAGTAGACTCCACTCGCTACGCTTTTGTGTGTTTTTCGTACGTGGATATAAGTGAAGAAGACTCCACTCATTCCGCTTTTGTGTGTTTTTCGTATCTGGATATAAGTGAAGTAGACTCTACTCGCTACGGTTTTGTGTGTTTATATCGTATCTGGATATAAGTGAAGTAGACTCCACACGCTACGCTTGTGTGTTTATTTCGTACCTGGATAAAAGTGAAATAGACTCCACTCGCGACGCTTTTGTGTGTTTTTTGTACCTGGATATAAATGAAGTAGACTCCACTCGCTACGCTTTTGTGTGTTTTTTGTACCTGGATATAAGTGAAGTAGACTCCACTCGCTACGCTTTTGTGTGTGTTTTCGTACGTGGATATAAGTGAAGAAGACTCCACTCATTCCGCTTTTGCGTGTTTTTCGTATCTGGATATAAGTGAAGTAGACTCCACTCGCTACGCTTTTGTGTGTTTTTCGTACGTGGATATAAGTGAATTAGACTCCACTCGCTACGCTTTTGTGTGTGTTTTCGTACGTGGATATAAGTGAAGAAGACTCCACTCATTCCGCTTTTGCGTGTTTTTCGTATCTGGATAAAGTAAAGTAGACTCCACACGCTACGATTGTGATATTATTTCGTACCTGGATATAAGTGAAGTAGACTCCACACGCTACGTTTTTATGTTTTTTCGTACCTGGATATAAGTGAAGAAGACTCCACACGCTACGCTTTTGTGTGTTTATTTCTTATCTGGATATAAGTGAAGTAGATTCCACTCGCTACGCTTGTGTGTTTATTTCGTATCTGGATATAAGTGAAGTAAACTCCACTCGCTACGTTTTTGTGTGTTTATTTCGTATCTGGATATAAGTGAAGAAGACTCCACTCATTCCGCTTTTGTGTGTTTTTCGTATCTGGATATAAGTGAAGTAGACTCCACTCGCTACGGTTTTATGTGTTTATATCGTATCTGGATATAAATGAAGTAGACTCCACTCTCTACGCTTTTGTGTGTTTTTCGTACCTGGATATAAGTGAAGTAGACTCCACTCGCTACGCTTTTGTGTGTGTTTCGTACGTGGATATAAGTGAAGAAGACTCCACTCATTCCGCTTTTGCGTTTTTTTTGTATCTGGATATAAGTAAAGTAGACTCCACACGCTACGCTTGTGATTTTATTTCGTACCTGGATATAAGTGAAGTAGACTCCACACGCTACGCTTTTGTGTTTTTTTCGTACCTGGATATAAGTGAAGAAGACTCCACACGCTACGCTTTTGTGTGTTTATTTCTTATCTGGATATAAGTGAAGTAGATTCCACTCGCTACGCTTGTGTGTTTATTTCGTATCTGGATATAAGTGAAGTAAACTCCACTCGCTACGCTGTTGTGTGTTTTTCGTACCTGGATATAAGTGAAGTAGACTCCACTCGCTACGCTTTTGTGTGTTTTTCGTACATGGATATAAGTGAAGTAGACTCCACTCGCTACGCTTTTGTGTGTTTTTCGTACGTGGATATAAGTGAAGAAGACTCCACTCATTCCGCTTTTGTGTGTTTTTCTTATCTGGATATAAGTGAAGTAGACTCCACTCGCTACGGTTTTGTGTGTTTATATCGTATCTGGATATAGGTGAAGTAGACTCCACTCGCTACGCTTTTGTGTGTTTTTCGTACGAGGATATAAGTGAATTAGACTCCACAAGCTACGCTTTTGTGTGTTTTTCGTACCTTTATATAAGTGAAGTAGACTCCACTCGCAACGTTTTTGTGTGTTTATTTCGTATCTGGATATAAGTGAAGTAGACTCCACACGCTACGCTTTTGTGTGTTTTTCGTACCTGGATATAAGTGAAGAAGACTCCACTCATTCCGCTCTTGTGTGTTTTTCGTATCTGGATATAAGTGAAGTAGACTCCACTTGCTACGGTTTTGTGTGTTTATATCGTATCTGGATGTAAGTGAAGAAGACTCCACACACTACGCTTGTGATTTTTTTCGTACCTGGATATAAGTACAGTAGACTCCACACGCTACGCTTGTGTGTTTATTTCGTATCTGGATATAAGTGAAGTAGACTCCAGTTGCTACGCTTTTGTGTGTTTTTCGTACCTGGAAATAAATGAAGAAAACTCTACACGCTACGCTTTTGTGTGTTTATTTCGGATCTGGATAAAAGTGAAGTAGACTCCACACGCTACGCTTGTGTGCTTATTTCGTACCTTGAAATAAGTGAAATAGACTCCACTCGCTACGATTTTGTGTGTTTTTTGTACCTGGATATAAATGAAGTAGACTCCACTCGCTACGCTTTTGTGTGTTTTTCGTACCTGGATATAAGTGAAGTAGACTCCCCTCGCTACGCTTTTGTGTGTTTTTCGTACCTGGATATAAGTGAAGTAGACTCCACTCGCTACGCTTTTGTGTGTTTTTCGTACGTAGATATAAGTGAAGAAGACTCCACTCATTCCGCTTTTGTGTGTTTTTCGTATCTGGATATAAGTGAAGTAGACTTTACTCGCTACGGTTTTGTGTGTTTATATCGTATCTGGATATAAGTGAAGTAGACTCCACTCGCTAAGCTTTTGTGTGTTTTTCGTACGTGGATATAAGTGAATTAGACTCCACAAGCTACGTTTTTGTGTGTTTTTCGTACCTTTATATAAGTGAAGTAGACTCCACTCGCAACGGTTTTGTGTGTTTATTTCGTATCTGAATATAAGTGAAGTAGATTCGACACGCTACGCTTGTGTGTTTATTTCGTATCTGGATATAAGTGAAGTAGACTCCACTCGCTACGGTTTTGTGTGTTTATATCGTATCTGGATATAAGTGAAGTAGACTCCACTCGCTACGCTTGTGTGTGTTTTTCGTACGTGGATATAAGTGAATTAGACTCCACAAGCTACGCTTTTGTGTGTTTTTCGTACCTTTATATAAGTGAAGTAGACTCCACTCGCTACGGTTTTGTGTGTTTATTTCGTATCTGGATATAAGTGAAGTAGACTCCACACGCTACGCTTGTGTGTTTATTTCGTACCTGGATAAAAGTGAAATAGACTCCACTCGCTACGCTTTTGTGTGTTTTTCGTACGTGGATATAAGTGAAGTAGACTCCACTCGCCACGCTTTTGTGTGTTTTTCGTACCTGGATATAAGTGAAGAAGACTCCATCCATTCCGCTTGTGTGTTTTTCGTACATAGATATAAGTGAAGTAGACTCCACTCGCTACGCTTTTGTGTGTTTTTCGTACCTTTATATAAGTGAAATAGACTCCACTCGCTACGCTTTTGTGGGTTTTTCGTATCTGGATATAAGTGAAGTAGACTCCACTCGCTACGCTTTTGTGTGTTTTTCGTACGTGGATATAAGTGAATTAGACTCCACTCGCTACGCTTTTGTGTGTTTTTTGTACCTGGATATAAGTGAAGTAGACTCCACTCGCTACGCTTTTGTGTGTTTTTAGTACCTGGATATAGTGAAGAAGACTCCACACGCTAAGCTTGTGATTTTATTTCGTACCTGGATATAAGTGAAGTAGACTCCACTCGCTACGTTTTTGTGTGTTTATTTCTTATCTGGATATAAGTGAAGTAGAATCTACACGCTACGCTTTTGTGTGTTTTTCGTACCTGGATATAAGTGAAGTAGACTCCACTCGCAACGGTTTTGTGTGTTTATTTCCTATCTGGATATAAGTGAAGTAGACTCCACACGCTACGCTTGTGTGTTTATTTCGTACCTGGATAAAAGTGAAATAGACTCCACTCGCTACGCTTTTGTGTGTTTTTTGTACCTGGATATAAATGAAGTAGACTCCACTCGCTACGCTTTTGTGTGTTTTCGTACGTGGATATAAGTGAAGAAGTCTCCACTCATTCCGCTTTTGTGTGTTTTTCGTATCTGGATATAAGTGAAGTAGACTCCCCTCGCTACGCTTTTGTGTGTTTATTTTGTATCTGGATATAAGTGAAGTAGACTCCACACGCTACGCTTGTGTGCTTATTTGGTACCTGGATATAAGTGAAATAGACTCCACTCGCTACGCTTTTGTGTGTTTTTCGTACCTTTATATAAGTGAAGTAGACTCCACTCGCATCGGTTTTGTGTGTTTATTTCGTATCTGGATATAAGTGAAGTAGACTCCACACGCTACGCTTGTGTGTTTATTTCGTACCTGGATAAAAGTTAAATAGACTCCACTCGCTACGCTTTTGTGTTTTTTTCGTACCTGGATATAAGTGAAGTAGACTCCACTCGCTACGCTTTTGTGTGTTTTTCGTACATGGATATAAGTGAAGTAGACTCCACTCGCTACGCTTTTGTGTGTTTTTCGTACGTGGATATAAGTGAAGAAGACTCCACTCATTCCGCTTTTGCTTGTTTTTCGTATCTGGATATAAGTGAAGTAGACTCCACTCGCTACGGTTTTGTGTGTTTATATCGTATCTGGACATAAGTGAAGTAGACTCCACACGCTACGGTTGTGTGTTTATTTCGTACCTGGATAAAAGTGAAATAGACTCCACTCGCTACGCTTTTGTGTGTTTTTTGTACCTGGATATAAATGAAGTAGACTCCACTCGCTACGCTTTTGTGTGTTTTTCGTACCTGGATATAAGTGAAGTAGACTCCACTCGCTACGCTTTTGTGTGTGTTTTCGTAGGTGGATATAAGTGAAGAAGACTCCACTCATTCCGCTTTTGCGTGTTTTTCGTATCTGGATATAAGTGAAGTAGACTCCACTCGCTACGGTTTTGTGTGTTTATATCGTATCTGGATATAAGTGAAGTAGACTCCACACGCTACGCTTGTGTGTTTATTTCGTACCTGGATAAAAGTGAAATAGACTCCACTCGCTACGCTTTTGTGTGTTTTTTGTACCTGGATATAAATGAAGTAGACTCCACTCGCTACGCTTTTGTGTTTTTTCGTACCTGGATATTAGTGAAGAAGACTCCACACGCTACGCTTTTGTGTGTTTATTTCTTATCTGGATATAAGTGAAGTAGATTCCACTCGCTACGCTTGTGTGTTTATTTCGTATCTGGATATAAGTGAAGTAAACTCCACTCGCTACGTTTTTGTGTGTTTATTTCGTATCTGGATATAAGTGAAGTAGACTCCACTCGCTACGGTTTTGTGTGTTTATATCGTATCTGGATATAAGTGAAGTAGACTCCACTCGCTACGCTTTTGTGTGTTTTTCGTACGAGGATATAAGTGAATTAGACTCCACAAGCTACGCTTTTGTGTGTTTTTCGTACCTTTATATAAGTGAAGTAGACTCCACTCGCAACGTTTTTGTGTGTTTATTTCGTATCTGGATATAAGTGAAGTAGACTCCACACGCTACGCTTTTGTGTGTTTTTCGTACCTGGATATAAGTGAAGAAGACTCCATTCATTCCGCTCTTGTGTGTTTTTCGTATCTGGATATAAGTGAAGTAGACTCCACTTGCTACGGTTTTGTGTGTTTATATCGTATCTGGATGTAAGTGAAGAAGACTCCACACACTACGCTTGTGATTTTTTTCGTACCTGGATATAAGTACAGTAGACTCCACACGCTACGCTTGTGTGTTTATTTCGTATCTGGATATAAGTGAAGTAGACTCCAGTTGCTACGCTTTTGTGTGTTTTTCGTACCTGGAAATAAATGAAGAAAACTCTACACGCTACGCTTTTGTGTGTTTATTTCGGATCTGGATAAAAGTGAAGTAGACTCCACACGCTACGCTTGTGTGCTTATTTCGTACCTTGAAATAAGTGAAATAGACTCCACTCGCTACGATTTTGTGTGTTTTTTGTACCTGGATATAAATGAAGTAGACTCCACTCGCTACGCTTTTGTGTGTTTTTCGTACCTGGATATAAGTGAAGTAGACTCCCCTCGCTACGCTATTGTGTGTTTTTCGTACCTGAATAAGTGAAGTAGACTCCACTCGCTACGCTTTTGTGTGTTTTTCGTACGTGGATATAAGTGAAGAAGACTCCACTCATTCCGCTTTTGTGTGTTTTTCGTATCTGGATATAAGTGAAGTAGACTCCACTCGCTACGGTTTTGTCTGTTTATATCGTATCTGGATATAAGTGAAGTAGACTCCACTCGCTACGCTTTTGTGTGTTTTTCGTACGTGGATATTGGTGAATTAGACTCCACAAGCTACGTTTTTGTGTGTTTTTCGTACCTTTATATAAGTAAAGTAGACTCCACTCGCAACGGTTTTGTGTGTTTATTTCGTATCTGAATATAAGTGAAGTAGATTCGACACGCTACGCTTGTGTGTTTATTTCGTATCTGGATATAAGTGAAGTAGACTCCACTCGCTACGTTTTTGTGTGTTTATTTCGTATCTGGATATAAGTGAAGTAGAATCCACACGCTACGCTTTTGTATGTTTTTCGTACCTGGATATAAGTGAAGTAGACTCCACTCGCTACGCTTTTGTGTGTTTTTCGTACGTGGATATAAGTGAAGAAGACTCCACTCATTCCGCTTTTGTGTGTTTTTCGTATCTGGATATAAGTGAAGTAGACTCCACTCGCTACGCTTTTGTGTGTTTTTCGTACGAGGATATAAGTGAATTAGACTCCACAAGCTACGCTTTTGTGTGTTTTTCGTACCTTTATATAAGTGAAGTAGACTCCACTCGCAACGTTTTTGTGTGTTTATTTCGTATCTGGATATAAGTGAAGTAGACTCCACACGCTACGCTTTTGTGTGTTTTTCGTACCTGGATATAAGTGAAGAAGACTCCACTCATTCCGCTCTTGTGTGTTTTTCGTATCTGGATATAAGTGAAGTAGACTCCACTTGCTACGGTTTTGTGTGTTTATATCGTATCTGGATGTAAGTGAAGAAGACTCCACACACTACGCTTGTGATTTTTTTCGTACCTGGATATAAGTACAGTAGACTCCACACGCTACGCTTGTGTTTTTATTTCGTATCTGGATATAAGTGAAGTAGACTCCAGTTGCTACGCTTTTGTGTGTTTTTCGTACCTGGAAATAAATGAAGAAAACTCTACACGCTACGCTTTTGTGTGTTTATTTCGGATCTGGATAAAAGTGAAGTAGACTCCACACGCTACGCTTGTGTGCTTATTTCGTACCTTGAAATAAGTGAAATAGACTCCACTCGCTACGATTTTGTGTGTTTTTTGTACCTGGATATAAATGAAGTAGACTCCACTCGCTACGCTTTTGTGTGTTTTTCGTACCTGGATATAAGTGAAGTAGACTCCCCTCGCTACGCTTTTGTGTGTTTTTCGTACCTGGATATAAGTGAAGTAGACTCCACTCGCTACGCTTTTGTGTGTTTTTCGTACGTAGATATAGGTGAAGAAGACTCCACTCATTCCGCTTTTGTGTGTTTTTCGTATCTGGATATAAGTGAAGTAGACTTTACTCGCTACGGTTTTGTGTGTTTATATCGTATCTGGATATAAGTGAAGTAGACTCCACTCGCTACGCTTTTGTGTGTTTTTCGTACGTGGATATAAGTGAATTAGACTCCACAAGCTACGTTTTTGTGTGTTTTTCGTACCTTTATATAAGTGAAGTAGACTCCATTCGCAACGGTTTTGTGTGTTTATTTCGTATCTGAATATAAGTGAAGTAGATTCGACACGATACGCTTGTGTGTTTATTTCGTATCTGGATATAAGTGAAGTAGACTCCACTCGCTACGCTTTTGTGTGTTTTTCGTACGTGGATATAAGTGAAGAAGACTCCACTCATTCCGCTTTTGTGTGTTTTTCGTATCTGGATATAAGTGAAGTAGACTCTACTCGCTACGGTTTTGTGTGTTTATATCGTATCTGGATATAAGTGAAGTAGACTCCACACGCTACGCTTGTGTGTTTATTTCGTACCTGGATAAAAGTGAAATAGACTCCACTCGCGACGCTTTTGTGTGTTTTTTGTACCTGGATATAAATGAAGTAGACTCCACTCGCTACGCTTTTGTGTGTTTTTTGTACCTGGATATAAGTGAAGTAGACTCCACTCGCTACGCTTTTGTGTGTGTTTTCGTACGTGGATATAAGTGAAGAAGACTCCACTCATTCCGCTTTTGCGTGTTTTTCGTATCTGGATATAAGTGAAGTAGACTCCACTCGCTACGCTTTTGTGTGTTTTTCGTACGTGGATATAAGTGAATTAGACTCCACTCGCTACGCTTTTGTGTGTGTTTTCGTACGTGGATATAAGTGAAGAAGACTCCACTCATTCCGCTTTTGCGTGTTTTTCGTATCTGGATAAAGTAAAGTAGACTCCACACGCTACGATTGTGATATTATTTCGTACCTGGATATAAGTGAAGTAGACTCCACACGCTACGTTTTTATGTTTTTTCGTACCTGGATATAAGTGAAGAAGACTCCACACGCTACGCTTTTGTGTGTTTATTTCTTATCTGGATATAAGTGAAGTAGATTCCACTCGCTACGCTTGTGTGTTTATTTCGTATCTGGATATAAGTGAAGTAAACTCCACTCGCTACGTTTTTGTGTGTTTATTTCGTATCTGGATATAAGTGAAGTAGACTCCACACGCTACGCTGTTGTGTGTTTTTCGTACCTGGATATAAGTGAAGTAGACTCCACTCGCTACGCTTTTGTGTGTTTTTCGTACGTGGATATAAGTGAAGAAGACTCCACTCATTCCGCTTTTGTGTGTTTTTCTTATCTGGATATAAGTGAAGTAGACTCCACTCGCTACGGTTTTGTGTGTTTATATCGTATCTGGATATAAGTGAAGTAGACTCCACTCGCTACGCTTTTGTGTGTTTTTCGTACCTTTATATAAGTGAAGTAGACTCCACTCGCAACGGTTTTGTGTGTTTATTTCGTATCTGGATATAAGTGAAGTAGACTCCACACGCTACGCTTGTGTGTTTATTTCGTACCTGGATAAAAGTGAAATAGACTCCACTCGCTACGCTTGTGTGTTTATTTCGTATCTGGATATAAGTGAAGTAAACTCCACTCGCTACGTTTTTGTGTGTTTATATCGTATCTGGATGTAAGTGAAGAAGACTCCACACACTACGCTTGTGATTTTTTTCGTACCTGGATATAAGTACAGTAGACTCCACACGCTACGCTTGTGTGTTTATTTCGTATCTGGATATAAGTGAAGTAGACTCCAGTTGCTACGCTTTTGTGTGTTTTTCGTACCTGGATATAAGTAAAGTAGACTCCACTCGCTACGCTTTTGTGTGTTTTTCGTACATGGATATAAGTGAAGTAGACTCCACTCGCTACGCTTTTGTGTGTTTTTCGTACGTGGATATAAGTGAAGAAGACTCCACTCATTCCGCTTTTGCGTGTTTTTCGTATCTGGATATAAGTGAAGTAGACTCCACTCGCTACGGTTTTGTGTGTTTATATCGTATCTGGATATAAGTGAAGTAGACTCCACACGCTACGCTTGTGTGTTTATTTCGTACCTGGATAAAAGTGAAATAGACTCCACTCGCTACGCTTTTGTGTGTTTTTCGTACCTGGATATAAGTGAAGTAGACTCCACTCGCTACGCTTTTGTGTGTGTTTTCGTACGTGGATATAAGTAAAGAAGACTCCACTCATTCCGCTTTTGCGTGTTTTTCGTATCTGGATATAAGTGAAGTAGACTCCACTCGCTACGGTTTTGTGTGTTTATATCGTATCTGGATATAAGTGAAGTAGACTCCACACGCTACGCTTGTGTGTTTATTTCGTACCTGGATAAAAGTGAAATAGACTCCACTCGCTACGCTTTTGTGTGTTTTTTGTACCTGGATATAAATGAAGTAGACTCCACTCGCTACGCTTTTGTGTGTTTTTCGTACCTGGATATAAGTGAAGTAGACTCCACTCGCTACGCTTTTGTGTGTGTTTTCGTACGTGGATATAAGTGAAGAAGACTCCACTCATTCCGCTTTTGCGTGTTTTTCGTATCTGGATATAAGTGAAGTAGACTCCACTCGCTACGCTTTTGTGTGTTTTTCGTACGTGGATATAAGTGAATTAGACTCCACTCGCTACGCTTTTGTGTGTTTTTTGTACCTGGATATATGTGAAGTAGACTCCACTCGCTACGCTTTTGTGTGTTTTTAGTACCTGGATATAGTGAAGAAGACTCCACACGCTACGCTTGTGATATTATTTCGTACCTGGATATAAGTGAAGTAGACTCCACACGCTACGTTTTTGTGTTTTTTCGTACCCGGATATAAGTGAAGAAGACTCCACACGCTACGCTTTTGTGTGTTTATTTCTTATCTGGATATAAGTGAAGTAGATTCCACTCGCTACGCTTGTGTGTTTATTTCGTATCTGGATATAAGTGAAGTAAACTCCACTCTCTACGTTTTTGTGTGTTTATTTCGTATCTGGATATAAGTGAAGTAGACTCCACACGCTACGCTGTTGTGTGTTTTTCGTACCTGGATATAAGTGAAGTAGACTCCACACGCTACGCTTTTGTGTGTTTATTTCTTATCTGGATATAAGTGAAGTAGATTCCACTCGCTACGCTTGTGTGTTTATTTCGTATCTGGATATAAGTGAAGTAAACTCCACTCGCTACGTTTTTGTGTGTTTATTTCGTATCTGGATATAAGTGAAGTAGACTCCACACGCTACGCTGTTGTGTGTTTTTCGTACCTGGATATAAGTGAAGTAGACTCCACTCGCTACGCTTTTGTGTGTTTTTCGTACGTGGATATAAGTGAAGAAGACTCCACTCATTCCGCTTTTGTGTGTTTTTCTTATCTGGATATAAGTGAAGTAGACTCCACTCGCTACGGTTTTGTGTGTTTATATCGTATCTGGATATAAGTGAAGTAGACTCCACTCGCTACGCTTTTGTGTGTTTTTCGTACCTTTATATAAGTGAAGTAGACTCCACTCGCAACGGTTTTGTGTGTTTATTTCGTATCTGGATATAAGTGAAGTAGACTCCACACGCTACGCTTGTGTGTTTATTTCGTACCTGGATAAAAGTGAAATAGACTCCACTCGCTACGCTTGTGTGTTTATTTCGTATCTGGATATAAGTGAAGTAAACTCCACTCGCTACGTTTTTGTGTGTTTATATCGTATCTGGATGTAAGTGAAGAAGACTCCACACACTACGCTTGTGATTTTTTTCGTACCTGGATATAAGTACAGTAGACTCCACACGCTACGCTTGTGTGTTTATTTCGTATCTGGATATAAGTGAAGTAGACTCCAGTTGCTACGCTTTTGTGTGTTTTTCGTACCTGGATATAAGTAAAGTAGACTCCACTCGCTACGCTTTTGTGTGTTTTTCGTACATGGATATAAGTGAAGTAGACTCCACTCGCTACGCTTTTGTGTGTTTTTCGTACGTGGATATAAGTGAAGAAGACTCCACTCATTCCGCTTTTGCGTGTTTTTCGTATCTGGATATAAGTGAAGTAGACTCCACTCGCTACGGTTTTGTGTGTTTATATCGTATCTGGATATAAGTGAAGTAGACTCCACACGCTACGCTTGTGTGTTTATTTCGTACCTGGATAAAAGTGAAATAGACTCCACTCGCTACGCTTTTGTGTGTTTTTCGTACCTGGATATAAGTGAAGTAGACTCCACTCGCTACGCTTTTGTGTGTGTTTTCGTACGTGGATATAAGTAAAGAAGACTCCACTCATTCCGCTTTTGCGTGTTTTTCGTATCTGGATATAAGTGAAGTAGACTCCACTCGCTACGGTTTTGTGTGTTTATATCGTATCTGGATATAAGTGAAGTAGACTCCACACGCTACGCTTGTGTGTTTATTTCGTACCTGGATAAAAGTGAAATAGACTCCACTCGCTACGCTTTTGTGTGTTTTTTGTACCTGGATATAAATGAAGTAGACTCCACTCGCTACGCTTTTGTGTGTTTTTCGTACCTGGATATAAGTGAAGTAGACTCCACTCGCTACGCTTTTGTGTGTGTTTTCGTACGTGGATATAAGTGAAGAAGACTCCACTCATTCCGCTTTTGCGTGTTTTTCGTATCTGGATATAAGTGAAGTAGACTCCACTCGCTACGCTTTTGTGTGTTTTTCGTACGTGGATATAAGTGAATTAGACTCCACTCGCTACGCTTTTGTGTGTTTTTTGTACCTGGATATATGTGAAGTAGACTCCACTCGCTACGCTTTTGTGTGTTTTTAGTACCTGGATATAGTGAAGAAGACTCCACACGCTACGCTTGTGATATTATTTCGTACCTGGATATAAGTGAAGTAGACTCCACACGCTACGTTTTTGTGTTTTTTCGTACCTGGATATAAGTGAAGAAGACTCCACACGCTACGCTTTTGTGTGTTTATTTCTTATCTGGATATAAGTGAAGTAGATTCCACTCGCTACGCTTGTGTGTTTATTTCGTATCTGGATATAAGTGAAGTAAACTCCACTCTCTACGTTTTTGTGTGTTTATTTCGTATCTGGATATAAGTGAAGTAGACTCCACACGCTACGCTGTTGTGTGTTTTTCGTACCTGGATATAAGTGAAGTAGACTCCACTCGCTACGCTTTTGTGTGTTTTTCGTACATGGATATAAGTGAAGTAGACTCCACTCGCTACGGTTTTGTGTGTTTATATCGTATCTGGATATAAGTACAGTAGACTCCACACGCTACGCTTGTGTGTTTATTACGTATCTGGATATAAGTGAAGTAGACTCCACTCGCTACTCTTTTGTGTGTTTTTCGTACGTGGATATAAGTGAAGAAGACTCCTCTCATTCCGCTTTTGTGTGTTTTTCGTATCTAAATATAAGTGAAGTAGACTCCACACGCTACGCTTGTGTGTTTATTTCGTACCTGGATAAAAGTGAAATAGACTCCACTCGCTACGCTTTTGTGTGTTTTTTGCACCTGGATATAAATGAAGTAGACTCCACTCGCTACGCTTTTGTGTGTTTTTCGTACCTGGATATAAGTGAAGTAGACTCCACTCGCTACGCTTTTGTGTGTGTTTTCGTACGTGGATATAAGTGAAGAAGACTCCACTCATTCCGCTTTTGTGTGTTTTTCGTATCTGGATATAAGTGAAGTAGACTCCACTCGCTACGGTTTTGTGTGTTTATATCGTATCTGAATATAAGTGAAGTAGATTCCACTCGCTACGCTTGTGTGTTTATTTCGTATCTGGATATAAGTGAAGTAGACTCCACTCGCTACGCTTTTGTGTGTTTTTCGTATCTGGATATAAGTGAAGTAGACTCCACTCGCTACGCTTTTGTGTGTTTATTTTGTATCTGGATATAAGTGAAGTAGACTTCACACGCTACGCTTTTGTGCTTATTTCGTACCTGGATATAAGTGAAATAGACTCTACTCGCTACGCTTTTGTGTGTTTTTCGTACCTTTATATAAGTGAAGTAGACTCCACTCGCAACGGTTTTGTGTGTTTATTTCGTATCTGGATAAAAGTGAAGTAGACTCCACACGCTACGCTTGTGTGTTTATTTCGTACCTAGATAAATTGAAATAGACTCCACTCGCTACGCTTTTGTGTGTTTTTCGTACCTGGATATAAGTGAAGAAGACTCCACTCATTCCGCTCTTGTGTGTTTTTCGTATCTGGATATAAGTGAAGTAGACTCCACTTGCTACGGTTTTGTGTGTTTATATCGTATCTGGATGTAAGTGAAGAAGACTCCACACACTACGCTTGTGATTTTTTTCGTACCTGGATATAAGTACAGTAGACTCCACACGCTACGCTTGTGTTTTTATTTCGTATCTGGATATAAGTGAAGTAGACTCCAGTTGCTACGCTTTTGTGTGTTTTTCGTACCTGGAAATAAATGAAGAAAACTCTACACGCTACGCTTTTGTGTGTTTATTTCGGATCTGGATAAAAGTGAAGTAGACTCCACACGCTACGCTTGTGTGCTTATTTCGTACCTTGAAATAAGTGAAATAGACTCCACTCGCTACGATTTTGTGTGTTTTTTGTACCTGGATATAAATGAAGTAGACTCCACTCGCTACGCTTTTGTGTGTTTTTCGTACCTGGATATAAGTGAAGTAGACTCCCCTCGCTACGCTTTTGTGTGTTTTTCGTACCTGGATATAAGTGAAGTAGACTCCACTCGCTACGCTTTTGTGTGTTTTTCGTACGTAGATATAGGTGAAGAAGACTCCACTCATTCCGCTTTTGTGTGTTTTTCGTATCTGGATATAAGTGAAGTAGACTTTACTCGCTACGGTTTTGTGTGTTTATATCGTATCTGGATATAAGTGAAGTAGACTCCACTCGCTACGCTTTTGTGTGTTTTTCGTACGTGGATATAAGTGAATTAGACTCCACAAGCTACGTTTTTGTGTGTTTTTCGTACCTTTATATAAGTGAAGTAGACTCCACTCGCAACGGTTTTGTGTGTTTATTTCGTATCTGAATATAAGTGAAGTAGATTCGACACGATACGCTTGTGTGTTTATTTCGTATCTGGATATAAGTGAAGTAGACTCCACTCGCTACGCTTTTGTGTGTTTTTCGTACGTGGATATAAGTGAAGAAGACTCCACTCATTCCGCTTTTGTGTGTTTTTCGTATCTGGATATAAGTGAAGTAGACTCTACTCGCTACGGTTTTGTGTGTTTATATCGTATCTGGATATAAGTGAAGTAGACTCCACACGCTACGCTTGTGTGTTTATTTCGTACCTGGATAAAAGTGAAATAGACTCCACTCGCGACGCTTTTGTGTGTTTTTCGTACCTGGATATAAGTGAAGTAGACTCCACTCGCTACGCTTTTGTGTGTTTTTCGTACGTGGATATAAGTGAAGAAGACTCCACTCATTCCGCTTTTGTGTGTTTTTCTTATCTGGATATAAGTGAAGTAGACTCCACTCGCTACGGTTTTGTGTGTTTATATCGTATCTGGATATAAGTGAAGTAGACTCCACTCGCTACGCTTTTGTGTGTTTTTCGTACCTTTATATAAGTGAAGTAGACTCCACTCGCAACGGTTTTGTGTGTTTATTTCGTATCTGGATATAAGTGAAGTAGACTCCACACGCTACGCTTGTGTGTTTATTTCGTACCTGGATAAAAGTGAAATAGACTCCACTCGCTACGCTTGTGTGTTTATTTCGTATCTGGATATAAGTGAAGTAAACTCCACTCGCTACGTTTTTGTGTGTTTATATCGTATCTGGATGTAAGTGAAGAAGACTCCACACACTACGCTTGTGATTTTTTTCGTACCTGGATATAAGTACAGTAGACTCCACACGCTACGCTTGTGTGTTTATTTCGTATCTGGATATAAGTGAAGTAGACTCCAGTTGCTACGCTTTTGTGTGTTTTTCGTACCTGGATATAAGTAAAGTAGACTCCACTCGCTACGCTTTTGTGTGTTTTTCGTACATGGATATAAGTGAAGTAGACTCCACTCGCTACGCTTTTGTGTGTTTTTCGTACGTGGATATAAGTGAAGAAGACTCCACTCATTCCGCTTTTGCGTGTTTTTCGTATCTGGATATAAGTGAAGTAGACTCCACTCGCTACGGTTTTGTGTGTTTATATCGTATCTGGATATAAGTGAAGTAGACTCCACACGCTACGCTTGTGTGTTTATTTCGTACCTGGATAAAAGTGAAATAGACTCCACTCGCTACGCTTTTGTGTGTTTTTTGCACCTGGATATAAATGAAGTAGACTCCACTCGCTACGCTTTTGTGTGTTTTTCGTACCTGGATATAAGTGAAGTAGACTCCACTCGCTACGCTTTTGTGTGTGTTTTCGTACGTGGATATAAGTGAAGAAGACTCCACTCATTCCGCTTTTGTGTGTTTTTCGTATCTGGATATAAGTGAAGTAGACTCCACTCGCTACGGTTTTGTGTGTTTATATCGTATCTGAATATAAGTGAAGTAGATTCCACTCGCTACGCTTGTGTGTTTATTTCGTATCTGGATATAAGTGAAGTAGACTCCACTCGCTACGCTTTTGTGTGTTTTTCGTATCTGGATATAAGTGAAGTAGACTCCACTCGCTACGCTTTTGTGTGTTTATTTTGTATCTGGATATAAGTGAAGTAGACTTCACACGCTACGCTTTTGTGCTTATTTCGTACCTGGATATAAGTGAAATAGACTCTACTCGCTACGCTTTTGTGTGTTTTTCGTACCTTTATATAAGTGAAGTAGACTCCACTCGCAACGGTTTTGTGTGTTTATTTCGTATCTGGATAAAAGTGAAGTAGACTCCACACGCTACGCTTGTGTGTTTATTTCGTACCTAGATAAATTGAAATAGACTCCACTCGCTACGCTTTTGTGTGTTTTTCGTACCTGGATATAAGTGAAGAAGACTCCACTCATTCCGCTCTTGTGTGTTTTTCGTATCTGGATATAAGTGAAGTAGACTCCACTTGCTACGGTTTTGTGTGTTTATATCGTATCTGGATGTAAGTGAAGAAGACTCCACACACTACGCTTGTGATTTTTTTCGTACCTGGATATAAGTACAGTAGACTCCACACGCTACGCTTGTGTTTTTATTTCGTATCTGGATATAAGTGAAGTAGACTCCAGTTGCTACGCTTTTGTGTGTTTTTCGTACCTGGAAATAAATGAAGAAAACTCTACACGCTACGCTTTTGTGTGTTTATTTCGGATCTGGATAAAAGTGAAGTAGACTCCACACGCTACGCTTGTGTGCTTATTTCGTACCTTGAAATAAGTGAAATAGACTCCACTCGCTACGATTTTGTGTGTTTTTTGTACCTGGATATAAATGAAGTAGACTCCACTCGCTACGCTTTTGTGTGTTTTTCGTACCTGGATATAAGTGAAGTAGACTCCCCTCGCTACGCTTTTGTGTGTTTTTCGTACCTGGATATAAGTGAAGTAGACTCCACTCGCTACGCTTTTGTGTGTTTTTCGTACGTAGATATAGGTGAAGAAGACTCCACTCATTCCGCTTTTGTGTGTTTTTCGTATCTGGATATAAGTGAAGTAGACTTTACTCGCTACGGTTTTGTGTGTTTATATCGTATCTGGATATAAGTGAAGTAGACTCCACTCGCTACGCTTTTGTGTGTTTTTCGTACGTGGATATAAGTGAATTAGACTCCACAAGCTACGTTTTTGTGTGTTTTTCGTACCTTTATATAAGTGAAGTAGACTCCACTCGCAACGGTTTTGTGTGTTTATTTCGTATCTGAATATAAGTGAAGTAGATTCGACACGATACGCTTGTGTGTTTATTTCGTATCTGGATATAAGTGAAGTAGACTCCACTCGCTACGCTTTTGTGTGTTTTTCGTACGTGGATATAAGTGAAGAAGACTCCACTCATTCCGCTTTTGTGTGTTTTTCGTATCTGGATATAAGTGAAGTAGACTCTACTCGCTACGGTTTTGTGTGTTTATATCGTATCTGGATATAAGTGAAGTAGACTCCACACGCTACGCTTGTGTGTTTATTTCGTACCTGGATAAAAGTGAAATAGACTCCACTCGCGACGCTTTTGTGTGTTTTTCGTACCTGGATATAAGTGAAGTAGACTCCACTCGCTACGCTTTTGTGTGTTTTTCGTACGTGGATATAAGTGAAGAAGACTCCACTCATTCCGCTTTTGTGTGTTTTTCTTATCTGGATATAAGTGAAGTAGACTCCACTCGCTACGGTTTTGTGTGTTTATATCGTATCTGGATATAAGTGAAGTAGACTCCACTCGCTACGCTTTTGTGTGTTTTTCGTACCTTTATATAAGTGAAGTAGACTCCACTCGCAACGGTTTTGTGTGTTTATTTCGTATCTGGATATAAGTGAAGTAGACTCCACACGCTACGCTTGTGTGTTTATTTCGTACCTGGATAAAAGTGAAATAGACTCCACTCGCTACGCTTGTGTGTTTATTTCGTATCTGGATATAAGTGAAGTAAACTCCACTCGCTACGTTTTTGTGTGTTTATATCGTATCTGGATGTAAGTGAAGAAGACTCCACACACTACGCTTGTGATTTTTTTCGTACCTGGATATAAGTACAGTAGACTCCACACGCTACGCTTGTGTGTTTATTTCGTATCTGGATATAAGTGAAGTAGACTCCAGTTGCTACGCTTTTGTGTGTTTTTCGTACCTGGATATAAGTAAAGTAGACTCCACTCGCTACGCTTTTGTGTGTTTTTCGTACATGGATATAAGTGAAGTAGACTCCACTCGCTACGCTTTTGTGTGTTTTTCGTACGTGGATATAAGTGAAGAAGACTCCACTCATTCCGCTTTTGCGTGTTTTTCGTATCTGGATATAAGTGAAGTAGACTCCACTCGCTACGGTTTTGTGTGTTTATATCGTATCTGGATATAAGTGAAGTAGACTCCACACGCTACGCTTGTGTGTTTATTTCGTACCTGGATAAAAGTGAAATAGACTCCACTCGCTACGCTTTTGTGTGTTTTTCGTACCTGGATATAAGTGAAGTAGACTCCACTCGCTACGCTTTTGTGTGTGTTTTCGTACGTGGATATAAGTAAAGAAGACTCCACTCATTCCGCTTTTGCGTGTTTTTCGTATCTGGATATAAGTGAAGTAGACTCCACTCGCTACGGTTTTGTGTGTTTATATCGTATCTGGATATAAGTGAAGTAGACTCGACACGCTACGCTTGTGTGTTTATTTCGTACCTGGATAAAAGTGAAATAGACTCCACTCGCTACGCTTTTGTGTGTTTTTTGTACCTGGATATAAATGAAGTAGACTCCACTCGCTACGCTTTTGTGTGTTTTTCGTACCTGGATATAAGTGAAGTAGACTCCACTCGCTACGCTTTTGTGTGTGTTTTCGTACGTGGATATAAGTGAAGAAGACTCCACTCATTCCGCTTTTGCGTGTTTTTCGTATCTGGATATAAGTGAAGTAGACTCCACTCGCTACGCTTTTGTGTGTTTTTCGTACGTGGATATAAGTGAATTAGACTCCACTCGCTACGCTTTTGTGTGTTTTTTGTACCTGGATATATGTGAAGTAGACTCCACTCGCTACGCTTTTGTGTGTTTTTAGTACCTGGATATAGTGAAGAAGACTCCACACGCTACGCTTGTGATATTATTTCGTACCTGGATATAAGTGAAGTAGACTCCACACGCTACGTTTTTGTGTTTTTTCGTACCTGGATATAAGTGAAGAAGACTCCACACGCTACGCTTTTGTGTGTTTATTTCTTATCTGGATATAAGTGAAGTAGATTCCACTCGCTACGCTTGTGTGTTTATTTCGTATCTGGATATAAGTGAAGTAAACTCCACTCTCTACGTTTTTGTGTGTTTATTTCGTATCTGGATATAAGTGAAGTAGACTCCACACGCTACGCTGTTGTGTGTTTTTCGTACCTGGATATAAGTGAAGTAGACTCCACTCGCTACGCTTTTGTGTGTTTTTCGTACATGGATATAAGTGAAGTAGACTCCACTCGCTACGGTTTTGTGTGTTTATATCGTATCTGGATATAAGTACAGTAGACTCCACACGCTACGCTTGTGTGTTTATTACGTATCTGGATATAAGTGAAGTAGACTCCACTCGCTACTCTTTTGTGTGTTTTTCGTACGTGGATATAAGTGAAGAAGACTCCTCTCATTCCGCTTTTGTGTGTTTTTCGTATCTAAATATAAGTGAAGTAGACTCCACACGCTACGCTTGTGTGTTTATTTCGTACCTGGATAAAAGTGAAATAGACTCCACTCGCTACGCTTTTGTGTGTTTTTTGCACCTGGATATAAATGAAGTAGACTCCACTCGCTACGCTTTTGTGTGTTTTTCGTACCTGGATATAAGTGAAGTAGACTCCACTCGCTACGCTTTTGTGTGTGTTTTCATACGTGGATATAAGTGAAGAAGACTCCACTCATTCCGCTTTTGTGTGTTTTTCGTATCTGGATATAAGTGAAGTAGACTCCACTCGCTACGGTTTTGTGTGTTTATATCGTATCTGAATATAAGTGAAGTAGATTCCACTCGCTACGCTTGTGTGTTTATTTCGTATCTGGATATAAGTGAAGTAGACTCCACTCGCTACGCTTTTGTGTGTTTTTCGTATCTGGATATAAGTGAAGTAGACTCCACTCGCTACGCTTTTGTGTGTTTATTTTGTATCTGGATATAAGTGAAGTAGACTTCACACGCTACGCTTTTGTGCTTATTTCGTACCTGGATATAAGTGAAATAGACTCTACTCGCTACGCTTTTGTGTGTTTTTCGTACCTTTATATAAGTGAAGTAGACTCC
The DNA here is from genome assembly GCA_963513935.1 of Aphrophora alni. Lineage (NCBI taxonomy): Eukaryota > Metazoa > Arthropoda > Insecta > Hemiptera > Aphrophoridae > Aphrophora > Aphrophora alni. Next base: position 148,052,592 of record OY740769.1, on the reverse strand, counting down.
ACTCGCAACGGTTTTGTGTGTTTATTTCGTATCTGGATAAAAGTGAAGTAGACTCCACACGCTACGCTTGTGTGTTTATTTCGTACCTAGATAAATTGAAATAGACTCCACTCGCTACGCTTTTGTGTGTTTTTCGTACCTGGATATAAGTGTAGTAGACTCCACTCGCTACGCTTTTGTGTGTTTTTCGTACATGGATATAAGTGAAGTAGACTCTACTCGCTACGGTTTTGTGTGTTTATATCGTATCTGGATATAAGTACAGTAGACTCCACACGCTACGCTTGTGTGTTTATTACGTATCTGGATATAAGTGAAGAAGACTCCACTCGCTACGCTTTTGTGTGTTTTTCGTACGTGGATATAAGTGAAGAAGACTCCACTCATTCCGCTTTTGTGTGTTTTTCGTATCTGGATATAAGTGAAGTAGACTCCACACGCTACGCTTGTGTGTTTATTTCGTACCTGGATAAAAGTGAAATAGACTCCACTCGCTACGCTTTTGTGTGTTTTTTGCACCTGGATATAAATGAAGTAGACTCTACTCGCTACGCTTTTGTGTGTTTTTCGTACCTGGATATAAGTGAAGTAGACTCCACTCGCTACGCTTTTGTGTGTGTTTTCGTACGTGGATATAAGTGAAGAAGACTCCACTCATTCCGCTTTTGTGTGTTTTTCGTATCTGGATATAAGTGAAGTAGACTCCACTCGCTACGGTTTTGTGTGTTTATATCGTATCTGGATATAAGTGAAGTAGATTCCACTCGCTACGCTTGTGTGTTACTTCGTATCTGGATATAAGTGAAGTAGACTCCACTCGCTACGCTTTTGTGTGTTTTTCGTATCTGGATATAAGTGAAGTAGACTCCACTCGCTACGATTTTGTGTGTTTATTTTGTATCTGGATATAAGTGAAGTAGACTTCACACGCTACGCTTGTGTGCTTATTTCGTACCTGGATATAAGTGAAATAGACTCTACTCGCTACGCTTTTGTGTGTTTTTCGTACCTTTATATAAGTGAAGTAGACTCCACTCGCAACGGTTTTGTGTGTTTATTTCGTATCTGGATAAAAGTGAAGTAGACTCCACACGCTACGCTTGTGTGTTTATTTCGTACCTAGATAAAAGTGAAATAGACTCCACTCGCTACGCTTTTGTGTGTTTTTTGTACCTGGATATAAATGAAGTAGACTCCACTCGCTACGCTTTTGTGTGTTTTTCGTACCTGGATATAAGTGAAGTAGACTCCACTCGCTACGCTTTTGTGTGTGTTTTCGTACGTGGATATAAGTGAAGAAGACTCCACTCATTCCGCTTTTGCGTGTTTTTCGTATCTGGATATAAGTGAAGTAGACTCCACTCGCTACGGTTTTGTGTGTTTATATCTTATCTGGATATAAGTGAAGTAGACTCCACTCGCTACGCTTTTGTGTGTTTTTCGTACGTGGATATAAGTGAATTAGACTCCACAAGCTACGCTTTTGTGTGTTTTTTGTACCTTTATATAAGTGAAGTAGACTCCACTCGATACGTTTTTGTGTTTTTATTTCGTATCTGGATATAAGTGAAGTAGAATCCACACGCTACGCTTTTGTGTGTTTTTCGTACCTGGATATAAGTGAAGAAGACTCCACTCATTCCGCTTTTGTGTGTTTTTCGTATCTGGATATAAGTGAAGTAGACTCCACTCGCTACGGTTTTGTGTGTTAATATCGTATCTGGATATAAATGAAGTAGACTCCACTCTCTACGCTTTTGTGTGTTTTTCGTACCTGGATATAAGTGAAGTAGACTCCACTCGCTACGCTTTTGTGTGTGTTTTCGTACGTGGATATAAGTGAAGAAGACTCCACTCATTCCGCTTTTGCGTGTTTTTCGTATCTGGATATAAGTGAAGTAGACTCCACTCGCTACGCTTTTGTGTTTTTCGTACGTGGATATAAGTGAATTAGACTCCACTCGCTACGCTTTTGTGTGTTTTTTGTACCTGGATATATGTGAAGTAGACTCCACTCGCTACGCTTTTGTGTGTTTTTAGTACCTTGATATAGTGAAGAAGACTCCACACGCTACGCTTGTGATTTTATTTCGTACCTGGATATAAGTGAAGTAGACTCCACACGCTACGCTTTTGTGTGTTTTTCGTACGTGGATATAAGTGAAGAAGACTCCACTCATTCTGCTTTTGTGTGTTTTTCGTAACTGGATATAAATGAAGTAGACTCCACTATCTACGCTTTTGTGTGTTTTTCGTACCTGGATATAAGTGAAGTAGACTCCACTCGCTACGCTTTTGTGTGTGTTTTCGTACGTGGATATAAGTGAAGAAGACTCCACTCATTTCGCTTTTGCGTGTTTTTCGTATCTGGATATAAGTGAAGTAGACTCCACTCGCTACGCTTTTGTGTGTTTTTCGTACGTGGATATAAGTGAATTAGACTCCACTCGCTACGCTTTTGTGTGTTTTTTGTACCTGGATATATGTGAAGTAGACTCCACTCGCTACGCTTTTGTGTGTTTTTAGTACCTTGATATAGTGAAGAAGACTCCACACGCTACGCTTGTGATTTTATTTCGTACCTTAATATAAGTGAAGTAGACTCCACACGCTACGCTTTTGTGTTTTTTTCGTACCTGGATATAAGTGAAGAAGACTCCACACGCTACGCTTTTGTGTTTTTATTTCTTATCTGGATATAAGTGAAGTAGATTCCACTCGCTACGCTTGTGTGTTTATTTCGTATCTGGATATAAGTGAAGTAAACTCCACTCGCTACGTTTTTGTGTGTTTTTCGTACCTGGATATAAGTGAAGTAGACTCCACTCGCTACGCTTTTGTGTGTTTTTCGTACATGGATATAAGTGAAGTAGACTCCACTCGCTACGATTTGTGTGTTTTTCGTACCTTTATATAAGTGAAGTAGACTCCACACGCTACGCTTTTGTGTGTTTTTTGCACCTGGATATAAATGAAGTAGACTCCACTCGCTACGATTTTGTGTGTTTTTCGTACCTGGATATAAGTGAAGTAGACTCCACTCGCTACGCTTTTGTGTGTTTTTCGTACCTTTATATAAGTGAAGTAGACTCCACTCGCAACGGTTTTGTGTGTTTATTTCGTATCTGGATATAAGTGAAGTAGACTCCACACGCTACGCTTGTGTGTTTATTTCGTACCTTGAAATAAGTGAAATAGACTCCACTCGCTACGCTTTTGTGTGTTTTTGTACCTGGATATAAGTGAAGTAGACTCCACTCGCCACGCTTTTGTGTGTTTTTCGTACCTGGATATAAGTGAAGAAGACTCCATCCATTCCGCTTGTGTGTTTTTCGTACATGGATATAAGTGAAGTAGACTCCACTCGCTACGCTTTTGTGTGTTATTCGTACCTTTATATAAGTGAAGTAGACTCCACTCGCAACGGTTTTGTGTGTTTATTTCGTATCTGGATATAAGTGAAGTAGACTCCACACGCTACGCTTGTGTGTTTATTTCGTACCTGGATAAAAGTGAAATAGACTCCACTCGCTACGCTTATGTGTGTGTTTTCGTACGTGGATATAAGTGAAGAAGACTCCACTCATTCCGCTTTTGTGTGTTTTTCGTATCTGGTTATAAGTGAAGTAGACTCCACTCGCTACGGTTTTGTGTGTTTATATCGTATCTGGATATAAGTACATTAGACTCCACACGCTACGCTTGTGTGTTTATTACGTATCTGGATATAAGTGAAGTAGACTCCACTCGCTACGCTTTTGTGTGTTTTTTGTACGTAGATATAAGTGAAGAAGACTCCACTCATTCCGCTTTTGTGTGTTTTTCGTATCTGGATATAAGTGAAGTAGACTCCACACGCTACGCTTGTGTGTTTATTTCGTACCTGGATAAAAGTGAAATAGACTCCACTCGCTACGCTTTTGTGTGTTTTTTGCACCTGGATATAAATGAAGTAGACTCCACTCGCTACGCTTTTGTGTGTTTATATCGTACCTGGATATAAGTGAAGTAGACTCCACTCGCTACGCTTTTGTGTGTGTTTTCGTACGTGGATATAAGTGAAGAAGACTCCACTCATTCCGCTTTTGTGTGTTTTTCGTATCTGGATATAAGTGAAGTAGACTCCACTCGCTACGGTTTTGTGTGTTTATATCGTATCTGGATATAAGTGAAGTAGATTCCACTCGCTACGCTTGTGTGTTTATTTCGTATCTGGATATAAGTGAAGTAGACTCCACTCGCTACGCTTTTGTGTGTTTTTCGTATCTGGATATAAGTGAAGTAGACTCCGCTCGCTACGGTTTTGTGTGTTTATATCGTATCTGGATATAAGTGAAGTAGACTCCACACGCTACGCTTGTGTGTTTATTTCGTACCTGGATAAAAGTGAAATAGACTCCACTCGCTACGCTTTTGTGTGTTTTTAGTACCTGGATATAGTAAAGAAGACTCCACACGCTACGCTTGTGATTTTATTTCGTACCTGGATATAAGTGAAGTAGACTCTACACGCTACGCTTTTGTGTTTTTTTCGTACCTGGATATAAGTGAAGAAGACTCCACACGCTACGCTTTTGTGTGTTTATTTCTTATCTGGATATAAGTGAAGTAGATTCCACTCGCTACGCTTGTGTGTTTATTTCGTATCTGGATATAAGTGAAGTAAACTCCACTCGCTACGTTTTTGTGTGTTTATTTCGTATCTGGATATAAGTGAAGTAGACTCCACACGCTACGCTGTTGTGTGTTTTTCGTACCTAGATATAAGTGAAGTAGACTCCACTCGCTACGCTTTTGTGTGTTTTTCGTACGTGGATATAAGTGAAGAAGACTCCACTCATTCCGCTCTTGTGTGTTTTTCTTATCTGGATATAAGTGAAGTAGACTCCACTCGCTACAGTTTTGTGTGTTTATATCGTATCTGGATATAAGTGAAGTAGACTTCACTCGCTACGATTTTGTGTGTTTTTCGTACGAGGATATAAGTGAATTAGACTCCACAAGCTACGATTTTGTGTGTTTTTCGTACCTTTATATAAGTGAAGTAGACTCCACTCGCAACGGTTTTGTGTGTTTATTTCGTATCTGGATATAATTGAAGTAGACTCCACACGCTACGCTTGTGTGTTTATTTCGTACCTGGATAAAAGTGAAATAGACTCCACTCGTTACGCTTGTGTGTTTATTTCGTATCTGGATATAAGTATAGTAAACTCCACTCGCTACGTTTTTGTGTGTTTATTTCGTATCTGGATATAAGTAAAGTAGACTCCACACGCTACGCTTTTGTGTGTTTTTCGTACCTGGATATAAGTGAAGAAGACTCCACTCATTCCGCTCTTGTGTGTTTTTCGTATCTGGATATAAGTGAAGTAGACTCCACTTGCTACAGTTTTGTGTGTTTATATCGTATCTGGATGTAAGTGAAGAAGACTCCACACTCTACGCTTGTGATTTTTTTCGTACCTGGATATAAGTACAGTAGACTCCACACGCTACGCTTGTGTGTTTATTTCGTATCTGGATATAAGTGAAGTAGACTCCAGTTGCTACGCTTTTGTGTGTTTTTTGTACCTGGAAATAAATGAAGAAAACTCTACACGATACGCTTTTGTGTGTTTATTTCGGATCTGGATATAAGTGAAGTAGACTCCACACGCTACGCTTGTGTGCTTATTTCGTACCTTGAAATAAGTGAAATAGACTCCACTCGCTACGCTTTTGTGTGTTTTTTGTACCTGGATATAAGTGAAGTAGACTCCACACGCTACGCTTTTGTGTGTTTTTCGTACGTGGATATAAGTGAAGAAGACTCCACTCATTCCGCTTTTGTGTGTTTTTCGTATCTGGATATAAGTGAAGTAGACTCCACTCGCTACGGTTTTGTGTGTTTATATCGTATCTGGATATAAGTGAAGTAGACTCCACTCGCTACGCTTTTGTGTGTTTTTCGTACGTGGATATAAATGAATTAGACTCCACAAGCTACGCTTTTGTGTGTTTTTCGTACCTTTATATAAGTGAAGTAGACTCCACTCGCAACGGTTTTGTGTGTTTATTTCGTATCTGGATATAAGTGAAGTAGACTCCACACGCTACGCTTGTGTGTTTATTTCGTACCTGGATAAAAGTGAAATAAACTCCACTCGCTACGCTTTTGTGTGTTTATTTTACCTGGATATAAATGAAGTAGACTCCATTCGCTACGCTTTTGTGTGTTTTTCGTACCTGGATATAAGTGAAGAAGACTCCACTCATTCCGCTTTTGTGTGTTTTTCGTATCTGAATATAAGTGAAGTAGACTCCACTCGCTACGGTTTTGTGTGTTTATATCGTATCTGGATATAAGTGAAGTAGATTCCACTCGCTACGCTTGTGTGTTTATTTCGTATCTGGATATAAGTGAAGTAGACTCCACTCGCTACGCTTTTGTGTGTTTTTCGTACGTGGATATAAGTGAAGAAGACTCCACTTATTCCGCTTTTGTGTGTTTATATCGTATCTGGATATAAGTAAAGTAGATTCCACTCGCTACGCTTGTGTGTTTATTACGTATCTGGATATAAGTGAAGTAGACTCCACTCGCTACGCTTTTGTGTGTTTTTCGTACCTGGATATAAGTGAAGAAGACTCTACTCATTCCGCTCTTGTGTGTTTTTCTTATCTGGATATAAGTAAAGTAGACTCCACTTGCTACGGTTTTGTGTGTTTATATCGTATCTGGATGTAAGTGAAGAAGACTCCACACACTACGCTTGTGATTTTTTTCGTACCTGGATATAAGTACAGTAGACTCCACACGCTACGCTTGTGTGTTTATTTCGTATCTGGATATAAGTGAAGTAGACTCCAGTTGCTACGTTTTTGTGTGTTTTTCGTACCTGGAAATAAATGAAGAAAACTCTACACGCTACGCTTTTGTGTGTTTATTTCGGATCTGGATATAAGTGAAGTAGACTCCACACGCTACGCTTGTGTGCTTATTTCGTACCTTGAAATAAGTGAAATAGACTCCACTCGCTACGCTTTTGTGTGTTTATTTCGTATCTGGATATAAGTGAAGTAGAATCCACACGCTACTCTTTTGTGTGTTTTTCGTACCTGGATATAAGTGAAGTAGACTCCACTCGCTACGCTTTTGTGTGTTTTTCGTACGTGGATATAAGTGAAGAAGACTCCACTAATTCCGCTGTTGTGTGTTTTTTGTATCTGGATATAAGTGAAGTAGACTCCACTCGCTACGGTTTTGTGTGTTTATATCGTATCTGGATATAAGTGAAGTAGACTCCACTCGCAACGGTTTTGTGTGTTTATTTCGTATCTGGATATAAGTGAAGTAGACTCCACACGCTACGCTTGTGTGTTTATTTCGTACCTGGATAAAAGTGAAATAGACTCCACTCGCTACGCTTTTGTGTGTTTTTTGTACCTGGATATAAATGAAGTAGACTCCACTCTCTACGCTTTTGTGTGTTTTTCGTACCTGGATATAAGTGAAGTAGACTCCACTCGCTACGCTTTTGTGTGTGTTTTCGTACGTGGATATAAGTGAAGAAGACTCCACTCATTCCGCTTTTGCGTTATTTTCGTATCTGGATATAAGTGAAGTAGACTCCACTCGCTACGCTTTTGTGTGTTTTTCGTACGTGGATATAAGTGAATCAGACTTCACTCGCTACGCTTTTGTGTGTTTTTTGTACCTGGATATATGTGAAGTAGACTCCACTCGCTACGCTTTTGTGTGTTTTTAGTACCTGGATATAGTGAAGAAGACTCCACACGCTACGCTTGTGATTTTATTTCGTACCTGGATATAAGTGAAGTAGAATCCACACGCTACGCTTTTGTGTGTTTTTCGTACCTGGATATAAGTGAAGTAGACTCCACACGCTACGCTTTTGTGTTTTTTCGTACCTGGATATAAGTGAAGAAGACTCCACACGCTACGGTTTTGTGTGTTTATTTCTTATCTGGATATAAGTGAAGTAGATTCCACTCGCTACGCTTGTGTGTTTATTTCGTATCTGGATATAAGTGAAGTAAACTCCACTCGCTACGTTTTTGTGTGTTTATTTCGTATCTGGTTATAAGTGAAGTAGACTCCACACGCTACGCTGTTGTGTGTTTTTCGTACCTGGATATAAGTGAAGTAGACTCCACTCGCTACGCTTTTGTGTGTTTTTCGTACATGGATATAAGTGAAGTAGACTCCACTCGCTACGCTTTTGTGTGTTTTTCGTACCTTTATATAAGTGAAGTAGACTCCACACGCTACGCTTGTGTGTTTATTTCGTACCTGGTTAAAGTGAAATAGACTCCACTCGCTACGCTTTTGTGTGTTTTTCGTACGTGGATATAAGTGAAGAAGACTCTACTCATTCCGCTTTTGTGTGTTTTTCGTATCTGGATATAAGTGAAGTAGACTCCACTCGCTACGGTTTTGTGTGTTTATATCGTATCTGGATATAAGTACAGTAGACTCCACACGCTACGCTTGTGTGTTTATTACGTATCTGGATATAAGTGAAGTAGACTCCACTCGCTACGCTTTTGTGTGTTTTTCGTACGTGGATATAAGTGAAGAAGACTCCACTCATTCCGCTTTTGTGTGTTTTTCGTATCTGGATATAAGTGAAGTAGACTCCACACGCTACGCTTGTGTGTTTATTTCGTACCTGGATAAAAGTGAAATAGTCTCCACTCGCTACGCTTTTGTGTGTTTTTTGCACCTGGATATAAATGAAGTAGACTCCACTCGCTACTCTTTTGTGTGTTTTTCGTACCTGGATATAAGTGAAGTAGACTCCACTCGCTACGCTTTTGTGTGTTTTTCGTACGTGGATATAAGTGAAGAAGACTCCACTAATTCCGCTGTTGTGTGTTTTTTGTATCTGGATATAAGTGAAGTAGACTCCACTCGCTACGGTTTTGTGTGTTTATATCGTATCTGGATATAAGTGAAGTAGACTCCACTCGCAACGGTTTTGTGTGTTTATTTCGTATCTGGATATAAGTGAAGTAGACTCCACACGCTACGCTTGTGTGTTTATTTCGTACCTGGATAAAAGTGAAATAGACTCCACTCGCTACGCTTTTGTGTGTTTTTTGTACCTGGATATAAATGAAGTAGACTCCACTCTCTACGCTTTTTTGTGTTTTTCGTACCTGGATATAAGTGAAGTAGACTCCACTCGCTACGCTTTTGTGTGTGTTTTCGTACGTGGATATAAGTGAAGAAGACTCCACTCATTCCGCTTTTGCGTTATTTTCGTATCTGGATATAAGTGAAGTAGACTCCACTCGCTACGCTTTTGTGTGTTTTTCGTACGTGGATATAAGTGAATCAGACTTCACTCGCTACGCTTTTGTGTGTTTTTTGTACCTGGATATATGTGAAGTAGACTCCACTCGCTACGCTTTTGTGTGTTTTTAGTACCTGGATATAGTGAAGAAGACTCCACACGCTACGCTTGTGATTTTATTTCGTACCTGGATATAAGTGAAGTAGAATCCACACGCTACGCTTTTGTGTGTTTTTCGTACCTGGATATAAGTGAAGTAGACTCCACACGCTACGCTTTTGTGTTTTTTTCGTACCTGGATATAAGTGAAGAAGACTCCACACGCTACGCTTGTGATTTTATTTCGTACCTGGATATAAGTGAAGTAGAATCCACACGCTACGCTTTTGTGTGTTTTTCGTACCTGGATATAAGTTAAGTAGACTCCACTCGCTACGCTTTTGTGTGTTTTTCGTACGTGGATATAAGTGAAGAAGACTCCACTAATTCCGCTGTTGTGTGTTTTTTGTATCTGGATATAAGTGAAGTAGACTCCACTCGCTACGGTTTTGTGTGTTTGTATCGTATCTGGATATAAGTGAAGTAGACTCCACTCGCAACGGTTTTGTGTGTTTATTTCGTATCTGGATATAAGTGAAGTAGACTCCACACGCTACGCTTGTGTGTTTATTTCGTACCTGGATAAAAGTGAAATAGTCTCCACTCGCTACGCTTTTGTGTGTTTTTTGCACCTGGATATAAATGAAGTAGACTCCACTCGCTACGCTTTTGTGTGTTTTTCGTACCTAGATATAAGTGAAGTAGACTCCACTTGCTACGCTTTTGTGTATGTTTTCGTACGTGGATATAAGTGAAGAAGACTCCACTCATTCCGCTTTTGTGTGTTTTTCGTATCTGGATATAAGTGAAGTAGACTCTACTCGCTACGCTTTTGTGTGTTTTTCGTACCTTTATATAAGTGAAGTAGACTCCACTCGCAACGGTTTTGTGTGTTTATTTCGTATCTGGATAAAAGTGAAGTAGACTCCACACGCTACGCTTGTGTGTTTATTTCGTACCTAGATAAAAGTGAAATAGACTCCACTCGCTACGCTTTTGTGTGTTTTTTCGTACCTGGATATAAGTACAGTAGACTCCACACGCTACGCTTGTGTGTTTATTTCGTATCTGGATATAAGTGAAGTAGACTCCAGTTGCTACGCTTTTGTGTGTTTTTCGTACCTGGAAATAAATGAAGAAAACTCTACACGCTACGCTTTTGTGTGTTTATTTCGGATCTGGATATAAGTGAAGTAGACTCCACACGCTACGCTTGTGTGCTTATTTCGTACCTTGAAATAAGTGAAGTAGACTCCACTCGCTACGGTTTTGTGTGTTTATTTCGTATCTGGATATAAGTGAAGTAGACTCCACACGCTACGCTTGTGTGTTTTTTGTACCTGGATATAAATGAAGTAGACTCCACTCTCTACGCTTTTGTGTTTTTTTCGTACCTGGATATAAGTGAAGTAGACTCCACTCGCTACGCTTTTGTGTGTGTTTTCGTACGTGGATATAAGTGAAGAAGACTCCACTCATTCCGCTTTTGCGTGTTTTTCGTATCTGGATATAAGTGAAGTAGACTCCACTCGCTACGCTTTTGTGTGTTTTTCGTACGTGTATATAAGTGAAGAAGACTCCACTCATTCCGCTTTTGTGTGTTTATATCGTATTTGGATATAAGTAAAGTAGATTCCACTCGCTACGCTTGTGTGTTAATTTCGTATCTGGATATAAGTGAAGTAGACTCCACTCGCTACGCATTTGTGTGTTTTTCGTATCTGGATATAAGTGAAGTAGACTCCACTCGCTACGCTTGTGTGTTTATTTCGTATCTGGATATAAGTGAAGTAAACTCCACTCGCTACGTTTTTGTGTGTTTATTTCGTATCTGGATATAAGTGAAGTAGACTCCACACGCTACGCTTTTGTGTGTTTTTAGTACCTGGATATAGTGAAGAAGACTCCACACGCTACGCTTGTGATTTTATTTCGTACCCGGATATAAGTGAAGTAGACTCCACACGCTACGCTTTTGTGTTTTTTTCGTACCTGGATATAAGTGAAGAAGACTCCACACGCTACGGTTTTGTGTGTTTATTTCTTATCTGGATATAAGTGAAGTAGATTCAACTCGCTACGCTTGTGTGTTTATTTCGTATCTGGATATAATTGAAGTAAACTCAACTCGCTACGTTTTTGTGTGTTTATTTCGTATCTGGTTATAAGTGAAGTAGACTCCACACGCTACGCTGTTGTGTGTTTTTCGTACCTGGATATAAGTGAAGTAGACTCCACTCGCTACGCTTTTGTGTGTTTTTCGTACATGGATATAAGTGAAGTAGACTCCACTCGCTACGCTTTTGTGTGTTTTTCGTACCTTTATATAAGTGAAGTAGACTCCACACGCTACGCTTGTGTGTTTATTTCGTACCTGGTTAAAGTGAAATAGACTCCACTCGCTACGCTTTTGTGTGTTTTTCGTACGTGGATATAAGTGAAGAAGACTCCACTCATTCCGCTTTTGTGTGTTTTTCGTATCTGGATATAAGTGAAGTAGACTCCACTCGCTACGGTTTTGTGTGTTTATATCGTATCTGGATATAAGTACAGTAGACTCCACACGCTACGCTTGTGTGTTTATTACGTATCTGGATATAAGTGAAGTAGACTCCACTCGCTACGCTTTTGTGTGTTTATTGTACGTGGATATAAGTGAAGAAGACTCCACTCATTCCGCTTTTGTGTGTTTTTCGTACATGGATATAAGTGAAGTAGACTCAACTCGCTACGCTTTCGTGTGTTTTTCGTACCTTTATATAAGTGAAGTAGACTCCACACGCTACGCTTGTGTGTTTATTTCGTACCTGGTTAAAGTGAAATAGACTCCACTCGCTACGCTTTTGTGTGTTTTTCGTACGTGGATATAAGTGAAGAAGACTCCACTCATTCCGCTTTTGTGTGTTTTTCGTATCTGGATATAAGTGAAGTAGACTCCACTCGCTACGGTTTTGTGTGTTTATATCGTATCTGGATATAAGTACAGTAGACTCCACACGCTACGCTTGTGTGTTTATTACGTATCTGGATATAAGTGAAGTAGACTCCACTCGCTACGCTTTTGTGTGTTTTTCGTACGTGGATATAAGTGAAGAAGACTCTACTCATTCCGCTTTTGTGTGTTTTTCGTATCTGGATATAAGTGAAGTAGACTCCACACGCTACGCTTGTGTGTTTATTTCGTACCTGGATAAAAGTGAAATAGTCTCCACTCGCTACGCTTTTGTGTGTTTTTTGCACCTGGATATAAATGAAGTAGACTCCACTCGCTACGCTTTTGTGTGTTTTTCGTACCTGGATATAAGTGAAGTAGACTCTACTCGCTACGCTTTTGTGTGTTTTTTGTACCTGGATATATGTGAAGTAGACTCCACTCGCTACGCTTTTGTGTGTTTTTAGTACCTGGATATAGTGAAGAAGACTCCACACGCTACGCTTGTGATTTTATTTCGTACCTGGATATAAGTGAAGTAGAATCCACACGCTACGCTTTTGTGTGTTTTTCGTACCTGGATATAAGTGAAGTAGACTCCACACGCTACGCTTTTGTGTTTTTTCGTACCTGGATATAAGTGAAGAAGACTCCACACGCTACGGTTTTGTGTGTTTATTTCTTATCTGGATATAAGTGAAGTAGATTCCACTCGCTACGCTTGTGTGTTTATTTCGTATCTGGATATAAGTGAAGTAAACTCCACTCGCTACGTTTTTGTGTGTTTATTTCGTATCTGGTTATAAGTGAAGTAGACTCCACACGCTACGCTGTTGTGTGTTTTTCGTACCTGGATATAAGTGAAGTAGACTCCACTCGCTACGCTTTTGTGTGTTTTTCGTACGTGGATATAAGTGAATTAGACTCCACAAGCTACGCTTTTGTGTGTTTTTCGTACCTTTATATAAGTGAAGTAGACTCCACTCGCAACGGTTTTGTGTGTTTATTTCGTATCTGGATATAAGTGAAGTAGACTCCACACGCTACGCTTGTGTGTTTTTTGTACCTGGATATAAATGAAGTAGACTCCACTCTCTACGCTTTTGTGTGTTTTTCGTACCTGGATATAAGTGAAGTAGACTCCACTCGCTACGCTTTTGTGTGTGTTTTCGTACGTGGATATAAGTGAAGAAGACTCCACTCATTCCGCTTTTGTGTGTTTATATCGTATCTGGATATAAGTAAAGTAGATTCCACTCGCTACGCTTGTGTGTTAATTTCGTATCTGGATATAAGTGAAGTAGACTCCACTCGCTACGCATTTGTGTGTTTTTCGTATCTGGATATAAGTGAAGTAGACTCCACTCGCTACGCTTGTGTGTTTATTTCGTATCTGGATATAAGTGAAGTAATCTCCACTCGCTACGTTTTTGTGTGTTTATTTCGTATCTGGATATAAGTGAAGTAGACTCCACACGCTACGCTTTTGTGTGTTTTTCGTACCTGGATATAAGTGAAGAAGACTCCACTCATTCCGCTCTTGTGTGTTTTACTTATCTGGATATAAGTAAAGTAGACTCCACTTGCTACGGTTTTGTGTGTTTATATCGTATCTGGATGTAAGTGAAGAAGACTCCACACACTACGCTTGTGATTTTTTTCGTACCTGGATATAAGTACAGTAGACTCCACTCGCTACGTTTGTGTGTTTATTTCGTATCTGGATATAAGTGAAGTAGACTCCAGTTGCTACGCTTTTGTGTGTTTTTCGTACCGTTTAAATAAATGAAGAAAACTCTACACGCTACGCTTTTGTGTGTTTATTTCGGATCTGGATATAAGTGAAGTAGACTCCACACGCTACGCTTGTGTGCTTATTTCGTACCTTGAAATAAGTGAAATAGACTCCACTCGCTACGCTTTTGTGTGTTTGTTTCGTATCTGGATATAAGTGAAGTAGAATCCACACGCTACGCTTTTGTGTGTTTTTCGTACCTGGATATAAGTGAAGTAGACTCCACTCGCTACGCTTTTGTGTGTTTTTCGTACGTGGATATAAGTGAAGAAGACTCCACTAATTCCGCTGTTGTGTGTTTTTTGTATCTGGATATAATGAAGTAGACCCCACTCGCTACGGTTTTGTGTGTTTATATCGTATCTGGATATAAGTGAAGTAGACTCCACTCGCTACGCTTTTGTGTGTTTTTCGTACGTGGATATAAGTGAATTAGACTCCACAAGCTACGCTTTTGTGTGTTTTTCGTACCTTTATATAAGTAAAGTAGACTCCACTCGCAACGGTTTTGTGTGTTTATTTCGTATCTGGATATAAGTGAAGTAGACTCCACACGCTACGCTTGTGTGTTTATTTCGTACCTGGATAAAAGTGAAATAAACTCCACTCGCTACGCTTTTGTGTGTTTTTTGTACCTGGATATAAATGAAGTAGACTCCACTCTCTACGCTTTTGTGTGTTTTTCGTACCTGGATATAAGTGAAGTAGACTCCACTCGCTACGCTTTTGTGTGTGTTTTCGTGCGTGGATATAAGTGAAGAAGACTCCACTCATTCCGCTTTTGCGTTATTTTCGTATCTGGATATAAGTGAAGTAGACTCCACACGCTACGCTTGTGTGCTTATTTCGTACCTTGAAATAAGTGAAATAGACTCCACTCGCTACGCTTTTGTGTGTTTATTTCGTATCTGGATATAAGTGAAGTAGAATCCACACGCTACGCTTTTGTGTGTTTTTCGTACCTGGATATAAGTGAAGTAGACTCCACTCGCTACGCTTTTGTGTGTTTTTCGTACGTGGATATAAGTGAAGAAGACTCCACTAATTCCGCTGTTGTGTGTTTTTTGTATCTGGATATAAGTGAAGTAGACCCCACTCGCTACGGTTTTGTGTGTTTATATCGTATCTGGATATAAGTGAAGTAGACTCCACTCGCTACGCTTTTGTGTGTTTTTCGTACGTGGATATAAGTGAATTAGACTCCACAAGCTACGCTTTTGTGTGTTTTTCGTACCTTTATATAAGTAAAGTAGACTCCACTCGCAACGGTTTTGTGTGTTTATTTCGTATCTGGATATAAGTGAAGTAGACTCCACACGCGACGCTTGTGTGTTTATTTCGTACCTGGATAAAAGTGAAATAGACTCCACTCGCTACGCTTTTGTGTGTTTTTTGTACCTGGATATAAATGAAGTAGACTCCACTCTCTACGCTTTTGTGTGTTTTTCGTACCTGGATATAAGTGAAGTAGACTCCACTCGCTACGCTTTTGTGTGTGTTTTCGTACGTGGATATAAGTGAAGAAGACTCCTTCCTTCCGCTTTTGCGTTATTTTCGTATCTGGATATAAGTGAAGTAGACTCCACTCGCTACGCTTTTGTGTGTTTTTCGTACGTGGATATAAGTGAATTAGACTCCACTCGCTACGCTTTTGTGTGTTTTTTGTACCTGGATATATGTGAAGTAGACTCCACTCGCTACGCTTTTGTGTGTTTTTAGTACCTGGATATAGTGAAGAAGACTCCACACGCTACGCTTGTGATTTTATTTCGTACCCGGATATAAGTGAATTAGACTCCACACGCTACGCTTTTGTGTTTTTTTCGTACCTGGATATAAGTGAAGAAGACTCCACACGCTACGGTTTTGTGTGTTTATTTCTTATCTGGATATAAGTGAAGTAGATTCAACTCGCTACGCTTGTGTGTTTATTTCGTATCTGGATATAAGTGAAGTAAACTCAACTCGCTACGTTTTTGTGTGTTTATTTCGTATCTGGTTATAAGTGAAGTAGACTCCACACGCTACGCTGTTGTGTGTTTTTCGTACCTGGATATAAGTGAAGTAGACTCCACTCGCTACGCTTTTGTGTGTTTTTCGTACATGGATATAAGTGAAGTAGACTCCACTCGCTACGCTTTTGTGTGTTTTTCGTACCTTTATATAAGTGAAGTAGACTCCACACGCTACGCTTGTGTGTTTATTTCGTACCTGGTTAAAGTGAAATAGACTCCACTCGCTACGCTTTTGTGTGTTTTTCGTACGTGGATATAAGTGAAGAAGACTCCACTCATTCCGCTTTTGTGTGTTTTTCGTATCTGGATATAAGTGAAGTAGACTCCACTCGCTACGGTTTTGTGTGTTTATATCGTATCTGGATATAAGTACAGTAGACTCCACACGCTACGCTTGTGTGTTTATTACGTATCTGGATATAAGTGAAGTAGACTCCACTCGCTACGCTTTTGTGTGTTTATCGTACGTGGATATAAGTGAAGAAGACTCCACTCATTCCGCTTTTGTGTGTTTTTCGTACATGGATATAAGTGAAGTAGACTCAACTCGCTACGCTTTCGTGTGTTTTTCGTACCTTTATATAAGTGAAGTAGACTCCACACGCTACGCTTGTGTGTTTATTTCGTACCTGGTTAAAGTGAAATAGACTCCACTCGCTACGCTTTTGTGTGTTTTTCGTACGTGGATATAAGTGAAGAAGACTCCACTCATTCCGCTTTTGTGTGTTTTTCGTATCTGGATATAAGTGAAGTAGACTCCACTCGCTACGGTTTTGTGTGTTTATATCGTATCTGGATATAAGTACAGTAGACTCCACACGCTACGCTTGTGTGTTTATTACGTATCTGGATATAAGTGAAGTAGACTCCACTCGCTACGCTTTTGTGTGTTTTTCGTACGTGGATATAAGTGAAGAAGACTCTACTCATTCCGCTTTTGTGTGTTTTTCGTATCTGGATATAAGTGAAGTAGACTCCACACGCTACGCTTGTGTGTTTATTTCGTACCTGGATAAAAGTGAAATAGTCTCCACTCGCTACGCTTTTGTGTGTTTTTTGCACCTGGATATAAATGAAGTAGACTCCACTCGCTACGCTTTTGTGTGTTTTTCGTACCTGGATATAAGTGAAGTAGACTCTACTCGCTACGCTTTTGTGTGTTTTTCGTACCTTTATATAAGTGAAGTAGACTCCACACGCTACGCTTGTGTGTTTATTTCGTACCTAGATAAAAGTGAAATAGACTCCACTCGCTACGCTTTTGTGTGTTTTTTCGTACCTGGATATAAGTACAGTAGACTCCACACGCCACGCTTGTGTGGTTATTTCGTATCTGGATATAAGTGAAGTAGACTCCAGTTGCTACGCTTTTGTGTGTTTTTCGTACCTGGAAATAAATGAAGAAAACTCTACACGCTACGCTTTTGTGTGTTTATTTGGGATCTGGATATAAGTGAAGTAGACTCCACACGCTACGCTTGTGTGCTTATTTCGTACCTTGAAATAAGTGAAATAGACTCCACTCGCTACGCTTTTGTGTGTTTATTTCGTATCTGGATATAAGTGAAGTAGAATACACACGCTACGATTTTGTGTGTTTTTCGTACCTGGATATAAGTGAAGTAGACTCCACTCGCTACGCTTTTGTGTGTTTTTCGTACGTGGATATAAGTGAATTAGACTCCACAAGCTACGCTTTTGTGTGTTTTTCGTACCTTTATATAAGTGAAGTAGACTCTACTCGCAACGGTTTTGTGTGTTTATTTCGTATCTGGATATAAGTGAAGTAGACTCCACACGCTACGCTTGTGTGTTTTTTGTACCTGGATATAAATGAAGTAGACTCCACTCTCTACGCTTTTGTGTGTTTTTCGTACCTGGATATAAGTGAAGTAGACTCCACTCGCTACGCTTTTGTGTGTGTTTTCGTACGTGGATATAAGTGAAGAAGACTCCACTCATTCCGCTTTTGCGTGTTTTTCGTATCTGGATATAAGTGAAGTAGACTCCACTCGCTACGCTTTTGTGTGTTTTTCGTACGTGTATATAAGTGAAGAAGACTCCACTCATTCCGCTTTTGTGT
Organism: Aphrophora alni; assembly: GCA_963513935.1. Taxonomy (NCBI): domain Eukaryota; kingdom Metazoa; phylum Arthropoda; class Insecta; order Hemiptera; family Aphrophoridae; genus Aphrophora; species Aphrophora alni. The sequence continues at coordinate 148,034,366 of OY740769.1, read as the reverse complement.
GTTTATATCGTATCTGGATATAAGTAAAGTAGATTCCACTCGCTACGCTTGTGTGTTTATTTCGTATCTGGATATAAGTGAAGTAGACTCCACTCGCTACGCTTTTGTGTGTTTTTCGTATCTGGATATAAGTGAAGTAGACTCCACACGCTACGCTTGTGTGTTTATTTCGTACCTGGATAAAAGTGAAATAGACTCCACTCGCTACGCTTTTGTGTGTTTTTCGTACCTGGATATAAGTGAAGTAGACTCCACTCGCTACGCTTTTGTGTGTGTTTTCGTACGTGGATATAAGGAAAGAAGACTCCACTCATTCCGCTTTTGCGTGTTTTTCGTATCTGGATATAAGTGAAGTAGACTCCACTCGCTACGGTTTTGTGTGTTTATATCGTATCTGGATATAAGTGAAGTAGACTCCACACGCTACGCTTGTATGTTTATTTCGTACCTGGATAAAAAAGAAATAGACTCCACTCGCTACGCTTTTGTGTGTTTTTTGTACCTGGATATAAATGAAGTAGACTCCACTCGCTACGCTTTTGTGTGTTTTTCGTACCTGGATATAAGTGAAGTAGACTCCACTCGCTACGCTTTTGTGTGTGTTTTCGTACGTGGATATAAGTGAAGAAGACTCCACTCATTCCGCTTTTGCGTGTTTTTCGTATCTGGATATAAGTGAAGTAGACTCCACTCGCTACGCTTTTGTGTGTTTTTCGTACGTGGATATAAGTGAATTAGACTCCACTCGCTACGCTTTTGTGTGTTTTTTGTACCTGGATATATGTGAAGTAGACTCCACTCGCTACGCTTTTGTGTGTTTTTAGTACCTGGATATAGTGAAGAAGACTCCACACGCTACGCTTGTGATATTATTTCGTACCTGGATATAAGTGAAGTAGACTCCACACGCTACGTTTTTGTGTTTTTTCGTACCTGGATATAAGTGAAGAAGACTCCACACGCTACGCTTTTGTGTGTTTATTTCTTATCTGGATATAAGTGAAGTAGATTCCACTCGCTACGCTTGTGTGTTTATTTCGTATCTGGATATAAGTGAAGTAAACTCCACTCGCTACGTTTTTGTGTGTTTATTTCGTATCTGGATATAAGTGAAGTAGACTCCACACGCTACGCTGTTGTGTGTTTTTCGTACCTGGATATAAGTGAAGTAGACTCCACTCGCTACGCTTTTGTGTGTTTTTCGTACATGGATATAAGTGAAGTAGACTCCACTCGCTACGGTTTTGTGTGTTTATATCGTATCTGGATATAAGTACAGTAGACTCCACACGCTACGCTTGTGTGTTTATTACGTATCTGGATATAAGTGAAGTAGACTCCACTCGCTACGCTTTTGTGTGTTTTTCGTACGTGGATATAAGTGAAGAAGACTCCTCTCATTCCGCTTTTGTGTGTTTTTCGTATCTGGATATAAGTGAAGTAGACTCCACACGCTACGCTTGTGTGTTTATTTCGTACCTGGATAAAAGTGAAATAGACTCCACTCGCTACGCTTTTGTGTGTTTTTTGCACCTGGATATAAATGAAGTAGACTCCACTCGCTACGCTTTTGTGTGTTTTTCGTACCTGGATATAAGTGAAGTAGACTCCACTCGCTACGCTTTTGTGTGTGTTTTCGTACGTGGATATAAGTGAAGAAGACTCCACTCATTCCGCTTTTGTGTGTTTTTCGTATCTGGATATAAGTGAAGTAGACTCCACTCGCTACGGTTTTGTGTGTTTATATCGTATCTGGATATAAGTGAAGTAGATTCCACTCGCTACGCTTGTGTGTTTATTTCGTATCTGGATATAAGTGAAGTAGACTCCACTCGCTACGCTTTTGTGTGTTTTTCGTATCTGGATATAAGTGAAGTAGACTCCACTCGCTACGCTTTTGTGTGTTTATTTTGTATCTGGATATAAGTGAAGTAGACTTCACACGCTACGCTTTTGTGCTTATTTCGTACCTGGATATAAGTGAAATAGACTCTACTCGCTACGCTTTTGTGTGTTTTTCGTACCTTTATATAAGTGAAGTAGACTCCACTCGCAACGGTTTTGTGTGTTTATTTCGTATCTGGATAAAAGTGAAGTAGACTCCACACGCTACGCTTGTGTGTTTATTTCGTACCTAGATAAATTGAAATAGACTCCACTCGCTACGCTTTTGTGTGTTTTTCGTACCTGGATATAAGTGTAGTAGACTCCACTCGCTACGCTTTTGTGTGTTTTTCGTACATGGATATAAGTGAAGTAGACTCTACTCGCTACGGTTTTGTGTGTTTATATCGTATCTGGATATAAGTACAGTAGACTCCACACGCTACGCTTGTGTGTTTATTACTTATCTGGATATAAGTGAAGAAGACTCCACTCGCTACGCTTTTGTGTGTTTTTCGTACGTGGATATAAGTGAAGAAGACTCCACTCATTCCGCTTTTGTGTGTTTTTCGTATCTGGATATAAGTGAAGTAGACTACACACGCTACGCTTGTGTGTTTATTTCGTACCTGGATAAAAGTGAAATAGACTCCACTCGCTACGCTTTTGTGTGTTTTTTGCACCTGGATATAAATGAAGTAGACTCCACTCGCTACGCTTTTGTGTGTTTTTCGTACCTGGATATAGGTGAAGTAGACTCCACTCGCTACGCTTTTGTGTGTGTTTTCGTACGTGGATATAAGTGAAGAAGACTCCACTCATTCCTTTTTTGTGTGTTTTTCGTATCTGGATATAAGTGAAGTAGACTCCACTCGCTACGCTTTTGTGTGTTTATTTTGTATCTGGATATAAGTGAAGTAGACTTCACACGCTACGCTTGTGTGCTTATTTCGTACCTGGATATAAGTGAAATAGACTCTACTCGCTACGCTTTTGTGTGTTTTTCGTACCTTTATATAAGTGAAGTAGACTCCACTCGCAACAGTTTTGTGTGTTTATTTCGTATCAGGATAAAAGTGAAGTAGACTCCACACGCTACGCTTGTGTGTTTATTTCGTACCTAGATAAAAGTGAAATAGACTCCACTCGCTACGCTTTTGTGTGTTTTTTGTACCTGGATATAAATGAAGTAGACTCCACTCGCTACGCTTTTGTGTGTTTTTCGTACCTGGATATAAGTGAAGTAGACTCCACTCGCTACGCTTTTGTGTGTGTTTTCGTACGTGGATATAAGTGAAGAAGACTCCACTCATTCCGCTTTTGCGTGTTTTTCGTATCTGGATATAAGTGAAGTAGACTCCACTCGCTACGGTTTTGTGTGTTTATATCTTATCTGGATATAAGTGAAGTAGACTCCACTCGCTACGCTTTTGTGTGTTTTTCGTACGTGGATATAAGTGAATTAGACTCCACAAGCTACGCTTTTGTGTGTTTTTTGTACCTTTATATAAGTGAAGTAGACTCCACTCGATACGTTTTTGTATTTTTATTTCGTATCTGGATATAAGTGAAGTAGAATCCACACGCTACGCTTTTGTGTGTTTTTCGTACCTGGATATAAGTGAAGAAGACTCCACTCATTCCGCTTTTGTGTGTTTTTCGTATCTGGATATAAGTGAAGTAGACTCCACTCGCTACGGTTTTGTGTGTTAATATCGTATCTGGATATAAATGAAGTAGACTCCACTCTCTACGCTTTTGTGTGTTTTTCGTACCTGGATATAAGTGAAGTAGACTCCACTCGCTACGCTTTTGTGTGTGTTTTCGTACGTGGATATAAGTGAAGAAGACTCCACTCATTCCGCTTTTGCGTGTTTTTCGTATCTGGATATAAGTGAAGTAGACTACACTCGCTACGCTTTTGTGTGTTTTTCGTACGTGGATATAAGTGAATTAGACTCCACTCGCTACGCTTTTGTGTGTTTTTTGTACCTGGATATATGTGAAGTAGACTCCACTCGCTACGCTTTTGTGTGTTTTTAGTACTTTGATATAGTGAAGAAGACTCCACACGCTACGCTTGTGATTTTATTTCGTACCTGGATATAAGTGAAGTAGACTCCACACGCTACGCTTTTGTGTGTTTTTCGTACGTGGATATAAGTGAAGAAGACTCCACTCATTCTGCTTTTGTGTGTTTTTCGTATCTGGATATAAATGAAGTAGACTACACTATCTACGCTTTTGTGTGTTTTTCGTACCTGGATATAAGTGAAGTAGACTCCACTCGCTACGCTTTTGTGTGTGTTTTCGTACGTGGATATAAGTGAAGAAGACTCCACTCATTCCGCTTTTGCGTGTTTTTCGTATCTGGATATAAGTGAAGTAGACTCCACTCGCTACGCTTTTGTGTGTTTTTCGTACGTGAATATAAGTGAATTAGACTCCACTCGCTACGCTTTTGTGTGTTTTTTGTACCTGGATATATGTGAAGTAGACTCCACTCGCTACGCTTTTGTGTGTTTTTAGTACCTTGATATAGTGAAGAAGACTCCACACGCTACGCTTGTGATTTTATTTCGTACCTTAATATAAGTGAAGTAGACTCCACACGCTACGCTTTTGTGTTTTTTTCGTACCTGGATATAAGTGAAGAAGACTCCACACGCTACGCTTTTGTGTTTTTATTTCTTATCTGGATATAAGTGAAGTAGATTCCACTCGCTACGCTTGTGTGTTTATTTCGTATCTGGATATAAGTGAAGTAAACTCCACTCGCTACGTTTTTGTGTGTTTTTCGTACCTGGATATAAGTGAAGTAGACTCCACTCGCTACGCTTTTGTGTGTTTTTCGTACATGGATATAAGTGAAGTAGACTCCACTCGCTACGATTTGTGTGTTTTTCGTACCTTTATATAAGTGAAGTAGACTCCACACGCTACGCTTTTGTGTGTTTTTTGCACCTGGATATAAATGAAGTAGAATCCACTCGCTACGATTTTGTGTGTTTTTCGTACCTGGATATAAGTGAAGTAGACTCCACTCGCTACGCTTTTGTGTGTTTTTCGTACCTTTATATAAGTGAAGTAGACTCCACTCGCAACGGTTTTGTGTGTTTATTTCGTATCTGGATATAAGTGAAGTAGACTCCACACGCTACGCTTGTGTGTTTATTTCGTACCTTGAAATAAGTGAAATAGACTCCACTCGCTACGCTTTTGTGTGTTTTTTGTACCTGGATATAAGTGAAGTAGACTCCACTCGCCACGCTTTTGTGTGTTTTTCGTACCTGGATATAAGTGAAGAAGACTCCATCCATTCCGCTTGTGTGTTTTTCGTACATGGATATAAGTGAAGTAGACTCCACTCGCTACGCTTTTGTGTGTTTTTCGTACCTTTATATAAGTGAAGTAGACTCCACTCGCAACGGTTTTGTGTGTTTATTTCGTATCTGGATATAAGTGAAGTAGACTCTACACGCTACGCTTGTGTGTTTATTTCGTACCTGGATAAAAGTGAAATAGACTCCACTCGCTACGCTTTTGTGTGTGTTTTCGTACGTAGATATAAGTGAAGAAGACTCCACTCATTCCGCTTTTGTGTGTTTTTCGTATCTGGTTATAAGTGAAGTAGACTCCACTCGCTACGGTTTTGTGTGTTTATATCGTATCTGGATATAAGTACATTAGACTCCACACGCTACGCTTGTGTGTTTATTACGTATCTGGATATAAGTGAAGTAGACTCCACTCGCTACGCTTTTGTGTGTTTTTTGTACGTAGATATAAGTGAAGAAGACTCCACTCATTCCGCTTTTGTGTGTTTTTCGTATCTGGATATAAGTGAAGTAGACTCCACACGCTACGCTTGTGTGTTTATTTCGTACCTGGATAAAAGTGAAATAGACTCCACTCGCTACGCTTTTGTGTGTTTTTTGCACCTGGATATAAATGAAGTAGACTCCACTCGCTACGCTTTTGTGTGTTTTTCGTACCTGGATATAAGTGAAGTAGACTCCACTCGCTACGCTTTTGTGTGTGTTTTCGTACGTGGATATAAGTGAAGAAGACTCCACTCATTCCGCTTTTGTGTGTTTTTCGTATCTTGATATAAGTGAAGTAGACTCCACTCGCTACGGTTTTGTGTGTTTATATCGTATCTGGATATAAGTGAAGTAGATTCCACTCGCTACGCTTGTGTGTTTATTTCGTATCTGGATATAAGTGAAGTAGACTCCACTCGCTACGCTTTTGTGTGTTTTTCGTATCTGGATATAAGTGAAGTAGACTCCACTCGCTACGCTTTTGTGTGTTTATTTTGTATCTGGAAATAAGTGAAGTAGACTCCACACGCTACGCTTGTGTGCTTATTTCGTACCTGGATATAAGTGAAATAGACTCTACTCGCTACGCTTTTGTGTGTTTTTCGTACCTTTATATAAGTGAAGTAGACTCCACTCGCAACGGTTTTGTGTGTTTATTTCGTATCTGGATAAAAGTGAAGTAGACTCCACACGCTACGCTTGTGTGTTTATTTCGTACCTAGATAAAAGTGAAATAGACTCCACTCGCTACGCTTTTGTGTGTTTTTTGTACCTGGATATAAATGAAGTAGACTCCACTCGCTACGCTTTTGTGTGTTTTTCGTACCTGGATATAAGTGAAGTAGACTCCACTCGCTACGCTTTTGTGTGTGTTTCGTACGTGGATATAAGTGAAGAAGACTCCACTCATTCCGCTTTTGCGTGTTTTTCGTATCTGGATATAAGTAAAGTAGACTCCGCTCGCTACGGTTTTGTGTGTTTATATCGTATCTGGATATAAGTGAAGTAGACTCCACACGCTACGCTTGTGTGTTTATTTCGTACCTGGATAAAAGTGAAATAGACTCCACTCGCTACGCTTTTGTGTGTTTTTAGTACCTGGATATAGTAAAGAAGACTCCACACGCTACGCTTGTGATTTTATTTCGTACCTGGATATAAGTGAAGTAGACTCCACACGCTACGCTTTTGTGTTTTTTTCGTACCTGGATATAAGTGAAGAAGACTCCACACGCTACGCTTTTGTGTGCTTATTTCTTATCTGGATATAAGTGAAGTAGATTCCACTCGCTACGCTTGTGTGTTTATTTCGTATCTGGATATAAGTGAAGTAAACTCCACTCGCTACGTTTTTGTGTGTTTATTTCGTATCTGGATATAAGTGAAGTAGACTCCACACGCTACGCTGTTGTGTGTTTTTCGTACCTAGATATAAGTGAAGTAGACTCCACTCGCTACGCTTTTGTGTGTTTTTCGTACGTGGATATAAGTGAAGAAGACTCCACTCATTCCGCTTTTGTGTGTTTTTCTTATCTGGATATAAGTGAAGTAGACTCCACTCGCTACAGTTTTGTGTGTTTATATCGTATCTGGATATAAGTGAAGTAGACTTCACTCGCTACGATTTTGTGTGTTTTTCGTACGAGGATATAAGTGAATTAGACTCCACAAGCTACGATTTTGTGTGTTTTTCGTACCTTTATATAAGTGAAGTAGACTCCACTCGCAACGGTTTTGTGTGTTTATTTCGTATCTGGATATAATTGAAGTAGACTCCACACGCTACGCTTGTGTGTTTATTTCGTACCTGGATAAAAGTGAAATAGACTCCACTCGTTACGCTTGTGTGTTTATTTCGTATCTGGATATAAGTATAGTAAACTCCACTCGCTACGTTTTTGTGTGTTTATTTCGTATCTGGATATAAGTAAAGTAGACTCCACACGCTACGCTTTTGTGTGTTTTTCGTACCTGGATATAAGTGAAGAAGACTCCACTCATTCCGCTCTTGTGTGTTTTTCGTATCTGGATATAAGTGAAGTAGACTCCACTTGCTACAGTTTTGTGTGTTTATATCGTATCTGGATGTAAGTGAAGAAGACTCCACACTCTACGCTTGTGATTTTTTTCGTACCTGGATATAAGTACAGTAGACTCCACACGCTACGCTTGTGTGTTTATTTCGTATCTGGATATAAGTGAAGTAGACTCCAGTTGCTACGCTTTTGTGTGTTTTTTGTACCTGGAAATAAATGAAGAAAACTCTACACGATACGCTTTTGTGTGTTTATTTCGGATCTGGATATAAGTGAAGTAGACTCCACACGCTACGCTTGTGTGCTTATTTCGTACCTTGAAATAAGTGAAATAGACTCCACTCGCTACGCTTTTGTGTGTTTTTTGTACCTGGATATAAGTGAAGTAGACTCCACTCGCTACGCTTTTGTGTGTTTTTCGTACGTGGATATAAGTGAAGAAGACTCCACTCATTCCGCTTTTGTGTGTTTTTCGTATCTGGATATAAGTGAAGTAGACTCCACTCGCTACGGTTTTGTGTGTTTATATCGTATCTGGATATAAGTGAAGTAGACTCCACTCGCTACGCTTTTGTGTGTTTTTCGTACGTGGATATAAATGAATTAGACTCCACAAGCTACGCTTTTGTGTGTTTTTCGTACCTTTATATAAGTGAAGTAGACTCCACTCGCTACGCTTTTGTGTGTTTTTCGTACGTGGATATAAGTGAAGAAGACTCCACTCATTCCGCTTTTGTGTGTTTTTCGTATCTGGATATAAGTGAAGTAGACTCCACTCGCTACGGTTTTGTGTGTTTATATCGTATCTGGATATAAGTGAAGTAGATTCCACTCGCTACGCTTGTGTGTTTATTTCGTATCTGGATATAAGTGAAGTAGACTCCACTCGCTACGCTTTTGTGTGTTTTTCGTACGTGGATATAAGTGAAGAAGACTCCACTCATTCCGCTTTTGTGTGTTTATATCGTATCTGGATATAAGTAAAGTAGATTCCACTCGCTACGCTTGTGTGTTTATTACGTATCTGGATATAAGTGAAGTAGACTCCACTCGCTACGCTTTTGTGTGTTTTTCGTATCTGGATATAAGTGAAGTAGACTCCACACGCTACGCTTTTGTGTGTTTTTCGTACCTGGATATAAGTGAAGAAGACTCCACTCATTCCGCTCTTGTGTGTTTTTCTTATCTGGATATAAGTAAAGTAGACTCCACTTGCTACGGTTTTGTGTGTTTATATCGTATCTGGATGTAAGTGAAGAAGACTCCACACACTACGCTTGTGATTTTTTTCGTACCTGGATATAAGTACAGTAGACTCCACACGCTACGCTTGTGTGTTTATTTCGTATCTGGATATAAGTGAAGTAGACTCCAGTTGCTACGTTTTTGTGTGTTTTTCGTACCTGGAAATAAATGAAGAAAACTCTACACGCTACGCTTTTGTGTGTTTATTTCGGATCTGGATATAAGTGAAGTAGACTCCACACGCTACGCTTGTGTGCTTATTTCGTACCTTGAAATAAGTGAAATAGACTCCACTCGCTACGCTTTTGTGTGTTTATTTCGTATCTGGATATAAGTGAAGTAGAATCCACACGCTACGCTTTTGTGTGTTTTTCGTACCTGGATATAAGTGAAGTAGACTCCACTCGCTACGCTTTTGTGTGTTTTTCGTACGTGGATATAAGTGAAGAAGACTCCACTAATTCCGCTGTTGTGTGTTTTTTGTATCTGGATATAAGTGAAGTAGACTCCACTCGCTACGGTTTTGTGTGTTTATATCGTATCTGGATATAAGTGAAGTAGACTCCACTCGCAACGGTTTTGTGTGTTTATTTCGTATCTGGATAAAAGTGAAATAGACTCCACTCGCTACGCTTTTGTGTGTTTTTTGTACCTGGATATAAATGAAGTAGACTCCACTCTCTACGCTTTTGTGTGTTTTTCGTACCTGGATATAAGTGAAGTAGACTCCACTCGCTACGCTTTTGTGTGTGTTTTCGTACGTGGATATAAGTGAAGAAGACTCCACTCATTCCGCTTTTGCGTTATTTTCGTATCTGGATATAAGTGAAGTAGACTCCACTCGCTACGCTTTTGTGTGTTTTTCGTACGTGGATATAAGTGAATTAGACTCCACTCGCTACGCTTTTGTGTGTTTTTTGTACCTGGATATATGTGAAGTAGACTCCACTCGCTACGCTTTTGTGTGTTTTTAGTACCTGGATATAGTGAAGAAGACTCCACACGCTACGCTTGTGATTTTATTTCGTACCTGGATATAAGTGAAGTAGACTCCACACGCTACGCTTTTGTGTTTTTTTCGTACCTGGATATAAGTGAAGAAGACTCCACACGCTACGGTTTTGTGTGTTTATTTCTTATCTGGATATAAGTGAAGTAGATTCCACTCGCTACGCTTGTGTGTTTATTTCGTATCTGGATATAAGTGAAGTAAACTCCACTCGCTACGTTTTTGTGTGTTTATTTCGTATCTGGTTATAAGTGAAGTAGACTCCACACGCTACGCTGTTGTGTGTTTTTCGTACCTGGATATAAGTGAAGTAGACTCCACTCGCTACGCTTTTGTGTGTTTTTCGTACATGGATATAAGTGAAGTAGACTCCACTCGCTACGCTTTTGTGTGTTTTTCGTACCTTTATATAAGTGAAGTAGACTCCACACGCTACGCTTGTGTGTTTATTTCGTACCTGGTTAAAGTGAAATAGACTCCACTCGCTACGCTTTTGTGTGTTTTTCGTACGTGGATATAAGTGAAGAAGACTCCACTCATTCCGCTTTTGTGTGTTTTTCGTATCTGGATATAAGTGAAGTAGACTCCACTCGCTACGGTTTTGTGTGTTTATATCGTATCTGGATATAAGTACAGTAGACTCCACACGCTACGCTTGTGTGTTTATTACGTATCTGGATATAAGTGAAGTAGACTCCACTCGCTACGCTTTTGTGTGTTTTTCGTACGTGGATATAAGTGAAGAAGACTCCACTCATTCCGCTTTTGTGTGTTTTTCGTATCTGGATATAAGTGAAGTAGACTCCACACGCTACGCTTGTGTGTTTATTTCGTACCTGGATAAAAGTGAAATAGTCTCCACTCGCTACGCTTTTGTGTGTTTTTTGCACCTGGATATAAATGAAGTAGACTCCACTCGCTACGCTTTTGTGTGTTTTTCGTACCTGGATATAAGTGAAGTAGACTCCACTTGCTACGCTTTTGTGTGTGTTTTCGTACGTGGATATAAGTGAAGAAGACTCCACTCATTCCGCTTTTGTGTGTTTTTCGTATCTGGATATAAGTGAAGTAGACTCTACTCGCTACGCTTTTGTGTGTTTTTCGTACCTTTATATAAGTGAAGTAGACTCCACTCGCAACGGTTTTGTGTGTTTATTTCGTATCTGGATAAAAGTGAAGTAGACTCCACACGCTACGCTTGTGTGTTTATTTCGTACCTAGATAAAAGTGAAATAGACTCCACTCGCTACGCTTTTGTGTGTTTTTTCGTACCTGGATATAAGTGAAGTAGAATACACACGCTACGCTTTTGTGTGTTTATTTCGTATCTGGATATAAGTGAAGTAGACTCCAGTTGCTACGCTTTTGTGTGTTTTTCGTACCTGGAAATAAATGAAGAAAACTCTACACGCTACGATTTTGTGTGTTTATTTCGGATCTGGATATAAGTGAAGTAGACTCCACACGCTACGCTTGTGTGCTTATTTCGTACCTTGAAATAAGTGAAATAGACTCCACTCGCTACGCTTTTGTGTGTTTATTTCGTATCTGGATATAAGTGAAGTAGAATACACACGCTACGCTTTTGTGTGTTTTTCGTACCTGGATATAAGTGAAGTAGACTCCACTCGCTACGCTTTTGTGTGTTTTTCGTACGTGGATATAAGTGAATTAGACTCCACAAGCTACGCTTTTGTGTGTTTTTCGTACCTTTATATAAGTGAAGTAGACTCCACTCGCAACGGTTTTGTGTGTTTATTTCGTATCTGGATATAAGTGAAGTAGACTCCACACGCTACGCTTGTGTGTTTTTTGTACCTGGATATAAATGAAGTAGACTCCACTCTCTACGCTTTTGTGTTTTTTTCGTACCTGGATATAAGTGAAGTAGACTCCACTCGCTACGCTTTTGTGTGTGTTTTCGTACGTGGATATAAGTGAAGAAGACTCCACTCATTCCGCTTTTGCGTGTTTTTCGTATCTGGATATAAGTGAAGTAGACTCCACTCGCTACGCTTTTGTGTGTTTTTCGTACGTGTATATAAGTGAAGAAGACTCCACTCATTCCGCTTTTGTGTGTTTATATCGTATATGGATATAAGTAAAGTAGATTCCACTCGCTACGCTTGTGTGTTAATTTCGTATCTGGATATAAGTGAAGTAGACTCCACTCGCTACGCATTTGTGTTTTTCGTATCTGGATATAAGTGAAGTAGACTCCACTCGCTACGCTTGTGTGTTTATTTCGTATCTGGATATAAGTGAAGTAAACTCCACTCGCTACGTTTTTGTGTGTTTATTTCGTATCTGGATATAAGTGAAGTAGACTCCACACGCTACGCTTTTGTGTGTTTTTCGTACCTGGATATAAGTGAAGAAGACTCCACTCATTCCGCTCTTGTGTGTTTTACTTATCTGGATATAAGTAAAGTAGACTCCACTTGCTACGGTTTTGTGTGTTTATATCGTATCTGGATGTAAGTGAAGAAGACTCCACACACTACGCTTGTGATTTTTTTCGTACCTGGATATAAGTACAGTAGACTCCACACGCTACGTTTGTGTGTTTATTTCGTATCTGGATATAAGTGAAGTAGACTCCAGTTGCTACGCTTTTGTGTGTTTTTCGTACCTGGAAATAAATGAAGAAAACTCTACACGCTACGCTTTTGTGTGTTTATTTCGGATCTGTATATAAGTGAAGTAGACTCCACACGCTACGCTTGTGTGCTTATTTCGTACCTTGAAATAAGTGAAATAGACTCCACTCGCTACGCTTTTGTGTGTTTGTTTCGTATCTGGATATAAGTGAAGTAGAATCCACACGCTACGCTTTTGTGTGTTTTTCGTACCTGGATATAAGTGAAGTAGACTCCACTCGCTACGCTTTTGTGTGTTTTTCGTACGTGGATATAAGTGAAGAAGACTCCACTAATTCCGCTGTTGTGTGTTTTTTGTATCTGGATATAAGTGAAGTAGACCCCACTCGCTACGGTTTTGTGTGTTTATATCGTATCTGGATATAAGTGAAGTAGACTCCACTCGCTACGCTTTTGTGTGTTTTTCGTACGTGGATATAAGTGAATTAGACTCCACAAGCTACGCTTTTGTGTGTTTTTCGTACCTTTATATAAGTAAAGTAGACTCCACTCGCAACGGTTTTGTGTGTTTATTTCGTATCTGGATATAAGTGAAGTAGACTCCACACGCTACGCTTGTGTGTTTATTTCGTACCTGGATAAAAGTGAAATAAACTCCACTCGCTACGCTTTTGTGTGTTTTTTGTACCTGGATATAAATGAAGTAGACTCCACTCTCTACGCTTTTGTGTGTTTTTCGTACCTGGATATAAGTGAAGTAGACTCCACTCGCTACGCTTTTGTGTGTGTTTTCGTGCGTGGATATAAGTGAAGAAGACTCCACTCATTCCGCTTTTGCGTTATTTTCGTATCTGGATATAAGTGAAGTAGACTCCACACGCTACGCTTGTGTGCTTATTTCGTACCTTGAAATAAGTGAAATAGACTCCACTCGCTACGCTTTTGTGTGTTTATTTCGTATCTGGATATAAGTGAAGTAGAATCCACACGCTACGCTTTTGTGTGTTTTTCGTACCTGGATATAAGTGAAGTAGACTCCACTCGCTACGCTTTTGTGTGTTTTTCGTACGTGGATATAAGTGAAGAAGACTCCACTAATTCCGCTGTTGTGTGTTTTTTGTATCTGGATATAAGTGAAGTAGACCCCACTCGCTACGGTTTTGTGTGTTTATATCGTATCTGGATATAAGTGAAGTAGACTCCACTCGCTACGCTTTTGTGTGTTTTTCGTACGTGGATATAAGTGAATTAGACTCCACAAGCTACGCTTTTGTGTGTTTTTCGTACCTTTATATAAGTAAAGTGGACTCCACTCGCAACGGTTTTGTGTGTTTATTTCGTATCTGGATATAAGTGAAGTAGACTCCACACGCGACGCTTGTGTGTTTATTTCGTACCTGGATAAAAGTGAAATAGACTCCACTCGCTACGCTTTTGTGTGTTTTTTGTACCTGGATATAAATGAAGTAGACTCCACTCTCTACGCTTTTGTGTGTTTTTCGTACTTGGATATAAGTGAAGTAGACTCCACTCGCTACGCTTTTGTGTGTGTTTTCGTACGTGGATATAAGTGAAGAAGACTCCACTCATTCCGCTTTTGCGTTATTTTCGTATCTGGATATAAGTGAAGTAGACTCCACTCGCTACGCTTTTGTGTGTTTTTCGTACGTGGATATAAGTGAATTAGACTCCACTCGCTACGCTTTTGTGTGTTTTTTGTACCTGGATATATGTGAAGTAGACTCCACTCGCTACGCTTTTGTGTGTTTTTAGTACCTGGATATAAGTGAAGTAGACTCCACACGCTACGCTTTTGTGTTTTTTTCGTACCTGGATATAAGTGAAGAAGACTCCACACGCTACGGTTTTGTGTGTTTATTTCTTATCTGGATATAAGTGAAGTAGATTCAACTCGCTACGCTTGTGTGTTTATTTCGTATCTGGATATAAGTGAAGTAAACTCAACTCGCTACGTTGTTGTGTGTTTATTTCGTATCTGGTTATAAGTGAAGTAGACTCCACACGCTACGCTGTTGTGTGTTTTTCGTACCTGGATATAAGTGAAGTAGACTCCACTCGCTACGCTTTTGTGTGTTTTTCGTACATGGATATAAGTGAAGTAGACTCCACTCGCTACGCTTTTGTGTGTTTTTCGTACCTTTATATAAGTGAAGTAGACTCCACACGCTACGCTTGTGTGTTTATTTCGTACCTGGTTAAAGTGAAATAGACTCCACTCGCTACGCTTTTGTGTGTTTTTCGTACGTGGATATAAGTGAAGAAGACTCCACTCATTCCGCTTTTGTGTGTTTTTCGTATCTGGATATAAGTGAAGTAGACTCCACTCGCTACGGTTTTGTGTGTTTATATCGTATCTGGATATAAGTACAGTAGACTCCACACGCTACGCTTGTGTGTTTATTACGTATCTGGATATAAGTGAAGTAGACTCCACTCGCTACGCTTTTGTGTGTTTTTCGTACGTGGATATAAGTGAAGAAGACTCCACTCATTCCGCTTTTGTGTGTTTTTCGTATCTGGATATAAGTGAAGTAGACTCCACACGCTACGCTTGTGTGTTTATTTCGTACCTGGATAAAAGTGAAATAGTCTCCACTCGCTACGCTTTTGTGTGTTTTTTGCACCTGGATATAAATGAAGTAGACTCCACTCGCTACGATTTTGTGTGTTTTTCGTACCTGGATATAAGTGAAGTAGACTCTACTCGCTACGCTTTTGTGTGTTTTTCGTACCTTTATATAAGTGAAGTAGACTCCACTCGCAACGGTTTTGTGTGTTTATTTCGTATCTGGATAAAAGTGAAGTAGACTCCACACGCTACGCTTGTGTGTTTATTTCGTACCTAGATAAAAGTGAAATAGACTCCACTCGCTACGCTTTTGTGTGTTTTTTCGTACCTGGATATAAGTACAGTAGACTCCACACGCCACGCTTGTGTGTTTATTTCGTATCTGGATATAAGTGAAGTAGACTCCAGTTGCTACGCTTTTGTGTGTTTTTCGTACCTGGAAATAAATGAAGAAAACTCTACACGCTACGCTTTTGTGTGTTTATTTCGGATCTGGATATAAGTGAAGTAGACTCCACACGCTACGCTTGTGTGCTTATTTCGTACCTTGAAATAAGTGAAATAGACTCCACTCGCTACGCTTTTGTGTGTTTATTTCGTATCTGGATATAAGTGAAGTAGAATACACACGCTACGATTTTGTGTGTTTTTCGTACCTGGATATAAGTGAAGTAGACTCCACTCGCTACGCTTTTGTGTGTTTTTCGTACGTGGATATAAGTGAATTAGACTCCACAAGCTACGCTTTTGTGTGTTTTTCGTACCTTTATATAAGTGAAGTAGACTCCACTCGCAACGGTTTTGTGTGTTTATTTCGTATCTGGATATAAGTGAAGTAGACTCTACACGCTACGCTTGTGTGTTTTTTGTACCTGGATATAAATGAAGTAGACTCCACTCTCTACGCTTTTGTGTGTTTTTCGTACCTGGATATAAGTGAAGTAGACTCCACTCGCTACGCTTTTGTGTGTGTTTTCGTACGTGGATATAAGTGAAGAAGACTCCACTCATTCCGCTTTTGCGTGTTTTTCGTATCTGGATATAAGTGAAGTAGACTCCACTCGCTACGCTTTTGTGTGTTTTTCGTACGTGTATATAAGTGAAGAAGACTCTACTCATTCCGCTTTTGTGTGTTTATATCGTATCTGGATATAAGTAAAGTAGATTCCACTCGCTACGCTTGTGTGTTTATTTCGTATCTGGATATAAGTGAAGTAGACTCCACTCGCTACGCTTTTGTGTGTTTTTCGTATCTGGATATAAGTGAAGTAGACTCCACTCGCTACGCTTGTGTGTTTATTTCGTATCTGGATATAAGTGAAGTAAACTCCACTCGCTACGTTTTTGTGTGTTTATTTCGTATCTGGATATAAGTGAAGTAGACTCCACACGCTACGCTTTTGTGTGTTTTTCGTACCTGGATATAAGTGAATAAGACTCCACTCATTCCGCTCTTGTGTGTTTTACTTATCTGGATATAAGTAAAGTAGACTCCACTTGCTACGCTTTTGTGTGTTTATTTCGGATCTGGATATAAGTGAAGTAGACTCCACACGCTACGCTTGTGTGCTTATTTCGTACCTTGAAATAAGTGAAATAGACTCCACTCGCTACGCTTTTGTGTGTTTATTTCGTATCTGGATATAAGTGAAGTAGAATCCACACGCTACGCTTTTGTGTGTTTTTCGTACCTGGATATAAGTGAAGTAGACTCCACTCGCTACGCTTTTGTGTGTTTTTCGTACGTGGATATAAGTAAAGAAGACTCCACTAATTCCGCTGTTGTGTGTTTTTTGTATCTGGATATAAGTGAAGTAGACCCCACTCGCTACGGTTTTGTGTGTTTATATCGTATCTGGATATAAGTGAAGTAGACTCCACTCGCTACGCTTTTGTGTGTTTTTCGTACGTGGATATAAGTGAATTAGACTCCACAAGCTACGCTTTTGTGTGTTTTTCGTACCTTTATATAAGTAAAGTAGACTCCACTCGCAACGGTTTTGTGTGTTTATTTCGTATCTGGATATAAGTGAAGTAGACTCCACACGCTACGCTTGTGTGCTTATTTCGTACCTTGAAATAAGTGAAATAGACTCCACTCGCTACGCTTTTGTGTGTTTATTTCGTATCTGGATATAAGTGAAGTAGAATCCACACGCTACGCTTTTGTGTGTTTTTCGTACCTGGATATAAGTGAAGTAGACTCCACTCGCTACGCTTTTGTGTGTTTTTCGTACGTGGATATAAGTGAAGAAGACTCCACTAATTCCGCTGTTGTGTGTTTTTTGTATCTGGATATAAGTGAAGTAGACTCCACTCGCTACGGTTTTGTGTGTTTATATCGTATCTGGATATAAGTGAAGTAGACTCCACTCGCAACGGTTTTGTGTGTTTATTTCGTATCTGGATAAAAGTGAAATAGACTCCACTCGCTACGCTTTTGTGTGTTTTTTGTACCTGGATATAAATGAAGTAGACTCCACTCTCTACGCTTTTGTGTGTTTTTCGTACCTGGATATAAGTGAAGTAGACTCCACTCGCTACGCTTTTGTGTGTGTTTTCGTACGTGGATATAAGTGAAGAAGACTCCACTCATTCCGCTTTTGCGTTATTTTCGTATCTGGATATAAGTGAAGTAGACTCCACTCGCTACGCTTTTGTGTGTTTTTCGTACGTGGATATAAGTGAATTAGACTCCACTCGCTACGCTTTTGTGTGTTTTTTGTACCTGGATATATGTGAAGTAGACTCCACTCGCTACGCTTTTGTGTGTTTTTAGTACCTGGATATAGTGAAGAAGACTCCACACGCTACGCTTGTGATTTTATTTCGTACCTGGATATAAGTGAAGTAGACTCCACACGCTACGCTTTTGTGTTTTTTTCGTACCTGGATATAAGTGAAGAAGACTCCACACGCTACGGTTTTGTGTGTTTATTTCTTATCTGGATATAAGTGAAGTAGATTCCACTCGCTACGCTTGTGTGTTTATTTCGTATCTGGATATAAGTGAAGTAAACTCCACTCGCTACGTTTTTGTGTGTTTATTTCGTATCTGGTTATAAGTGAAGTAGACTCCACACGCTACGCTGTTGTGTGTTTTTCGTACCTGGATATAAGTGAAGTAGACTCCACTCGCTACGCTTTTGTGTGTTTTTCGTACATGGATATAAGTGAAGTAGACTCCACTCGCTACGCTTTTGTGTGTTTTTCGTACCTTTATATAAGTGAAGTAGACTCCACACGCTACGCTTGTGTGTTTATTTCGTACCTGGTTAAAGTGAAATAGACTCCACTCGCTACGCTTTTGTGTGTTTTTCGTACGTGGATATAAGTGAAGAAGACTCCACTCATTCCGCTTTTGTGTGTTTTTCGTATCTGGATATAAGTGAAGTAGACTCCACTCGCTACGGTTTTGTGTGTTTATATCGTATCTGGATATAAGTACAGTAGACTCCACACGCTACGCTTGTGTGTTTATTACGTATCTGGATATAAGTGAAGTAGACTCCACTCGCTACGCTTTTGTGTGTTTTTCGTACGTGGATATAAGTGAAGAAGACTCCACTCATTCCGCTTTTGTGTGTTTTTCGTATCTGGATATAAGTGAAGTAGACTCCACACGCTACGCTTGTGTGTTTATTTCGTACCTGGATAAAAGTGAAATAGTCTCCACTCGCTACGCTTTTGTGTGTTTTTTGCACCTGGATATAAATGAAGTAGACTCCACTCGCTACGCTTTTGTGTGTTTTTCGTACCTGGATATAAGTGAAGTAGACTCCACTTGCTACGCTTTTGTGTGTGTTTTCGTACGTGGATATAAGTGAAGAAGACTCCACTCATTCCGCTTTTGTGTGTTTTTCGTATCTGGATATAAGTGAAGTAGACTCTACTCGCTACGCTTTTGTGTGTTTTTCGTACCTTTATATAAGTGAAGTAGACTCCACTCGCAACGGTTTTGTGTGTTTATTTCGTATCTGGATAAAAGTGAAGTAGACTCCACACGCTACGCTTGTGTGTTTATTTCGTACCTAGATAAAAGTGAAATAGACTCCACTCGCTACGCTTTTGTGTGTTTTTTCGTACCTGGATATAAGTGAAGTAGAATACACACGCTACGCTTTTGTGTGTTTATTTCGTATCTGGATATAAGTGAAGTAGACTCCAGTTGCTACGCTTTTGTGTGTTTTTCGTACCTGGAAATAAATGAAGAAAACTCTACACGCTACGATTTTGTGTGTTTATTTCGGATCTGGATATAAGTGAAGTAGACTCCACACGCTACGCTTGTGTGCTTATTTCGTACCTTGAAATAAGTGAAATAGACTCCACTCGCTACGCTTTTGTGTGTTTATTTCGTATCTGGATATAAGTGAAGTAGAATACACACGCTACGCTTTTGTGTGTTTTTCGTACCTGGATATAAGTGAAGTAGACTCCACTCGCTACGCTTTTGTGTGTTTTTCGTACGTGGATATAAGTGAATTAGACTCCACAAGCTACGCTTTTGTGTGTTTTTCGTACCTTTATATAAGTGAAGTAGACTCCACTCGCAACGGTTTTGTGTGTTTATTTCGTATCTGGATATAAGTGAAGTAGACTCCACACGCTACGCTTGTGTGTTTTTTGTACCTGGATATAAATGAAGTAGACTCCACTCTCTACGCTTTTGTGTTTTTTTCGTACCTGGATATAAGTGAAGTAGACTCCACTCGCTACGCTTTTGTGTGTGTTTTCGTACGTGGATATAAGTGAAGAAGACTCCACTCATTCCGCTTTTGCGTGTTTTTCGTATCTGGATATAAGTGAAGTAGACTCCACTCGCTACGCTTTTGTGTGTTTTTCGTACGTGTATATAAGTGAAGAAGACTCCACTCATTCCGCTTTTGTGTGTTTATATCGTATATGGATATAAGTAAAGTAGATTCCACTCGCTACGCTTGTGTGTTAATTTCGTATCTGGATATAAGTGAAGTAGACTCCACTCGCTACGCATTTGTGTTTTTCGTATCTGGATATAAGTGAAGTAGACTCCACTCGCTACGCTTGTGTGTTTATTTCGTATCTGGATATAAGTGAAGTAAACTCCACTCGCTACGTTTTTGTGTGTTTATTTCGTATCTGGATATAAGTGAAGTAGACTCCACACGCTACGCTTTTGTGTGTTTTTCGTACCTGGATATAAGTGAAGAAGACTCCACTCATTCCGCTCTTGTGTGTTTTACTTATCTGGATATAAGTAAAGTAGACTCCACTTGCTACGGTTTTGTGTGTTTATATCGTATCTGGATGTAAGTGAAGAAGACTCCACACACTACGCTTGTGATTTTTTTCGTACCTGGATATAAGTACAGTAGACTCCACACGCTACGTTTGTGTGTTTATTTCGTATCTGGATATAAGTGAAGTAGACTCCAGTTGCTACGCTTTTGTGTGTTTTTCGTACCTGGAAATAAATGAAGAAAACTCTACACGCTACGCTTTTGTGTGTTTATTTCGGATCTGTATATAAGTGAAGTAGACTCCACACGCTACGCTTGTGTGCTTATTTCGTACCTTGAAATAAGTGAAATAGACTCCACTCGCTACGCTTTTGTGTGTTTGTTTCGTATCTGGATATAAGTGAAGTAGAATCCACACGCTACGCTTTTGTGTGTTTTTCGTACCTGGATATAAGTGAAGTAGACTCCACTCGCTACGCTTTTGTGTGTTTTTCGTACGTGGATATAAGTGAAGAAGACTCCACTAATTCCGCTGTTGTGTGTTTTTTGTATCTGGATATAAGTGAAGTAGACCCCACTCGCTACGGTTTTGTGTGTTTATATCGTATCTGGATATAAGTGAAGTAGACTCCACTCGCTACGCTTTTGTGTGTTTTTCGTACGTGGATATAAGTGAATTAGACTCCACAAGCTACGCTTTTGTGTGTTTTTCGTACCTTTATATAAGTAAAGTAGACTCCACTCGCAACGGTTTTGTGTGTTTATTTCGTATCTGGATATAAGTGAAGTAGACTCCACACGCTACGCTTGTGTGTTTATTTCGTACCTGGATAAAAGTGAAATAAACTCCACTCGCTACGCTTTTGTGTGTTTTTTGTACCTGGATATAAATGAAGTAGACTCCACTCTCTACGCTTTTGTGTGTTTTTCGTACCTGGATATAAGTGAAGTAGACTCCACTCGCTACGCTTTTGTGTGTGTTTTCGTGCGTGGATATAAGTGAAGAAGACTCCACTCATTCCGCTTTTGCGTTATTTTCGTATCTGGATATAAGTGAAGTAGACTCCACTCGCTACGCTTTTGTGTGTTTTTCGTACGTGGATATAAGTGAATTAGACTCCACTCGCTACGCTTTTGTGTGTTTTTTGTACCTGGATATATGTGAAGTAGACTCCACTCGCTACGCTTTTGTGTGTTTTTAGTACCTGGATATAAGTGAAGTAGACTCCACACGCTACGCTTTTGTGTTTTTTTCGTACCTGGATATAAGTGAAGAAGACTCCACACGCTACGGTTTTGTGTGTTTATTTCTTATCTGGATATAAGTGAAGTAGATTCAACTCGCTACGCTTGTGTGTTTATTTCGTATCTGGATATAAGTGAAGTAAACTCAACTCGCTACGTTGTTGTGTGTTTATTTCGTATCTGGTTATAAGTGAAGTAGACTCCACACGCTACGCTGTTGTGTGTTTTTCGTACCTGGATATAAGTGAAGTAGACTCCACTCGCTACGCTTTTGTGTGTTTTTCGTACATGGATATAAGTGAAGTAGACTCCACTCGCTACGCTTTTGTGTGTTTTTCGTACCTTTATATAAGTGAAGTAGACTCCACACGCTACGCTTGTGTGTTTATTTCGTACCTGGTTAAAGTGAAATAGACTCCACTCGCTACGCTTTTGTGTGTTTTTCGTACGTGGATATAAGTGAAGAAGACTCCACTCATTCCGCTTTTGTGTGTTTTTCGTATCTGGATATAAGTGAAGTAGACTCCACTCGCTACGGTTTTGTGTGTTTATATCGTATCTGGATATAAGTACAGTAGACTCCACACGCTACGCTTGTGTGTTTATTACGTATCTGGATATAAGTGAAGTAGACTCCACTCGCTACGCTTTTGTGTGTTTTTCGTACGTGGATATAAGTGAAGAAGACTCCACTCATTCCGCTTTTGTGTGTTTTTCGTATCTGGATATAAGTGAAGTAGACTCCACACGCTACGCTTGTGTGTTTATTTCGTACCTGGATAAAAGTGAAATAGTCTCCACTCGCTACGCTTTTGTGTGTTTTTTGCACCTGGATATAAATGAAGTAGACTCCACTCGCTACGATTTTGTGTGTTTTTCGTACCTGGATATAAGTGAAGTAGACTCTACTCGCTACGCTTTTGTGTGTTTTTCGTACCTTTATATAAGTGAAGTAGACTCCACTCGCAACGGTTTTGTGTGTTTATTTCGTATCTGGATAAAAGTGAAGTAGACTCCACACGCTACGCTTGTGTGTTTATTTCGTACCTAGATAAAAGTGAAATAGACTCCACTCGCTACGCTTTTGTGTGTTTTTTCGTACCTGGATATAAGTACAGTAGACTCCACACGCCACGCTTGTGTGTTTATTTCGTATCTGGATATAAGTGAAGTAGACTCCAGTTGCTACGCTTTTGTGTGTTTTTCGTACCTGGAAATAAATGAAGAAAACTCTACACGCTACGCTTTTGTGTGTTTATTTCGGATCTGGATATAAGTGAAGTAGACTCCACACGCTACGCTTGTGTGCTTATTTCGTACCTTGAAATAAGTGAAATAGACTCCACTCGCTACGCTTTTGTGTGTTTATTTCGTATCTGGATATAAGTGAAGTAGAATACACACGCTACGATTTTGTGTGTTTTTCGTACCTGGATATAAGTGAAGTAGACTCCACTCGCTACGCTTTTGTGTGTTTTTCGTACGTGGATATAAGTGAATTAGACTCCACAAGCTACGCTTTTGTGTGTTTTTCGTACCTTTATATAAGTGAAGTAGACTCCACTCGCAACGGTTTTGTGTGTTTATTTCGTATCTGGATATAAGTGAAGTAGACTCTACACGCTACGCTTGTGTGTTTTTTGTACCTGGATATAAATGAAGTAGACTCCACTCTCTACGCTTTTGTGTGTTTTTCGTACCTGGATATAAGTGAAGTAGACTCCACTCGCTACGCTTTTGTGTGTGTTTTCGTACGTGGATATAAGTGAAGAAGACTCCACTCATTCCGCTTTTGCGTGTTTTTCGTATCTGGATATAAGTGAAGTAGACTCCACTCGCTACGCTTTTGTGTGTTTTTCGTACGTGTATATAAGTGAAGAAGACTCTACTCATTCCGCTTTTGTGTGTTTATATCGTATCTGGATATAAGTAAAGTAGATTCCACTCGCTACGCTTGTGTGTTTATTTCGTATCTGGATATAAGTGAAGTAGACTCCACTCGCTACGCTTTTGTGTGTTTTTCGTATCTGGATATAAGTGAAGTAGACTCCACTCGCTACGCTTGTGTGTTTATTTCGTATCTGGATATAAGTGAAGTAAACTCCACTCGCTACGTTTTTGTGTGTTTATTTCGTATCTGGATATAAGTGAAGTAGACTCCACACGCTACGCTTTTGTGTGTTTTTCGTACCTGGATATAAGTGAATAAGACTCCACTCATTCCGCTCTTGTGTGTTTTACTTATCTGGATATAAGTAAAGTAGACTCCACTTGCTACGCTTTTGTGTGTTTATTTCGGATCTGGATATAAGTGAAGTAGACTCCACACGCTACGCTTGTGTGCTTATTTCGTACCTTGAAATAAGTGAAATAGACTCCACTCGCTACGCTTTTGTGTGTTTATTTCGTATCTGGATATAAGTGAAGTAGAATCCACACGCTACGCTTTTGTGTGTTTTTCGTACCTGGATATAAGTGAAGTAGACTCCACTCGCTACGCTTTTGTGTGTTTTTCGTACGTGGATATAAGTAAAGAAGACTCCACTAATTCCGCTGTTGTGTGTTTTTTGTATCTGGATATAAGTGAAGTAGACCCCACTCGCTACGGTTTTGTGTGTTTATATCGTATCTGGATATAAGTGAAGTAGACTCCACTCGCTACGCTTTTGTGTGTTTTTCGTACGTGGATATAAGTGAATTAGACTCCACAAGCTACGCTTTTGTGTGTTTTTCGTACCTTTATATAAGTAAAGTAGACTCCACTCGCAACGGTTTTGTGTGTTTATTTCGTATCTGGATATAAGTGAAGTAGACTCCACACGCTACGCTTGTGTGTTTATTTCGTACCTGGATAAAAGTGAAATAGACTCCACTCGCTACGCTTTTGTGTGTTTTTTGTACCTGGATATAAATGAAGTAGACTCCACTCTCTACGCTTTTGTGTGTTTTTCGTACCTGGACATAAGTGAAGTAGAGTCCACTCGCTACGCTTTTGTGTGTGTTTTCGTACGTGGATATAAGTGAAGAAGACTCCACTCATTCCGCTTTTGCGTTATTTTCGTATCTGGATATAAGTGAAGTAGACTCCACTCGCTACGCTTTTGTGTGTTTTTCGTACGTGGATATAAGTAAATTAGACTCCACTCGCTACGCTTTTGTGTGTTTTTTGTACCTGGATATATGTGAAGTAGACTCCACTCGCTACGCTTTTGTGTGTTTTTAGTACCTGGATATAGTGAAGAAGACTCCACACGCTACGCTTGTGATTTTATTTCGTACCCGGATATAAGTGATGTAGACTCCACACGCTACGCTTTTGTGTTTTTTTCGTACCTGGATATAAGTGAAGAAGACTCCACACGCTACGGTTTTGTGTGTTTATTTCTTATCTGGATATAAGTGAAGTAGATTCCACTCGCTACGCTTGTGTGTTTATTTCGTATCTGGATATAAGTGAAGTAAACTCCACTCGCTACGTTTTTGTGTGTTTATTTCGTATCTGGTTATAAGTGAAGTAGACTCCACACGCTACG
This sequence comes from Aphrophora alni, assembly GCA_963513935.1. Classification (NCBI taxonomy): domain Eukaryota; kingdom Metazoa; phylum Arthropoda; class Insecta; order Hemiptera; family Aphrophoridae; genus Aphrophora; species Aphrophora alni. The sequence goes on along the minus strand of OY740769.1, from coordinate 148,009,178 downwards.
CTGTTGTGTATTTTTCGTACCTGGATATAAGTGAAGTAGACTTTACTCGCTACGCTTTTGTGTGTTTTTCGTACATGGATATAAGTGAAGTAGACTCCACTCGCTACGCTTTTGTGTGTTTTTCGTACCTTTATATAAGTGAAGTAGACTCCACACGCTACGCTTGTGTGTTTATTTCGTACCTGGTTAAAGTGAAATAGACTCCACTCGCTACGCTTTTGTGTGTTTTTCGTACGTGGATATAAGTGAAGAAGACTCCACTCATTCCGCTTTTGTGTGTTTTTCGTATCTGGATATAAGTGAAGTAGACTCCACTCGCTACGGTTTTGTGTGTTTATATCGTATCTGGATATAAGTACAGTAGACTCCACACGCTACGCTTGTGTGTTTATTACGTATCTGGATATAAGTGAAGTAGACTCCACTCGCTACGCTTTTGTGTGTTTATCGTACGTGGATATAAGTGAAGAAGACTCCACTCATTCCGCTTTTGTGTGTTTTTCGTATCTGGATATAAGTGAAGCAGACTCCACACGCTACGCTTGTGTGTTTATTTCGTACCTGGATAAAAGTGAAATAGTCTCCACTCGCTACGCTTTTGTGTGTTTTTTGCACCTGGATATAAATGAAGTAGACTTCACTCGCTACGCTTTTGTGTGTTTTTCGTACCTGGATATAAGTGAAGTAGACTCCACTCGCTACGCTTTTGTGTGTGTTTTCGTACGTGGATATAAGTGAAGAAGACTCCACTCATTCCGCTTTTGTGTGTTTTTCGTATCTGGATATAAGTGAAGTAGACTCTACTCGCTACGCTTTTGTGTGTTTTTCGTACCTTTATATAAGTGAAGTAGACTCCACTCGCAACGGTTTTGTGTGTTTATTTCGTATCTGGATAAAAGTGAAGTAGACTCCACACGCTACGCTTGTGTGTTTATTTCGTACCTAGATAAAAGTGAAATAGACTCCACTCGCTACGCTTTTGTGTGTTTTTTCGTACCTGGATATAAGTACAGTAGACTCCACACGCTACGCTTGTGTGTTTATTTCGTATCTGGATATAAGTGAAGTAGACTCCAGTTGCTACGCTTTTGTGTGTTTTTCGTACCTGGAAATAAATGAAGAAAACTCTACACGCTACGCTTTTGTGTGTTTATTTCGGATCTGGATATAACTGAAGTAGACTCCACACGCTACGCTTGTGTGCTTATTTCGTACCTTGAAATAAGTGAAATAGACTCCACTCGCTACGCTTTTGTGTGTTTATTTCGTATCTGGATATAAGTGAAGTAGAATACACACGCTACGCTTTTGTGTGTTTTTCGTACCTGGATATAAGTGAAGTAGACTCCACTCGCTACGCTTTTGTGTGTTTTTCGTACGTGGATATAAGTGAATTAGACTCCACAAGCTACGCTTTTGTGTGTTTTTCGTACCTTTATATAAGTGAAGTAGACTCCACTCGCAACGGTTTTGTGTGGTTATTTCGTATCTGGATATAAGTGAAGTAGACTCCACACGCTACGCTTGTGTGTTTTTGTACCTGGATATAAATGAAGTAGACTCCACTCTCTACGCTTTTGTGTGTTTTTCGTACCTGGATATAAGTGAAGTAGACTCCACTCGCTACGCTTTTGTGTGTGTTTTCGTACGTGGATATAAGTGAAGAAGACTCCACTCATTCCGCTTTTGCGTGTTTTTCGTATCTGGATATAAGTGAAGTAGACTCCACTCGCTACGCTTTTGTGTGTTTTTCGTACGTGTATATAAGTGAAGAAGACTCCACTCATTCCGCTTTTGTGTGTTTATATCGTATCTGGATATAAGTAAAGTAGATTCCACTCGCTACGCTTGTGTGTTAATTTCGTATCTGGATATAAGTGAAGTAGACTCCACTCAATACGCTTTTGTGTGTTTTTCGTATCTGGATATAAGTGAAGTAGACTCCACTCGCTACGCTTGTGTGTTTATTTCGTATCTGGATATAAGTGAAGTAAACTCCACTCGCTACGTTTTTGTGTGTTTATTTCGTATCTGGATATAAGTGAAGTAGACTCCACACGCTACGCTTTTGTGTGTTTTTCGTACCTGGATATAAGTGAAGAAGACTCCACTCATTCCGCTCTTGTGTGTTTTACTTATCTGGATATAAGTAAAGTAGACTCCACTTGCTACGGTTTTGTGTGTTTATATCGTATCTGGATGTAAGTGAAGAAGACTCCACACACTACGCTTGTGATTTTTTTCGTACCTGGATATAAGTACAGTAGACTCCACACGCTACGTTTGTGTGTTTATTTCGTATCTGGATATAAGTGAAGTAGACTCCAGTTGCTACGCTTTTGTGTGTTTTTCGTACCTGGAAATAAACGAAGAAAACTCTATCCGCTACGCTTTTGTGTGTTTATTTCGGATCTGGATATAAGTGAAGTAGACTCCACACGCTACGCTTGTGTGCTTATTTCGTACCTTGAAATAAGTGAAATAGACTCCACTCGCTACGCTTTTGTGTGTTTATTTCGTATCTGGATATAAGTGAAGTAGAATCCACACGCTACGCTTTTGTGTGTTTTTCGTACCTGGATATAAGTGAAGTAGACTCCACTCGCTACGCTTTTGTGTGTTTTTCGTACGTGGATATAAGTGAAGAAGACTCCACTAATTCCGCTGTTGTGTGTTTTTTGTATCTGGATATAAGTGAAGTAGACCCCACTCGCTACGGTTTTGTGTGTTTATATCGTATCTGGATATAAGTGAAGTAGACTCCACTCGCTACGCTTTTGTGTGTTTTTCGTACGTGGATATAAGTGAATTAGACTCCACAAGCTACGCTTTTGTGTGTTTTTCGTACCTTTATATAAGTAAAGTAGACTCCACTCGCAACGGTTTTGTGTGTTTATTTCGTATCTGGATATAAGTGAAGTAGACTCCACACGCTACGCTTGTGTGTTTATTTCGTACCTGGATAAAAGTGAAATAGACTCCACTCGCTACGCTTTTGTGTGTTTTTTGTACCTGGATATAAATGAAGTAGACTCCACTCTCTACGCTTTTGTGTGTTTTTCGTACCTGGATATAAGTGAAGTAGACTCCACTCGCTACGCTTTTGTGTGTGTTTTCGTACGTGGATATAAGTGAAGAAGACTCCACTCATTCCGCTTTTGCGTTATTTTCGTATCTGGATATAAGTGAAGTAGACTCCACTCGCTACGCTTTTGTGTGTTTTTCGTACGTGGATATAAGTGAATTAGACTCCACTCGCTACGCTTTTGTGTGTTTTTTGTACCTGGATATATGTGAAGTAGACTCCACTCGCTACGCTTTTGTGTGTTTTTAGTACCTGGATATAGTGAAGAAGACTCCACACGCTACGCTTGTGATTTTATTTCGTACCCGGATATAAGTGAAGTAGACTCCACACGCTACGCTTTTGTGTTTTTTTCGTACCTGGATATAAGTGAAGAAGACTCCACACGCTACGGTTTTGTGTGTTTATTTCTTATCTGGATATAAGTGAAGTAGATTCCACTCGCTACGCTTGTGTGTTTATTTCGTATCTGGATATAAGTGAAGTAAACTCCACTCGCTACGTTTTTGTGTGTTTATTTCGTATCTGGTTATAAGTGAAGTAGACTCCACACGCTACGCTGTTGTGTGTTTTTCGTACCTGGATATAAGTGAAGTAGACTCCACTCGCTACGCTTTTGTGTGTTTTTCGTACATGGATATAAGTGAAGTAGACTCCACTCGCTACGCTTTTGTGTGTTTTTCGTACCTTTATATAAGTGAAGTAGACTCCACACGCTACGCTTGTGTGTTTATTTCGTACCTGGTTAAAGTGAAATAGACTCCACTCGCTACGCTTTTGTGTGTTTTTCGTACGTGGATATAAGTGAAGAAGACTCCACTCATTCCGCTTTTGTGTGTTTTTCGTATCTGGATATAAGTGAAGTAGACTCCACACGCTACGCTTTTGTGTGTTTTTCGTACCTGGATATAAGTGAAGAAGACTCCACTCATTCCGCTCTTGTGTGTTTTACTTATCTGGATATAAGTAAAGTAGACTCCACTTGCTACGGTTTTGTGTGTTTATATCGTATCTGGATGTAAGTGAAGAAGACTCCACACACTACGCTTGTGATTTTTTTCGTACCTGGATATAAGTACAGTAGACTCCACACGCTACGTTTGTGTGTTTATTTCGTATCTGGATATAAGTGAAGTAGACTCCAGTTGCTACGCTTTTGTGTGTTTTTCGTACCTGGAAATAAACGAAGAAAACTCTATCCGCTACGCTTTTGTGTGTTTATTTCGGATCTGGATATAAGTGAAGTAGACTCCACACGCTACGCTTGTGTGCTTATTTCGTACCTTGAAATAAGTGAAATAGACTCCACTCGCTACGCTTTTGTGTGTTTATTTCGTATCTGGATATAAGTGAAGTAGAATACACACGCTACGCTTTTGTGTGTTTTTCGTACCTGGATATAAGTGAAGTAGACTCCACTCGCTACGCTTTTGTGTGTTTTTCGTACGTGGATATAAGTGAATTAGACTCCACAAGCTACGCTTTTGTGTGTTTTTCGTACCTTTATATAAGTGAAGTAGACTCCACTCGCAACGGTTTTGTGTGTTTATTTCGTATCTGGATATAAGTGAAGTAGACTCCACTCGCTACGCTTTTGTGTGTTTTTCGTACGTGGATATAAGTGAATTAGACTCCACAAGCTACGCTTTTGTGTGTTTTTCGTACCTTTATATAAGTAAAGTAGACTCCACTCGCAACGGTTTTGTGTGTTTATTTCGTATCTGGATATAAGTGAAGTAGACTCCACACGCTACGCTTGTGTGTTTATTTCGTACCTGGATAAAAGTGAAATAGACTCCACTCGCTACGCTTTTGTGTGTTTTTTGTACCTGGATATAAATGAAGTAGACTCCACTCTCTACGCTTTTGTGTGTTTTTCGTACCTGGATATAAGTGAAGTAGACTCCACTCGCTACGCTTTTGTGTGTGTTTTCGTACGTGGATATAAGTGAAGAAGACTCCACTCATTCCGCTTTTGCGTTATTTTCGTATCTGGATATAAGTGAAGTAGACTCCACTCGCTACGCTTTTGTGTGTTTTTCGTACGTGGATATAAGTGAATTAGACTCCACTCGCTACGCTTTTGTGTGTTTTTTGTACCTGGATATATGTGAAGTAGACTCCACTCGCTACGCTTTTGTGTGTTTTTAGTACCTGGATATAGTGAAGAAGACTCCACACGCTACGCTTGTGATTTTATTTCGTACCCGGATATAAGTGAAGTAGACTCCACACGCTACGCTTTTGTGTTTTTTTCGTACCTGGATATAAGTGAAGAAGACTCCACACGCTACGGTTTTGTGTGTTTATTTCTTATCTGGATATAAGTGAAGTAGATTCCACTCGCTACGCTTGTGTGTTTATTTCGTATCTGGATATAAGTGAAGTAAACTCCACTCGCTACGTTTTTGTGTGTTTATTTCGTATCTGGTTATAAGTGAAGTAGACTCCACACGCTACGCTGTTGTGTGTTTTTCGTACCTGGATATAAGTGAAGTAGACTCCACTCGCTACGCTTTTGTGTGTTTTTCGTACATGGATATAAGTGAAGTAGACTCCACTCGCTACGCTTTTGTGTGTTTTTCGTACCTTTATATAAGTGAAGTAGACTCCACACGCTACGCTTGTGTGTTTATTTCGTACCTGGTTAAAGTGAAATAGACTCCACTCGCTACGCTTTTGTGTGTTTTTCGTACGTGGATATAAGTGAAGAAGACTCCACTCATTCCGCTTTTGTGTGTTTTTCGTATCTGGATATAAGTGAAGTAAACTCCACTCGCTACGGTTTTGTGTGTTTATATCGTATCTGGATATAAGTACAGTAGACTCCACACGCTACGCTTGTGTGTTTATTACGTATCTGGATATAAGTGAAGTAGACTCCACTCGCTACGCTTTTGTGTGTTTATCGTACGTGGATATAAGTGAAGAAGACTCCACTCATTCCGCTTTTGTGTGTTTTTCGTATCTGGATATAAGTGAAGTAGACTCCACACGCTACGCTTGTGTGTTTATTTCGTACCTGGATAAAAGTGAAATAGTCTCCACTCGCTACGCTTTTGTGTGTTTTTTGCACCTGGATATAAATGAAGTAGACTCCACTCGCTACGCTTTTGTGTGTTTTTCGTACCTGGATATAAGTGAAGTAGACTCCACTCGCTACGCTTTTGTGTGTGTTTTCGTACGTGGATATAAGTGAAGAAGACTCCACTCATTCCGCTTTTGTGTGTTTTTCGTATCTGGATATAAGTGAAGTAGACTCTACTCGCTACGCTTTTGTGTGTTTTTCGTACCTTTATATAAGTGAAGTAGACTCCACTCGCAACGGTTTTGTGTGTTTATTTCGTATCTGGATAAAAGTGAAGTAGACTCCACACGCTACGCTTGTGTGTTTATTTCGTACCTAGATAAAAGTGAAATAGACTCCACTCGCTACGCTTTTGTGTGTTTTTTCGTACCTAGATATAAGTACAGTAGACTCCACACGCTACGCTTGTGTGTTTATTTCGTATCTGGATATAAGTGAAGTAGACTCCAGTTGCTACGCTTTTGTGTGTTTGTCGTACCTGGAAATAAATGAAGAAAACTCTACACGCTACGCTTTTGTGTGTTTATTTCGGATCTGGATATAAGTGAAGTAGACTCCACACGCTACGCTTGTGTGCTTATTTCGTACCTTGAAATATGTGAAATAGACTCCACTCGCTACGCTTTTGTGTGTTTATTTCGTATCTGGATATAAGTGAAGTAGAATACACACGCTACGCTTTTGTGTGTTTTTCGTACCTGGATATAAGTGAAGTAGACTCCACTCGCTACGCTTTTGTGTGTTTTTCGTACGTGGATATAAGTGAATTAGACTCCACAAGCTACGCTTTTGTGTGTTTTTCGTACCTTTATATAAGTGAAGTAGACTCCACTCGCAACGGTTTTGTGTGTTTATTTCGTATCTGGATATAAGTGAAGTAGACTCCACACGCTACGCTTGTGTGTTTATTTCGTACCTGGATAAAAGTGAAATAGACTCCACTCGCTACGCTTTTGTGTGTTTTTTGTACCTGGATATAAATGAAGTAGACTCCACTCTCTACGCTTTTGTGTGTTTTTCGTACCTGGATATAAGTGAAGTAGACTCCACTCGCTACGCTTTTGTGTGTGTGTTTTCGTACGTGGATATAAGTGAAGAAGACTCCACTCATTCCGCTTTTGCGTTATTTTCGTATCTGGATATAAGTGAAGTAGACTCCACTCGCTACGCTTTTGTGTGTTTTTCGTACGTGGATATAAGTGAATTAGACTCCACTCGCTACGCTTTTGTGTGTTTTTTGTACCTGGATATATGTGAAGTAGACTCCACTCGCTACGCTTTTGTGTGTTTTTAGTACCTGGATATAGTGAAGAAGACTCCACACGCTACGCTTGTGATTTTATTTCGTACCCGGATATAAGTGAAGTAGACTCCACACGCTACGCTTTTGTGTTTTTTTCGTACCTGGATATAAGTGAAGAAGACTCCACACGCTACGGTTTTGTGTGTTTATTTCTTATCTGGATATAAGTGAAGTAGATTCCACTCGCTACGCTTGTGTGTTTATTTCGTATCTGGATATAAGTGAAGTAAACTCCACTCGCTACGTTTTTGTGTGTTTATTTCGTATCTGGTTATAAGTGAAGTAGACTCCACACGCTACGCTGTTGTGTGTTTTTCGTACCTGGATATAAGTGAAGTAGACTCCACTCGCTACGCTTTTGTGTGTTTTTCGTACATGGATATAAGTGAAGTAGACTCCACTCGCTACGCTTTTGTGTGTTTTTCGTACCTTTATATAAGTGAAGTAGACTCCACACGCTACGCTTGTGTGTTTATTTCGTACCTGGTTAAAGTGAAATAGACTCCACTCGCTACGCTTTTGTGTGTTTTTCGTACGTGGATATAAGTGAAGAAGACTCCACTCATTCCGCTTTTGTGTGTTTTTCGTATCTGGATATAAGTGAAGTAAACTCCACTCGCTACGGTTTTGTGTGTTTATATCGTATCTGGATATAAGTACAGTAGACTCCACACGCTACGCTTGTGTGTTTATTACGTATCTGGATATAAGTGAAGTAGACTCCACTCGCTACGCTTTTGTGTGTTTATCGTACGTGGATATAAGTGAAGAAGACTCCACTCATTCCGCTTTTGTGTGTTTTTCGTATCTGGATATAAGTGAAGTAGACTCCACACGCTACGCTTGTGTGTTTATTTCGTACCTGGATAAAAGTGAAATAGTCTCCACTCGCTACGCTTTTGTGTGTTTTTTGCACCTGGATATAAATGAAGTAGACTCCACTCGCTACGCTTTTGTGTGTTTTTCGTACCTGGATATAAGTGAAGTAGACTCCACTCGCTACGCTTTTGTGTGTGTTTTCGTACGTGGATATAAGTGAAGAAGACTCCACTCATTCCGCTTTTGTGTGTTTTTCGTATCTGGATATAAGTGAAGTAGACTCTACTCGCTACGCTTTTGTGTGTTTTTCGTACCTTTATATAAGTGAAGTAGACTCCACTCGCAACGGTTTTGTGTGTTTATTTCGTATCTGGATAAAAGTGAAGTAGACTCCACACGCTACGCTTGTGTGTTTATTTCGTACCTAGATAAAAGTGAAATAGACTCCACTCGCTACGCTTTTGTGTGTTTTTTCGTACCTAGATATAAGTACAGTAGACTCCACACGCTACGCTTGTGTGTTTATTTCGTATCTGGATATAAGTGAAGTAGACTCCAGTTGCTACGCTTTTGTGTGTTTGTCGTACCTGGAAATAAATGAAGAAAACTCTACACGCTACGCTTTTGTGTGTTTATTTCGGATCTGGATATAAGTGAAGTAGACTCCACACGCTACGCTTGTGTGCTTATTTCGTACCTTGAAATAAGTGAAATAGACTCCACTCGCTACGCTTTTGTGTGTTTATTTCGTATCTGGATATAAGTGAAGTAGAATACACACGCTACGCTTTTGTGTGTTTTTCGTACCTGGATATAAGTGAAGTAGACTCCACTCGCTACGCTTTTGTGTGTTTTTCGTACGTGGATATAAGTGAATTAGACTCCACAAGCTACGCTTTTGTGTGTTTTTCGTACCTTTATATAAGTGAAGTAGACTCCACTCGCAACGGTTTTGTGTGTTTATTTCGTATCTGGATATAAGTGAAGTAGACTCCACACGCTACGCTTGTGTGTTTTTTGTACCTGGATATAAATGAAGTAGACTCCACTCTCTACGCTTTTGTGTGTTTTTCGTACCTGGATATAAGTGAAGTAGACTCCACTCGCTACGCTTTTGTGTGTGTTTTCGTACGTGGATATAAGTGAAGAAGACTCCACTCATTCCGCTTTTGTGTGTTTATATCGTATCTGGATATAAGTAAAGTAGATTCCACTCGCTACGCTTGTGTGTTAATTTCGTATCTGGATATAAGTGAAGTAGACTCCACTCGCTACGCTTTTGTGTGTTTTTCGTATCTGGATATAAGTGAAGTAGACTCCACTCGCTACGCTTGTGTGTTTATTTCGTATCTGGATATAAGTGAAGTAAACTCCACTCGCTACGTTTTTGTGTGTTTATTTCGTATCTGGATATAAGTGAAGTAGACTCCACACGCTACGCTTTTGTGTGTTTTTCGTACCTGGATATAAGTGAAGAAGACTCCACTCATTCCGCTCTTGTGTGTTTTACTTATCTGGATATAAGTAAAGTAGACTCCACTTGCTACGGTTTTGTGTGTTTATATCGTATCTGGATGTAAGTGAAGAAGACTCCACACACTACGCTTGTGATTTTTTTCGTACCTGGATATAAGTACATTAGACTCCACACGCTACGTTTGTGTGTTTATTTCGTATCTGGATATAAGTGAAGTAGACTCCAGTTGCTACGCTTTTGTGTGTTTTTCGTACCTGGAAATAAATGAAGAAAACTCTACACGCTACGCTTTTGTGTGTTTATTTCGGATCTGGATATAAGTGAAGTAGACTCCACACGCTACGCTTGTGTGCTTATTTCGTACCTTGAAATAAGTGAAATAGACTCCACTCGCTACGCTTTTGTGTGTTTATTTCGTATCTGGATATAAGTGAAGTAGAATCCACACGCTACGCTTTTGTGTGTTTTTCGTACCTGGATATAAGTGAAGTAGACTCCACTCGCTACGCTTTTGTGTGTTTTTCGTACGTGGATATAAGTGAAGAAGACTCCACTAATTCCGCTGTTGTGTGTTTTTTGTGTCTGGATATAAGTGAAGTAGACCCCACTCGCTACGGTTTTGTGTGTTTATATCGTATCTGGATATAAGTGAAGTAGACTCCACTCGCTACGCTTTTGTGTGTTTTTCGTACGTGGATATAAGTGAATTAGACTCCACAAGCTACGCTTTTGTGTGTTTTTCGTACCTTTATATAAGTAAAGTAGACTCCACTCGCAACGGTTTTGTGTGTTTATTTCGTATCTGGATATAAGTGAAGTAGACTCCACACGCTACGCTTGTGTGTTTATTTCGTACCTGGATAAAAGTGAAATAGACTCCACTCGCTACGCTTTTGTGTGTTTTTTGTACCTGGATATAAATGAAGTAGACTCCACTCTCTACGCTTTTGTGTGTTTTTCGTAAATGGATATAAGTGAAGTAGACTCCACTCGCTACGCTTTTGTGTGTGTTTTCGTACGTGGATATAAGTGAAGAAGACTCCACTCATTCCGCTTTTGCGTTATTTTCGTATCTGGATATAAGTGAAGTAGACTCCACTCGCTACGCTTTTGTGTGTTTTTCGTACGTGGATATAAGTGAATTAGACTCCACTCGCTACGCTTTTGTGTGTTTTTTGTACCTGGATATATGTGAAGTAGACTCCACTCGCTACGCTTTTGTGTGTTTTTAGTACCTGGATATAGTGAAGAAGACTCCACACGCTACGCTTGTGATTTTATTTCGTACCCGGATATAAGTGAAGTAGACTCCACACGCTACGCTTTTGTGTTTTTTTCGTACCTGGATATAAGTGAAGAAGACTCCACACGCTACGGTTTTGTGTGTTTATTTCTTATCTGGATATAAGTGAAGTAGATTCCACTCGCTACGCTTGTGTGTTTATTTCGTATCTGGATATAAGTGAAGTAAACTCCACTCGCTACGTTTTTGTGTGTTTATTTCGTATCTGGTTATAAGTGAAGTAGACTCCACACGCTACGCTGTTGTGTGTTTTTCGTACCTGGATATAAGTGAAGTAGACTCCACTCGCTACGCTTTTGTGTGTTTTTCGTACATGGATATAAGTGAAGTAGACTCCACTCGCTACGCTTTTGTGTGTTTTTCGTACCTTTATATAAGTGAAGTAGACTCCACACGCTACGCTTGTGTGTTTATTTCGTACCTGGTTAAAGTGAAATAGACTCCACTCGCTACGCTTTTGTGTGTTTTTCGTACGTGGATATAAGTGAAGAAGACTCCACTCATTCCGCTTTTGTGTGTTTTTCGTATCTGGATATAAGTGAAGTAAACTCCACTCGCTACGGTTTTGTGTGTTTATATCGTATCTGGATATAAGTACAGTAGACTCCACACGCTACGCTTGTGTGTTTATTACGTATCTGGATATAAGTGAAGTAGACTCCACTCGCTACGCTTTTGTGTGTTTATCGTACGTGGATATAAGTGAAGAAGACTCCACTCATTCCGCTTTTGTGTGTTTTTCGTATCTGGATATAAGTGAAGTAGACTCCACACGCTACGCTTGTGTGTTTATTTCGTACCTGGATAAAAGTGAAATAGTCTCCACTCGCTACGCTTTTGTGTGTTTTTTGCACCTGGATATAAATGAAGTAGACTCCACTCGCTACGCTTTTGTGTGTTTTTCGTACCTGGATATAAGTGAAGTAGACTCCACTCGCTACGCTTTTGTGTGTGTTTTCGTACGTGGATATAAGTGAAGAAGACTCCACTCATTCCGCTTTTGTGTGTTTTTCGTATCTGGATATAAGTGAAGTAGACTCTACTCGCTACGCTTTTGTGTGTTTTTCGTACCTTTATATAAGTGAAGTAGACTCCACTCGCAACGGTTTTGTGTGTTTATTTCGTATCTGGATAAAAGTGAAGTAGACTCCACACGCTACGCTTGTGTGTTTATTTCGTACCTAGATAAAAGTAAAATAGACTCCACTCGCTACGCTTTTGTGTGTTTTTTCGTACCTAGATATAAGTACAGTAGACTCCACACGCTACGCTTGTGTGTTTATTTCGTATCTGGATATAAGTGAAGTAGACTCCAGTTGCTACGCTTTTGTGTGTTTGTCGTACCTGGAAATAAATGAAGAAAACTCTACACGCTACGCTTTTGTGTGTTTATTTCGGATCTGGATATAAGTGAAGTAGACTCCACACGCTACGCTTGTGTGCTTATTTCGTACCTTGAAATAAGTGAAATAGACTCCACTCGCTACGCTTTTGTGTGTTTATTTCGTATCTGGATATAAGTGAAGTAGAATACACACGCTACGCTTTTGTGTGTTTTTCGTACCTGGATATAAGTGAAGTAGACTCCACTCGCTACGCTTTTGTGTGTTTTTCGTACGTGGATATAAGTGAATTAGACTCCACAAGCTACGCTTTTGTGTGTTTTTCGTACCTTTATATAAGTGAAGTAGACTCCACTCGCAACGGTTTTGTGTGTTTATTTCGTATCTGGATATAAGTGAAGTAGACTCCACACGCTACGCTTGTGTGTTTTTTGTACCTGGATATAAATGAAGTAGACTCCACTCTCTACGCTTTTGTGTGTTTTTCGTACCTGGATATAAGTGAAGTAGACTCCACTCGCTACGCTTTTGTGTGTGTTTTCGTACGTGGATATAAGTGAAGAAGACTCCACTCATTCCGCTTTTGCGTGTTTTTCGTATCTGGATATAAGTGAAGTAGACTCCACTCGCTACGCTTTTGTGTGTTTTTCGTACGTGTATATAAGTGAAGAAGACTCCACTCATTCCGCTTTTGTGTGTTTATATCGTATCTGGATATAAGTAAAGTAGATTCCACTCGCTACGCTTGTGTGTTAATTTCGTATCTGGATATAAGTGAAGTAGACTCCACTCGCTACGCTTTTGTGTGTTTTTCGTATCTGGATATAAGTGAAGTAGACTCCACTCGCTACGCTTGTGTGTTTATTTCGTATCTGGATATAAGTGAAGTAAACTCCACTCGCTACGTTTTTGTGTGTTTATTTCGTATCTGGATATAAGTGAAGTAGACTCCACACGCTACGCTTTTGTGTGTTTTTCGTACCTGGATATAAGTGAAGAAGACTCCACTCATTCCGCTCTTGTGTGTTTTACTTATCTGGATATAAGTAAAGTAGACTCCACTTGCTACGGTTTTGTGTGTTTATATCGTATCTGGATGTAAGTGAAGAAGACTCCACACACTACGCTTGTGATTTTTTTCGTACCTGGATATAAGTACATTAGACTCCACACGCTACGTTTGTGTGTTTATTTCGTATCTGGATATAAGTGAAGTAGACTCCAGTTGCTACGCTTTTGTGTGTTTTTCGTACCTGGAAATAAATGAAGAAAACTCTACACGCTACGCTTTTGTGTGTTTATTTCGGATCTGGATATAAGTGAAGTAGACTCCACACGCTACGCTTGTGTGCTTATTTCGTACCTTGAAATAAGTGAAATAGACTCCACTCGCTACGCTTTTGTGTGTTTATTTCGTATCTGGATATAAGTGAAGTAGAATCCACACGCTACGCTTTTGTGTGTTTTTCGTACCTGGATATAAGTGAAGTAGACTCCACTCGCTACGCTTTTGTGTGTTTTTCGTACGTGGATATAAGTGAATTAGACTCCACTCGCTACGCTTGTGATTTTATTTCGTACCCGGATATAAGTGAAGTAGACTCCACACGCTACGCTTTTGTGTTTTTTTCGTACCTGGATATAAGTGAAGAAGACTCCACACGCTACGGTTTTGTGTGTTTATTTCTTATCTGGATATAAGTGAAGTAGATTCAACTCGCTACGCTTGTGTGTTTATTTCGTATCTGGATATAAGTGAAGTAAACTCAACTCGCTACGTTTTTGTGTGTTTATTTCGTATCTGGTTATAAGTGAAGTAGACTCCACACGCTACGCTGTTGTGTGTTTTTCGTACCTGGATATAAGTGAAGTAGACTCCACTCGCTACGCTTTTGTGTGTTTTTCGTACATGGATATAAGTGAAGTAGACTCCACTCGCTACGCTTTTGTGTGTTTTTCGTACCTTTATATAAGTGAAGTAGACTCCACACGCTACGCTTGTGTGTTTATTTCGTACCTGGTTAAAGTGAAATAGACTCCACTCGCTACGCTTTTGTGTGTTTTTCGTACGTGGATATAAGTGAAGAAGACTCCACTCATTCCGCTTTTGTGTGTTTTTCGTATCTGGATATAAGTGAAGTAGACTCCACTCGCTACGGTTTTGTGTGTTTATATAGTATCTGGATATAAGTACAGTAGACTCCACACGCTACGCTTGTGTGTTTATTACGTATCTGGATATAAGTGAAGTAGACTCCACTCGCTACGCTTTTGTGTGTTTATCGTACGTGGATATAAGTGAAGAAGACTCCACTCATTCCGCTTTTGTGTGTTTTTCGTACATGGATATAAGTGAAGTAGACTCCACTCGCTACGCTTTTGTGTGTTTTTCGTACCTTTATATAAGTGAAGTAGACTCCACACGCTACGCTTGTGTGTTTATTTCGTACCTGGTTAAAGTGAAATAGACTCCACTCGCTACGCTTTTGTGTGTTTTTCGTACGTGGATATAAGTGAAGAAGACTCCACTCATTCCGCTTTTGTGTGTTTTTCGTATCTGGATATAAGTGAAGTAGACTCCACTCGCTACGGTTTTGTGTGTTTATATTGTATCTGGATATAAGTACAGTAGACTCCACACGCTACGCTTGTGTGTTTATTACGTATCTGGATATAAGTGAAGTAGACTCCACTCGCTACGCTTTTGTGTGTTTTTCGTATCTGGATATAAGTGAAGTAGACTCCACACGCTACGCTTGTGTGTTTATTTCGTACCTGGATAAAAGTGAAATAGTCTCCACTCGCTACGCTTTTGTGTGTTTTTTGCACCTGGATATAAATGAAGTAGTCTCTACTCGCTACGCTTTTGTGTGTTTTTCGTACCTTTATATAAGTGAAGTAGACTCCACACGCTACGCTTGTGTGTTTATTTCGTACCTGGTTAAAGTGAAATAGACTCCACTCGCTACGCTTTTGTGTGTTTTTCGTACGTGGATATAAGTGAAGAAGACTCCACTCATTCCGCTTTTGTGTGTTTTTCGTATCTGGATATAAGTGAAGTAAACTCCACTCGCTACGGTTTTGTGTGTTTATATCGTATCTGGATATAAGTACAGTAGACTCCACACGCTACGCTTGTGTGTTTATTACGTATCTGGATATAAGTGAAGTAGACTCCACTCGCTACGCTTTTGTGTGTTTATCGTACGTGGATATAAGTGAAGAAGACTCCACTCATTCCGCTTTTGTGTGTTTTTCGTATCTGGATATAAGTGAAGTAGACTCCACACGCTACGCTTGTGTGTTTATTTCGTACCTGGATAAAAGTGAAATAGTCTCCACTCGCTACGCTTTTGTGTGTTTTTTGCACCTGGATATAAATGAAGTAGACTCCACTCGCTACGCTTTTGTGTGTTTTTCGTACCTGGATATAAGTGAAGTAGACTCCACTCGCTACGCTTTTGTGTGTGTTTTCGTACGTGGATATAAGTGAAGAAGACTCCACTCATTCCGCTTTTGTGTGTTTTTCGTATCTGGATATAAGTGAAGTAGACTCTACTCGCTACGCTTTTGTGTGTTTTTCGTACCTTTATATAAGTGAAGTAGACTCCACTCGCAACGGTTTTGTGTGTTTATTTCGTATCTGGATAAAAGTGAAGTAGACTCCACACGCTACGCTTGTGTGTTTATTTCGTACCTAGATAAAAGTAAAATAGACTCCACTCGCTACGCTTTTGTGTGTTTTTTCGTACCTAGATATAAGTACAGTAGACTCCACACGCTACGCTTGTGTGTTTATTTCGTATCTGGATATAAGTGAAGTAGACTCCAGTTGCTACGCTTTTGTGTGTTTGTCGTACCTGGAAATAAATGAAGAAAACTCTACACGCTACGCTTTTGTGTGTTTATTTCGGATCTGGATATAAGTGAAGTAGACTCCACACGCTACGCTTGTGTGCTTATTTCGTACCTTGAAATAAGTGAAATAGACTCCACTCGCTACGCTTTTGTGTGTTTATTTCGTATCTGGATATAAGTGAAGTAGAATACACACGCTACGCTTTTGTGTGTTTTTCGTACCTGGATATAAGTGAAGTAGACTCCACTCGCTACGCTTTTGTGTGTTTTTCGTACGTGGATATAAGTGAATTAGACTCCACAAGCTACGCTTTTGTGTGTTTTTCGTACCTTTATATAAGTGAAGTAGACTCCACTCGCAACGGTTTTGTGTGTTTATTTCGTATCTGGATATAAGTGAAGTAGACTCCACACGCTACGCTTGTGTGTTTTTTGTACCTGGATATAAATGAAGTAGACTCCACTCTCTACGCTTTTGTGTGTTTTTCGTACCTGGATATAAGTGAAGTAGACTCCACTCGCTACGCTTTTGTGTGTGTTTTCGTACGTGGATATAAGTGAAGAAGACTCCACTCATTCCGCTTTTGCGTGTTTTTCGTATCTGGATATAAGTGAAGTAGACTCCACTCGCTACGCTTTTGTGTGTTTTTCGTACGTGTATATAAGTGAAGAAGACTCCACTCATTCCGCTTTTGTGTGTTTATATCGTATCTGGATATAAGTAAAGTAGATTCCACTCGCTACGCTTGTGTGTTAATTTCGTATCTGGATATAAGTGAAGTAGACTCCACTCGCTACGCTTTTGTGTGTTTTTCGTATCTGGATATAAGTGAAGTAGACTCCACTCGCTACGCTTGTGTGTTTATTTCGTATCTGGATATAAGTGAAGTAAACTCCACTCGCTACGTTTTTGTGTGTTTATTTCGTATCTGGATATAAGTGAAGTAGACTCCACACGCTACGCTTTTGTGTGTTTTTCGTACCTGGATATAAGTGAAGAAGACTCCACTCATTCCGCTCTTGTGTGTTTTACTTATCTGGATATAAGTAAAGTAGACTCCACTTGCTACGGTTTTGTGTGTTTATATCGTATCTGGATGTAAGTGAAGAAGACTCCACACACTACGCTTGTGATTTTTTTCGTACCTGGATATAAGTACATTAGACTCCACACGCTACGTTTGTGTGTTTATTTCGTATCTGGATATAAGTGAAGTAGACTCCAGTTGCTACGCTTTTGTGTGTTTTTCGTACCTGGAAATAAATGAAGAAAACTCTACACGCTACGCTTTTGTGTGTTTATTTCGGATCTGGATATAAGTGAAGTAGACTCCACACGCTACGCTTGTGTGCTTATTTCGTACCTTGAAATAAGTGAAATAGACTCCACTCGCTACGCTTTTGTGTGTTTATTTCGTATCTGGATATAAGTGAAGTAGAATCCACACGCTACGCTTTTGTGTGTTTTTCGTACCTGGATATAAGTGAAGTAGACTCCACTCGCTACGCTTTTGTGTGTTTTTCGTACGTGGATATAAGTGAATTAGACTCCACTCGCTACGCTTGTGATTTTATTTCGTACCCGGATATAAGTGAAGTAGACTCCACACGCTACGCTTTTGTGTTTTTTTCGTACCTGGATATAAGTGAAGAAGACTCCACACGCTACGGTTTTGTGTGTTTATTTCTTATCTGGATATAAGTGAAGTAGATTCAACTCGCTACGCTTGTGTGTTTATTTCGTATCTGGATATAAGTGAAGTAAACTCAACTCGCTACGTTTTTGTGTGTTTATTTCGTATCTGGTTATAAGTGAAGTAGACTCCACACGCTACGCTGTTGTGTGTTTTTCGTACCTGGATATAAGTGAAGTAGACTCCACTCGCTACGCTTTTGTGTGTTTTTCGTACATGGATATAAGTGAAGTAGACTCCACTCGCTACGCTTTTGTGTGTTTTTCGTACCTTTATATAAGTGAAGTAGACTCCACACGCTACGCTTGTGTGTTTATTTCGTACCTGGTTAAAGTGAAATAGACTCCACTCGCTACGCTTTTGTGTGTTTTTCGTACGTGGATATAAGTGAAGAAGACTCCACTCATTCCGCTTTTGTGTGTTTTTCGTATCTGGATATAAGTGAAGTAGACTCCACTCGCTACGGTTTTGTGTGTTTATATAGTATCTGGATATAAGTACAGTAGACTCCACACGCTACGCTTGTGTGTTTATTACGTATCTGGATATAAGTGAAGTAGACTCCACTCGCTACGCTTTTGTGTGTTTATCGTACGTGGATATAAGTGAAGAAGACTCCACTCATTCCGCTTTTGTGTGTTTTTCGTACATGGATATAAGTGAAGTAGACTCCACTCGCTACGCTTTTGTGTGTTTTTCGTACCTTTATATAAGTGAAGTAGACTCCACACGCTACGCTTGTGTGTTTATTTCGTACCTGGTTAAAGTGAAATAGACTCCACTCGCTACGCTTTTGTGTGTTTTTCGTACGTGGATATAAGTGAAGAAGACTCCACTCATTCCGCTTTTGTGTGTTTTTCGTATCTGGATATAAGTGAAGTAGACTCCACTCGCTACGGTTTTGTGTGTTTATATTGTATCTGGATATAAGTACAGTAGACTCCACACGCTACGCTTGTGTGTTTATTACGTATCTGGATATAAGTGAAGTAGACTCCACTCGCTACGCTTTTGTGTGTTTTTCGTATCTGGATATAAGTGAAGTAGACTCCACACGCTACGCTTGTGTGTTTATTTCGTACCTGGATAAAAGTGAAATAGTCTCCACTCGCTACGCTTTTGTGTGTTTTTTGCACCTGGATATAAATGAAGTAGTCTCTACTCGCTACGCTTTTGTGTGTTTTTCGTACCTGGATATAAGTGAAGTAGACTCTACTCGCTACGCTTTTGTGTGTTTTTCGTACCTTTATATAAGTGAAGTAGACTCCACTCGCAACGGTTTTGTGTGTTTATTTCGTATCTGGATAAAAGTGAAGTAGACTCCACACGCTACGCTTGTGTGTTTATTTCGTACCTAGATAAAAGTGAAATAGACTCCACTCGCTACGCTTTTGTGTGTTTTTTCGTACCTGGATATAAGTACAGTAGACTCCACACGCTACGCTTGTGTGTTTATTTCGTATCTGGATATAAGTGAAGTAGACTCCAGTTGCTACGCTTTTGTGTGTTTTTCGTACCTGGAAATAAATGAAGAAAACTCTACACGCTACGCTTTTGTGTGTTTATTTCGGATCTGGATATAAGTGAAGTAGACTCCACACGCTACGCTTGTGTGCTTATTTCGTACCTTGAAATAAGTGAAATAGACTCCACTCGCTACGCTTTTGTGTGTTTATTTCGTATCTGGATATAAGTGAAGTAGACTCCACACGCTACGCTTGTGTGTTTTTTGTACCTGGATATAAATGAAGTAGACTCCACTCTCTACGATTTTGTGTGTTTTTCGTACCTGGATATAAGTGAAGTAGACTCCACTCGCTACGCTTTTGTGTGTGTTTTCGTACGTGGATATAAGTGAATTAGACTCCACAAGCTACGCTTTTGTGTGTTTTTCGTACCTTTATATAAGTAAAGTAGACTCCACTTGCAACGGTTTTGTGTGTTTTTTCGTATCTGGATATAAGTGAAGTAGACTCCACACGCTACGCTTGTGTGTTTATTTCGTACCTGGATAAAAGTGAAATAGACTCCACTCGCTACGCTTTTGTGTGTTTTTTGTTCCTGGATATAAATGAAGTAGACTCCACTCTCTACGCTTTTGTGTGTTTTTCGTACCTGGACATAAGTGAAGTAGAGTCCACTCGCTACGCTTTTGTGTGTGTTTTCGTACGTGGATATAAGTGAAGAAGACTCCACTCATTCCGCTTTTGCGTTATTTTCGTATCTGGATATAAGTGAAGTAGACTCCACTCGCTACGCTTTTGTGTGTTTTTCGTACGTGGATATAAGTGAATTAGACTCCACTCGCTACGCTTTTGTGTGTTTTTTGTACCTGGATATATGTGAAGTAGACTCCACTCGCTACGCTTTTGTGTGTTTTTAGTACCTGGATATAGTGAAGAAGACTCCACACGCTACGCTTGTGATTTTATTTCGTACCCGGATATAAGTGAAGTAGACTCCACACGCTACGCTTTTGTGTTTTTTTCGTACCTGGATATAAGTGAAGAAGACTCCACACGCTACGGTTTTGTGTGTTTATTTCTTATCTGGATATAAGTGAAGTAGATTCCACTCGCTACGCTTGTGTGTTTATTTCGTATCTGGATATAAGTGAAGTAAACTCCACTCGCTACGTTTTTGTGTGTTTATTTCGTATCTGGTTATAAGTGAAGTAGACTCCACACGCTACGCTGTTGTGTGTTTTTCGTACCTGGATATAAGTGAAGTAGACTCCACTCGCTACGCTTTTGTGTGTTTTTCGTACATGGATATAAGTGAAGTAGACTCCACTCGCAACGGTTTTGTGTGTTTATTTCGTATCTGGATAAAAGTGAAGTAGACTCCACTCGCTACGCTTTTGTGTGTTTTTTCGTACCTGGATATAAGTACAGTAGACTCCACACGCTACGCTTGTGTGTTTATTTCGGATCTGGATATAAGTGAAGTAGACTCCACACGCTACGCTTGTGTGCTTATTTCGTACCTTGAAATAAGTGAAATAGACTCCACTCGCTACGCTTTTGTGTGTTTATTTCGTATCTGGATATAAGTGAAGTAGAATACACACGCTACGCTTTTGTGTGTTTTTCGTACCTGGATATAAGTGAAGTAGACTCCACTCGCTACGCTTTTGTGTGTTTTTCGTACGTGGATATAAGTGAAGAAGACTCCACTCATTCCGCTTTTGTGTGTTTTTCGTATCTGGATATAAGTGAAGTAGACTCCACTCGCTACGGTTTTGTGTGTTTATATCGTATCTGGATATAAGTGAAGTAGACTTCACTCGCTACGCTTTTGTGTGTTTTTCGTACGTGGATATAAGTGAATTAGACTCCACAAGCTACGCTTTTGTGTGTTTTTCGTACCTTTATATAAGTGAAGTAGACTCCACTCGCAACGGTTTTGTGTGTTTATTTCGTATCTGGATATAAGTGAAGTAGACTCCACACGCTACGCTTGTGTGTTTTTTGTACCTGGATATAAATGAAGTAGACTCCACTCTCTACGCTTTTGTGTGTTTTTCGTACCTGGATATAAGTGAAGTAGACTCCACTCGCTACGCTTTTGTGTGTGTTTTCGTACGTGGATATAAGTGAAGAAGACTCCACTCATTCCGCTTTTGCGTGTTTTTCGTATCTGGATATAAGTGAAGTAGACTCCACTCGCTACGCTTTTGTGTGTTTTTCGTACGTGGATATAAGTGAATTTGACTCCACTCGCTACGCTTTTGTGTGTTTTTTGTACCTGGATATATGTGAAGTAGACTCCACTCGCTACGCTTTTGTGTGTTTTTAGTACCTGGATATAGTGAAGAAGACTCTACACGCTACGCTTGTGATTTTATTTCGTACCTGGATATAAGTGAAGTAGACTCCACACGCTACGCTTTTGTGTTTTTTTCGTACCTGGATATAAGTGAAGAAGACTCCACACGCTACGCTTTTGTGTGTTTATTTCTTATCTGGATATAAGTGAAGTAGATTCCACTCGCTACGCTTGTGTGTTTATTTCGTATCTGGATATAAGTGAAGTAAACTCCACTCGCTACGTTTTTGTGTGTTTATTTCGTATCTGGTTATAAGTGAAGTAGACTCCACTCGCTACGCTTTTGTGTGTGTTTTCGTACGTGGATATAAGTGAAGAAGACTCCACTCATTCCGCTTTTGCGTGTTTTTCGTATCTGGATATAAGTGAAGTAGACTCCTATTAGGATTGGGTTCTTTTCAATCAGTGGTTCAGTGTTTGAATAAACGAATATTATGCTTTATATCACTTCACAATTATTACTTTAAAACTGAATTGACATATCTATATATATTCAAAAATGATGAACCCAGAATAGTTCCAGCTATTTTGAAATGAATTTAATATATTTACTTTGATGATTATATGTGCTGATATTTTGTCTATTTGCTCACCCTTTCTGTGCTCTATAAAAGCCGCTACTACAGCTTGTATTATTGGGAGCTCCAACTCGCCAATAATACCCTCGTGTCCTTATCAGACCGCTTCAACGGCTGATTCTCCTTCTGCCTCGAACGTTCCTCCTGACGTCTTCACTCACGCTGTTGATCGAAAGATCCCCACCTCTCTTGAGTCGTCGCTTATATTGCTTCGACCTGCCTTGCTAAGTAGGTTGCCCATGCTAGGTAAGCATTTCATCATTTTTTTAATTGTTTCGCAATACCTGTCGCTATTCTGGGTTTCATGTATGGTTCTTACTTAAAATACTAATTATTATTACTAATTCTATTAATTATTATATATTTCTACTCTAGTATCTATCTAATCCTAACAACTCCGCCGCCCTCGAGACATCGTCCCGATGTCAAAAAAAACTCGGATGTGTGTGCCCTCGTGTAATGAGCAGTGACAAGGTAAGGTTACTTCGACTGTGCCTGGGATATTGTATGGGATAGGTGTTTGTTTTTGTGTATCACTGCATTGTAGGTTAGTGTTTGGAGTAGGATTTGTTAGGGTAAAGGTGTCCCCTGTGATCTCTGTGATCAGTATTCCGTTTTCGCTCGGACTACAATGGAAGGTACATTTGTCTGCTATACTCTCAATGTCACCACCTGCAATCAGCTGGGCCACACAACCTCTTGATAGTGTCCCTGTTGAGTGTTGTCGTGGTAGGAAACACAACCCTGTCTTCTTAGGTTGACACTCGTCCAATTGTTTGCGCGTCAGCGTCCTGATGGATGTCCCGTTTGTAGCCACAATTGTAGGTTCCATGGATATGGTGCAGGTGTGATTTTCCCATCGAAGTGGTACAGGCATGTATTCATATAGTCTCCATTTTGTTGAGCGTCGCTGAATTGGAATACTAGTAGTGGGGATTACAGAGGAGGATGTTATTTTACAGGATGTAATGGGATAGTGCTAGTATAGGTGCGTGTCATCTTTTGGAATGACTAAGGACCAATGTTTTGTATTTAGACGTGACTTAAGTTGTTTCAAGTCTTTGTACAGTTGTTGAGGGGGTATAGTCGTGTGTGTAGACACTCGGTCTCTACAGCTATTGCGAATCTGATCTAAAACTAATAACAATGAATTAAAATAAGATTGTCTTTGTTCCCTTAATAAATAAAACATGATTGTCTCCTCGTTTGCTGTCAACACGTGCAGTTCATCGTCTGTGGCTGTCCCGCAACACCAATGAAAAACGTCCCCAATGCTGCTAATCGCTCTTTTTGTTCTAGCATGTTCATGGCGCCCTTTTTCGTGTTTCGTGGTTGATGCTCGTAGGATGTCTTCAGTACTGGCCATCAGTTTCTCCAGTGTGTTAGCTGTTTGGCATCCTGTTGAGTTGTCGGCTCCTAGACATAATTTAGATCGGGCAATGGTGACTGGGAAATGTTGTATGGGAGATAAGGGAAAGATGTAGGTCATTGGGATAGTTGCTTCGTATATATGTTCAGCTTGGAGTGGTTGGAAGTGTGCTCCATTTGAAATTATTATTGGAATTTTTTGGTGGGAATTAAGGGTGAGGGTTAGGGGAAGGATGATGATCCACATGTATTTTGTAATATTTTTGGTTTTCTTCTTTTTATCTAGGTTGCCTGTAACTGAGCAAACATTCTCATATCAATACACCTGTAATCATCTTAAGTTTTTCCGTTTCCCACTTAACACCCCTTTAGTTGGAATTATTCTGGATTTGTTCCCTAAGTTTTAAGTCTATTTATAAAATTTCCTAATTATATTTAACACATATAATTATACATATAATTAACACATATATTTATATCTTATCTCATAGTCAAATTAATATACAACATTTTATTTCTTAATTTATCTATGTATGAGTGCTATAGTTTTAATTAGTTTCGCTGTACGGCCTTAATCTCGACACGTGGACTATGTCCCCTATCCATCTGCCATGTCTGTAGATCTCAATCTCGTAGTTTAATGGCGACAATTTCCTTAAAATTTTGTAAGGACCTGTGTATTGTCGTTCGAGTTTATTGTCCTTCTTTTCATTCCGTAGTAAAATTAACTCTCCTACCTTAAATTGTACCTCTCGCCGGTGGGCGTTGTATCTTTCACATTGACCCTGCTGTGACCCAGCCATTATTCTTGGTAAGTCTTGTCTGATTTTATGTATAATTTTTAGGGCCTCTAATACATCATGTTCAGGCACTTTTGGAATTAGTGCCAAGTCGATCGGTTGGTTTGGTTCGAACCCGTGAAGTAAATAAAATGGTGAAAATCCTGTTGTAGCGTGTTTGCCTGAATTATATGAAAATGTCAATAACTTGACATATTTATGCCAGTCCTTCTGGTCCTCGTTGACGTAGCATCGCAACATGTTGACTAGCGTAGAATTGTATCTCTCGGTCACACCCTGACTTTGAGGTCTATACGCCGCTGAAGTTTTGTGTACTATTCCTAACGCGTTGTATAATTGTTTTAATATGTCTGCCACAAAATGCGTACCCCTATCTGTCTGTATTTCTGCCGGCATGCCATAACTCGGAATGATGTCCTCTAGCAGAAATCTCGCCGTCGTTTGTGCATCCGCTTTTTCTGTTGTTTTAGCTATCGCAAATCTCGTTGTGTTGTCTGTTGCTATCAGGATGTATAATTTTTTGTTCGACTTTGGTAAAGGTCCTAGGTAATCCATCGTTAATTTTGTAAAGGGTTTTGTCGTTATTCTTATTGGTTGTAATAATCCCGTTGACTTTTGTCTGTCTGTCTTCATGATTTGGCATTTGTGGCACTTCTTTATGTATTGGATTATGTCCGCCGTCATTCCTGGCCAGTGATATTTGTTTTTAATTTTTGACATAGTCTTTGCAACTCCTGCATGACCTCCCCCAATAATTGAATCATGAAATGCTTGAAGAATTTCGGTTGTCAACTTCTTAGGGACGGCAATTAATAATTTGTTTTCTCCATTTGTATATTGCTTATACTGCAAAATACCGTCTTGTAGTACGTATAACCTTGACGCTCGCCTGTGTGCCTTGTCAGCGCTCTCTGGATCTAGTAATGCTTGTCTAATGTTAAATAGGAAATTGTCCGAAAGTTGTTCGTGTTCTAAGTTTACCGACTGAATCTTATTAATTGTTAGTTCTCCTTGTATCTCTTTGTCCGATATCTGCACTTCACCTGGATAGCGACTCAAGCTGTCTGGCACCCTCATTGTTGAACCTGGTTTATGTTTTATTTCGAAATCATATTCGATTAATTTTAATGCCAATCTGTTTAACCTCGAACTTAATGTTTTTACATTCTTGTAGTACTGCAATCTGGCATGATCATTAAAAATAGTGAATCGGCGCCCATACAGAAATGGTCTAAAATAGTTCACTGTGTAAACTACACTCAGTAGTTCGATTTCCGACACACTCCAGCGCCCCTCAGTATCCCGTAATCTTCTGCTAACATAAGCTATCGGTCGAAGTGTACCATCTTCCTGGTACTGAGACATTACACCCCCTATCCCTGTCCGACTGGCGTCGCATGACACTACTATGTCTTTTTTTTCATCGAAGTTGGCCAGTACAGGTGGCGTAGTTAGTGTTTTTTTAAAATTGTTAAATGCTTCCTCATGTTCCTTAGTCCATTTAAAAGTTTTTTTGTCTGCGTTTTCCTTTTTTGTTAGATCCGTTAGGGGTTTTGCCATGTCACTAAATCCTTTTATAAATTTTCTGTAATATGATGCGGCCCCTAAGAAGCTCCTCACATCCTTTGTTTTCGTAGGGGTGGGAAATTCTGTGATGGCTTTTAAGTTTTTTTCTAAAGGCCGAATACCGTTTTTAGAGATGTTGTGTCCTAAGACGTCTATATTTTGGTAAAAAAAATGACATTTTGATGTTTTTAGTTTTAATTTTGCCGTCTCCAATCGTTTAAAAACTTTTTCTAGGTTTGCTAATTGTTCTGTTAACGTGTTTCCATATGCCACCAAATCATCGATATAAATGTCCATTCCCTGATATAGCAAGCCTGAAAATAGGCGATTCATGCTTCTTTGAAATGAGTTTGATGAGTTTCGCATTCCCATTGGTAACCTCGTGTACTGATATAGTCCCTTGTGTGTTACAAATGCCGTGTATGGTCTATGCTCTGGGACTATTGGTTGTTGGAAAAATGCCTGATTAATGTCCATAGACGAAAAATATTGTGCTGTTCCTAATGTGTCGAAGATGGTTTCTGCTCTGGGTAAAGGAAATTTGTCAGCCTCCATATCTTCGTTCAATTTTCTGTAGTCCACTACCATTCTGTATTGGTCGCCAGGTTTTTTTACTAAGAATGCGGGTGCCGCGAAAGCGCTCTGTGAATCTTCTATGACCCCTGCTTCTTTTAACTGCTCCACCTGCCTATCTAATTCTTGTCTTTCTACATTACTTAGCCTGTAGGGAGGGACTGCCACCGGTTTACCCGTTTTCATGTATATAGCATATGCCGGCATATCTGCTTCTTGTAAATCGTGTGGACCGCGTGCGAATAAATGTATATATTTTTTTATTAATGATCGGGCCGCCTCGTACTCTGAGTGTCCTAATTCTTTGTTGATGTCTATTTTGTCTCCTTTTAGGTCCGTTATGTCGTTTGAGATTTTTTTTTCTTTATTTATTTTGATGTGATTAACCTTATACTCTTTGCCTGTGTCAATTTCGAAAGTGTCTGCTTTCGAAAATTTTATTAATTTTCTTTTTACTTTCTCCGTGGGTAAGTATATGTCGCCTAGTCGTGTCTCGTTTATTATTTGCTTGGTCATTGATGTAGGGTTTGTAACTTTTATTTTTATTGGTGTATGTGTAGTATCCGCGCACGCATATAAGCCCTTTTGTGATAGTAGGTTTTCTTTAGATTCGAAATTATATTTTACACCCTCAGGAATTAAATTTTTTATCTTTATTTCTATGTTTCTAGTATCATGGGGTGGTATTTCAATATCCTCTTTGGTATATATTGGTATCGGTTCCATTATTGTGTCATTGTCCTGTGTTAGTTCCATCAAATTGTTCCTAAATATTTGTACCGTGTTTTGTCCTAGTGTAATTTTGTTATCTTTAAAATTAATTATTGCCTTATGGGCTATTAAAAAGTCATTTCCTAACAATAAGTCGCTTGTCAAATCCTCCACCAAATATACTTTATGTTCATATTCTTGTTTATTTATATAGAATTTTAGGATTGCTCTGCCCGTGACCTTTACTGTCGTGGCATTGGCAGAAGTCAACCATATGTTATCTCCTTCAATTTTTGTTGTTAAATGTCCATATTTATCGTTCAAACAGGAAACACTACAGCCTGTATCAAACAGAATTGATATATTTTTATCCCTAATTTTTCCTGGAATTGCTATACTTAATTTAGAAGTAATATTTCCAATTGCTGTTTGTAATGTAATATTTTCCGTGGAGTGTGCATCGACCTCATTATGTGTTGTCAGCATTGGGCTAGAAAGACTATGAACTAATCCTGACGTTGTGTTTTTTTTGTTGCCAAATTCCACTGCGTGTGTACGTTTGCTTATATATGTAGGCCTACAATTGTTAACATTGTCTCCACAAGTGTCGAAATACCTTTTTATAAATTTTATGTGTTTTTGTTGTTCCACTTTGTGACCTATTTTGTTTTTCTGCCATTCACTATATCTATTTTCTTTCTCGTTTTTCCGAATTTTTGTTGGCCGTTCTGAATACTTGTCGTGTACTTCCGGTCTTACTAGTTTTTTTTGTACCTGTGTACAATGTTTTGCAAAATGACCTCTACGACCACATCTAAAACACTCTGGTTCTACCCGTGTCTCGTCTCTTCTGAAAGTTCCGTTGTTTCGGTCTGTCTGCCTGGTCTGACTATTTGTCTGTCCATAAATACGTTTTGTTCTGTAATCGTCATTATTCTGTTTGGATGTAGGTGTTTGTCTTTGTTCACGGTATACCTGCGTGTTGTTTTTTTGTTTTTGATAATTATAAGTTTCAGTATGTGTATCAGGTCTCCTATCACGCCTGTCCCAATTTTCGTTTTTTAATCTATTGTTTTCCATTTCCAATTCATTAATTCGCTCCATTATTGTTTGTAGGTCGTCTCGTGTAATCGTTTCTTTAGATTTCGCTGCCTCTCCATCATCAATGCCTAATCTTTTTCTGAGCATGTAGGAAGCTTTTTCGGCAACAAACATATTTTCATTTAGTTTTTGTAAAGTTGTGTTGTCGAGCATTGCAATTTGTTGCAATAGTGCTGGATTGAGCCCCTTAAGTATGTGACTACATATTCTATCTTCGCTCATGTCTGGCTCATAACGTGTACATAGTAATTCCACCTCAGTCTTGTATTGCATCAAGGACTCTCCCTGCAATTGGATTCTATTATTTAATTTCATGAGCAACATTTCTTTTTCATGTTTTGGAGCAAACGCCTTCATGAACTCGTTTTTTTATTTCTACCCATGTTGGTTGTTTTTGTTTTATTTCAAAAATTTCATAGTAATCGCTTGCCACTCCCTCTAAATACCAGGGAAAATAGATTCTTTTTTTTTTATCGCACCATCCGTTCGCTGCGGCTGCCCTTTCGAATTTTGCTATGTGCTTGGAAATATTCTCTGCCGTGTCCCCACTAAATTTGCTTGGTTCGAACAACGGTAGTCTTTCATTCATTGTGATATCCTGTCTAGAGGTGCTATCGTCTGGAATTGGGTCTTTGTTGTTTCCCGAATAACCCTCAACCGCGTCGTGAATATTAGTTTCTTTATCTGTTTGTTTAGGCCAATTTGTGTATTGATTTTCTAACTCGACTTGGCTCATTTCCGAAGTGGTATCAATTTTCCATAACCGAATATATGACCTTAGGAAAACCATATATGACCTTATATGTTCCACTCAAGGTCTTTCCAAATATTAATGGCTTGAGTTTTATTTAGTGCTTTTATCTCTGCTAAGGATAAATTCATTAATTTGTTATATTTTGTTTTGTAACTGTAAAAGTACCGTAAATTAATCCCTATTCAAAGAAAGAATAACTCATTACCCAATTCTCATTAATATTCGTTTTAGTTACTTAATTCACCAAAATAAAAATAAAAATTTGAATCAAGTATGTATGAGTTATGTTCCCGGGAAGACTTGTCACGTAAGCAAGAAGTAGCAATGTAGAACAACAAAATCTAAACAAACTGTCGTCAGCATTCCGTGGTGTAATTACTCTCGGCCTTGCGCAACAAAACCCCTGACGCGTGTGATTCGTAAATATTCTATTTTAATGTTGACATCATTCCCAAACTCATACAAATATGGTAATAATGCAAGAATAATCTTAAACTATAGTTATAATCAAAATCATCTGTTACCTGTTGATTATCTGTTAATCACACATACCTCAAATTTAAATCGTTCGCATATAATAATAATAATAACACAAATTTAACACATATATCAAAATCTCTTAAATATGTATATCTCTATAGATAAAGCACCTTATTAACATACAAATTTATTACTTTTTGTTTTTCTCAAAAATAATTATCAGATCATTCCAATTTCTTATTTCAAAAATAACACTTCAAATACAGTTTTATAAATATATAGCTGATTAAAGAACCAAAAAAATAATCACTGTAATAAAAAATACTCTTAATTTTTAGTAATAAATTAAAAGAAAGGCTGTTTTGACTATTTATTACATAAAAATTACAAAAACAAAATTCTTTTCATATAGTAACAAATTTTAGTAAAAACTAAAAACACGGCCAATGCACCATTTATTAGGATTGGGTTCTTTTCAATCAGTGGTTCAGTGTTTGAATTAACGAATATTATGCTTTATATCACTTTACAATTATTACTTTAAAACTGAATTGACATATCTATATATATTCAAAAATGATGAACCCAGAATAGTTCCAGCTATTTTGAAATGAATTTAATATATTTACTTTGATGATTATATGTGCTGATATTTTGTCTATTTGCTCACCCTTTCTGTGCTCTACAAAAGCCGCTACTACAGCTTGTATTATTGGGAGCTCCGACTCGCCAATAATACCCTCGTGTCCTTATCAGACCGCTTCAACGGCTGATTCTCCTTCTGCCTCGAACGTTCCTCCTGACGTCTTCACTCACGCTGTTGATCGAAAGATCCCCACCTCTCTTGAGTCGTCGCTTATATTGCTTCGACCTGCCTTGCTAAGTAGGTTGCCCATGCTAGGTAAGCATTTCAACATTTTTTTAATTGTTTCGCAATACCTGTCGCTATTCTGGGTTTCATGTATGGATCTTACTTACAATACTAATTATTATTACTAATTCTATTAATTATTATATATTTCTACTCTAGTATCTATCTAATCCTAACACTCCACTCGCTACGCTTTTGTGTGTTTTTCGTACCTGGATATAAGTGAAGTAGACTCCACTCGCTACGCTTTTGTGTGTTTTTCGTACATGGATATAAGTGAAGTAGACTCCACTCGCTACGCTTTTGTGTGTTTTTCGTACCTTTATATAAGTGAAGTAGACTCCACACGCTACGCTTGTGTGTTTATTTCGTACCTGGTTAAAGTGAAATAGACTCCACTCGCTACGCTTTTGTGTGTTTTTCGTACGTGGATATAAGTGAAGAAGACTCCACTCATTCCGCTTTTGTGTGTTTTTCGTATCTGGATATAAGTGAAGTAGACTCCACTCGCTACGCTTTTGTGTGTTTTTAGTACCTGGATATAGTGAAGAAGACTCCACACGCTACGCTTGTGATTTTATTTCGTACCTGGATATAAGTGAAGTAGACTCCACACGCTACGCTTTTGTGTGTTTTTCGTACCTGGATATAAGTGAAGTAGACTCCACTCGCTACGCTTTTGTGTGTGTTTTCGTACGTGGATATAAGTGAAGAAGACTCCACTCATTCCGCTTTTGTGTGTTTTTCGTATCTGGATATAAGTGAAGTAGACTCCACTCGCTACGGTTTTGTGTGTTTATATCGTATCTGGATATAAGTGAAGTAGATTCCACTCGCTACGCTTGTGTGTTTATTTCGTATATGGATATAAGTGAAGTAGACTCCACTCGCTACGCTTTTGTGTGTTTTTCGTACCTTTATATAAGTGAAGTAGACTCCACTCGCAACGGTTTTGTGTGTTTATTTCGTATCTGGATAAAAGTGAAGTAGACTCCACACGCTACGCTTGTGTGTTTATTTCGTACCTAGATAAAAGTAAAATAGACTCCACTCGCTACTTATTTGTGTGTTTTTTCGTACCTGGATATAAGTACAGTAGACTCCACACGCTACGCTTGTGTGTTTATTTCGTATCTGGATATAAGTGAAGTAGACTCCAGTTGCTACGCTTTTGTGTGTTTTTCGTACCTGGAAATAAATGAAGAAAACTCTACACGCTACGCTTTTGTGTGTTTATTTCGGATCTGGATATAAGTGAAGTAGACTCCACACGCTACGCTTGTGTGCTTATCTCGTACCTTGAAATAAGTGAAATAGACTCCACTCGCTACGCTTTTGTGTGTTTTTTGTACCTGGATATAAGTGAAGGAGACTCCACTCGCTACGCTTTTGTGTGTTTTTCGTACGTGGATATAAGTGAAGAAGACTCCACTCATTCCGCTTTTGTGTGTTTTTCGTACCTGGATATAAGTACAGTAGACTCCACACGCTACGCTTGTGTGTTTATTTCGTATCTGGATATAAGTGAAGTAGACTCCAGTTGCTTCGCTTTTGTGTGTTTTTCGTACCTGGAAATAAATGAAGAAAACTCTACACGCTACGCTTTTGTGTGTTTATTTCGGATCTGGATATAAGTGAAGTAGACTCCACACGCTACGCTTGTGTGCTTATCTCGTACCTTGAAATAAGTGAAATAGACTCCACTCGCTACGCTTTTGTGTGTTTTTTGTACCTGGATATAAGTGAAGGAGACTCCACTCGCTACGCTTTTGTGTGTTTTTCGTACGTGGATATAAGTGAAGAAGACTCCACTCATTCCGCTTTTGTGTGTTTTTCGTATCTGGATATAAGTGAAGTAGACTCCACTCGCTACGTTTTTGTGTGTTTATATCGTATCTGGATATAAGTGAAGTAGACTCCACTCGCTACGCTTTTGTGTGTTTTTCGTACGTGGATATAAGTGAATTAGACTCCACAAGCTACGCTTTTGTGTGTTTTTCGTACCTTTATATAAGTGAAGTAGACTCCACTCGCAACGGTTTTGTGTGTTTATTTCGTATCTGGATATAAGTGAAGTAGACTCCACTCGCTACGATTTTGTGTGTTTTTCGTACATGGATATAAGTGAATTAGACTCCACTCGCTACGCTTTTGTGTGTGTTTTCGTACGTGGATATAAGTGAAGAAGACTCCACTCATTCCGCTTTTGCGTGTTTTTCGTATCTGGATATAGGTGAAGTAGACTCCACTCGCTACGGTTTTGTGTGTTTATATCGTATCTGGATATAAGTGAAGTAGACTCCACACGCTACGCTTGTGTGTTTATTTCGTACCTGGATAAAAGTGAAATAGACTCCACTCACTACGCTTTTGTGTGTTTTTTGTACCTGTATATAAATGAAGTAGACTCCACTCGCTACGCTTTTGTGTGTTTTTCGTACCTGGATATAAGTGAAGTAGACTCCACTCGCTACGCTTTTGTGTGTGTTTTCGTACGTGGATATAAGTGAAGAAGACTCCACTCATTCCGCTTTTGCGTGTTTTTCGTATCTGGATATAAGTGAAGTAGACTCCACTCGCTACGGTTTTGTGTGTTTATATCGTATCTGGATATAAGTGAAGTAGACTCCACACGCTACGCTTGTGTGTTTATTTCGTACCTGGATAAAAGTGAAATAGACTCCACTCACTACGCTTTTGTGTGTTTTTTGTACCTGTATATAAATGAAGTAGACTCCACTCGCTACGCTTTTGTGTGTTTTTCGTACCTGGATATAAGTGAAGTAGACTCCACTCGCTACGCTTTTGTGTGTGTTTTCGTACGTGGATATAAGTGAAGAAGACTCCACTCATTCCGCTTTTGCGTGTTTTTCGTATCTGGATATAAGTGAAGTAGACTCCACTCGCTACGCTTTTGTGTGTTTTTCGTACGTGGATATAAGTGAATTAGACTCCACTCGCTACGCTTTTGTGTGTTTTTTGTACCTGGATATATGTGAAGTAGACTCCACTCGCTACGCTTTTGTGTGTTTTTAGTACCTGGATATAGTGAAGAAGACTCCACACGCTACGCTTGTGATTTTATTTCGTACCTGGATATAAGTGAAGTAGACTCCACTCGCTACGCTTGTGTGTTTATTTCGTATCTGGATATAAGTGAAGTAGACTCCACACGCTACGCTGTTGTGTGTTTTTCGTACCTGGATATAAGTGAAGTAGACTCCACTCGCTACCCTTTTGTGTGTTTTTCGTACGTGGATATAAGTGAAGAAGACTCCACTCATTCCGCTTTTGTGTGTTTTTCTTATCTGGATATAAGTGGACTCCACTCGCTACGGTTTTGTGTGTTTATATCGTATCTGGATATAAGTGAAGTAGACTTAACTCGCTACGCTTTTGTGTGTTTTTCTTACGTGGATATAAGTGAATTAGACTCCACTCGCTACGCTTTAGTGTGTTTTTTGTACCTGGATATAAGTGAAGTAGACTCCACTCGCTAAGCTTTTGTGTGTTTTTAGTACCTGGATATAGTGAAGAAGACTCCACACGCTACGCTTGTGATTTTATTTCGTACCTGGATATAAGAGAAGTAGACTCCACACGCTACGCTTTTGTGTTTTTTTCGTACCTGGATATAAGTGAAGAAGACTCCACACGCTACGCTTTTGTGTGTTTATTTCTTATCTGGATATAAGTGAAGTAGATTCCATTCGCTACGCTTGTGTGTTTATTTCGTATCTGGATATAAGTGAAGTAGACTCCAGTTGCTACGCTTTTGTGTGTTTTTCGTACCTGGAAATAAATGAAGAAAACTCTACACGCTACGCTTTTGTGTGTTTATTTCGGATCTGGATATAAGTGAAGTAGACTCCACACGCTACGCTTGTGTGCTTATTTCGTACCTTGAAATAAGTGAAATAGACTCCACTCGCTACGCTTTTGTGTGTTTTTTGTACCTGGATATAAATGAAGAAAACTCTACACGCTACGGTTTTGTGTGTTTATATCGTATCTGGATAAAAGTACAGTAGACTCCACACGCTACGCTTGTGTGTTTATTTCGTATCTGGATATATAAGTGAAGTAGACTCCAGTTGCTACGCTTTTGTGTGTTTTTCGTACCTGGATATAAATGAAGAAAACTCTACACGCTACGCTTTTGTGTGTTTATTTCGGATCTGGATATAAGTGAAGTAGACTCCACACGCTACGCTTGTGTGCTTATTTCGTACCTTGAAATAAGTAAAATAGACTCCACTCGCTACGCTTTTGTGTGTTTTTCGTACGTGGATATAAGTGAAGAAGACTCCACTCATTCCGCTTTTGTGTGTTTTTCGTATCTGGATATAAGTGAAGTAGACTCCACTCGCTACGCTTTTGTGTGTTTTTAGTACCTGGATATAGTGAAGAAGACTCCACACGCTACGCTTGTGATTTTATTTCGTACCTGGATATAAGTGAAGTAGACTCCACACGCTACGCTTTTGTGTGTTTTTCGTACCTGGATATAAGTGAAGTAGACTCCACTCGCTACGCTTTTGTGTGTGTTTTCGTACGTGGATATAAGTGAAGAAGACTCCACTCATTCCGCTTTTGTGTGTTTTTCGTATCTGGATATAAGTGAAGTAGACTCCACTCGCTACGGTTTTGTGTGTTTATATCGTATCTGGATATAAGTGAAGTAGATTCCACTCGCTACGCTTGTGTGTTTATTTCGTATATGGATATAAGTGAAGTAGACTCCACTCGCTACGCTTTTGTGTGTTTTTCGTACCTTTATATAAGTGAAGTAGACTCCACTCGCAACGGTTTTGTGTGTTTATTTCGTATCTGGATAAAAGTGAAGTAGACTCCACACGCTACGCTTGTGTGTTTATTTCGTACCTAGATAAAAGTAAAATAGACTCCACTCGCTACTTATTTGTGTGTTTTTTCGTACCTGGATATAAGTACAGTAGACTCCACACGCTACACTTGTGTGTTTATTTCGTATCTGGATATAAGTGAAGTAGACTCCAGTTGCTACGCTTTTGTGTGTTTTTCGTACCTGGAAATAAATGAAGAAAACTCTACACGCTACGCTTTTGTGTGTTTATTTCGGATCTGGATATAAGTGAAGTAGACTCCACACGCTACGCTTGTGTGCTTATCTCGTACCTTGAAATAAGTGAAATAGACTCCACTCGCTACGCTTTTGTGTGTTTTTTGTACCTGGATATAAGTGAAGGAGACTCCACTCGCTACGCTTTTGTGTGTTTTTCGTACGTGGATATAAGTGAAGAAGACTCCACTCATTCCGCTTTTGTGTGTTTTTCGTACCTGGATATAAGTACAGTAGACTCCACACGCTACGCTTGTGTGTTTATTTCGTATCTGGATATAAGTGAAGTAGACTCCAGTTGCTTCGCTTTTGTGTGTTTTTCGTACCTGGAAATAAATGAAGAAAACTCTACACGCTACGCTTTTGTGTGTTTATTTCGGATCTGGATATAAGTGAAGTAGACTCCACACGCTACGCTTGTGTGCTTATCTCGTACCTTGAAATAAGTGAAATAGACTCCACTCGCTACGCTTTTGTGTGTTTTTTGTACCTGGATATAAGTGAAGGAGACTCCACTCGCTACGCTTTTGTGTGTTTTTCGTACGTGGATATAAGTGAAGAAGACTCCACTCATTCCGCTTTTGTGTGTTTTTCGTATCTGGATATAAGTGAAGTAGACTCCACTCGCTACGTTTTTGTGTGTTTATATCGTATCTGGATATAAGTGAAGTAGACTCCACTCGCTACGCTTTTGTGTGTTTTTCGTACGTGGATATAAGTGAATTAGACTCCACAAGCTACGCTTTTGTGTGTTTTTCGTACCTTTATATAAGTGAAGTAGACTCCACTCGCAACGGTTTTGTGTGTTTATTTCGTATCTGGATATAAGTGAAGTAGACTCCACTCGCTACGATTTTGTGTGTTTTTCGTACATGGATATAAGTGAATTAGACTCCACTCGCTACGCTTTTGTGTGTGTTTTCGTACGTGGATATAAGTGAAGAAGACTCCACTCATTCCGCTTTTGCGTGTTTTTCGTATCTGGATATAGGTGAAGTAGACTCCACTCGCTACGGTTTTGTGTGTTTATATCGTATCTGGATATAAGTGAAGTAGACTCCACACGCTACGCTTGTGTGTTTATTTCGTACCTGGATAAAAGTGAAATAGACTCCACTCACTACGCTTTTGTGTGTTTTTTGTACCTGTATATAAATGAAGTAGACTCCACTCGCTACGCTTTTGTGTGTTTTTCGTACCTGGATATAAGTGAAGTAGACTCCACTCGCTACGCTTTTGTGTGTGTTTTCGTACGTGGATATAAGTGAAGAAGACTCCACTCATTCCGCTTTTGCGTGTTTTTCGTATCTGGATATAAGTGAAGTAGACTCCACTCGCTACGGTTTTGTGTGTTTATATCGTATCTGGATATAAGTGAAGTAGACTCCACACGCTACGCTTGTGTGTTTATTTCGTACCTGGATAAAAGTGAAATAGACTCCACTCACTACGCTTTTGTGTGTTTTTTGTACCTGTATATAAATGAAGTAGACTCCACTCGCTACGCTTTTGTGTGTTTTTCGTACCTGGATATAAGTGAAGTAGACTCCACTCGCTACGCTTTTGTGTGTGTTTTCGTACGTGGATATAAGTGAAGAAGACTCCACTCATTCCGCTTTTGCGTGTTTTTCGTATCTGGATATAAGTGAAGTAGACTCCACTCGCTACGCTTTTGTGTGTTTTTCGTACGTGGATATAAGTGAATTAGACTCCACTCGCTACGCTTTTGTGTGTTTTTTGTACCTGGATATATGTGAAGTAGACTCCACTCGCTACGCTTTTGTGTGTTTTTAGTACCTGGATATAGTGAAGAAGACTCCACACGCTACGCTTGTGATTTTATTTCGTACCTGGATATAAGTGAAGTAGACTCCACTCGCTACGCTTGTGTGTTTATTTCGTATCTGGATATAAGTGAAGTAGACTCCACACGCTACGCTGTTGTGTGTTTTTCGTACCTGGATATAAGTGAAGTAGACTCCACTCGCTACCCTTTTGTGTGTTTTTCGTACGTGGATATAAGTGAAGAAGACTCCACTCATTCCGCTTTTGTGTGTTTTTCTTATCTGGATATAAGTGGACTCCACTCGCTACGGTTTTGTGTGTTTATATCGTATCTGGATATAAGTGAAGTAGACTTAACTCGCTACGCTTTTGTGTGTTTTTCTTACGTGGATATAAGTGAATTAGACTCCACTCGCTACGCTTTAGTGTGTTTTTTGTACCTGGATATAAGTGAAGTAGACTCCACTCGCTAAGCTTTTGTGTGTTTTTAGTACCTGGATATAGTGAAGAAGACTCCACACGCTACGCTTGTGATTTTATTTCGTACCTGGATATAAGAGAAGTAGACTCCACACGCTACGCTTTTGTGTTTTTTTCGTACCTGGATATAAGTGAAGAAGACTCCACACGCTACGCTTTTGTGTGTTTATTTCTTATCTGGATATAAGTGAAGTAGATTCCATTCGCTACGCTTGTGTGTTTATTTCGTATCTGGATATAAGTGAAGTAGACTCCAGTTGCTACGCTTTTGTGTGTTTTTCGTACCTGGAAATAAATGAAGAAAACTCTACACGCTACGCTTTTGTGTGTTTATTTCGGATCTGGATATAAGTGAAGTAGACTCCACACGCTACGCTTGTGTGCTTATCTCGTACCTTGAAATAAGTGAAATAGACTCCACTCGCTACGCTTTTGTGTGTTTTTTGTACCTGGATATAAGTGAAGGAGACTCCACTCGCTAC
Source organism: Aphrophora alni (assembly GCA_963513935.1). NCBI lineage: Eukaryota > Metazoa > Arthropoda > Insecta > Hemiptera > Aphrophoridae > Aphrophora > Aphrophora alni. The sequence goes on along the minus strand of OY740769.1, from coordinate 147,970,730 downwards.
GCTTTTGTGTGTTTTTCGTACGTGGATATAAGTGAAGAAGACTCCACTCATTCCGCTTTTGTGTGTTTTTCGTATCTGGATATAAGTGAAGTAGACTCCACTCGCTACGTTTTTGTGTGTTTATATCGTATCTGGATATAAGTGAAGTAGACTCCACTCGCTACGCTTTTGTGTGTTTTTCGTACGTGGATATAAGTGAATTAGACTCCACAAGCTACGCTTTTGTGTGTTTTTCGTACCTTTATATAAGTGAAGTAGACTCCACTCGCAACGGTTTTGTGTGTTTATTTCGTATCTGGATATAAGTGAAGTAGACTCCACTCGCTACGATTTTGTGTGTTTTTCGTACATGGATATAAGTGAATTAGACTCCACTCGCTACGCTTTTGTGTGTGTTTTCGTACGTGGATATAAGTGAAGAAGACTCCACTCATTCCGCTTTTGCGTGTTTTTCGTATCTGGATATAGGTGAAGTAGACTCCACTCGCTACGGTTTTGTGTGTTTATATCGTATCTGGATATAAGTGAAGTAGACTCCACACGCTACGCTTGTGTGTTTATTTCGTACCTGGATAAAAGTGAAATAGACTCCACTCACTACGCTTTTGTGTGTTTTTTGTACCTGTATATAAATGAAGTAGACTCCACTCGCTACGCTTTTGTGTGTTTTTCGTACCTGGATATAAGTGAAGTAGACTCCACTCGCTACGCTTTTGTGTGTGTTTTCGTACGTGGATATAAGTGAAGAAGACTCCACTCATTCCGCTTTTGCGTGTTTTTCGTATCTGGATATAAGTGAAGTAGACTCCACTCGCTACGGTTTTGTGTGTTTATATCGTATCTGGATATAAGTGAAGTAGACTCCACACGCTACGCTTGTGTGTTTATTTCGTACCTGGATAAAAGTGAAATAGACTCCACTCACTACGCTTTTGTGTGTTTTTTGTACCTGTATATAAATGAAGTAGACTCCACTCGCTACGCTTTTGTGTGTTTTTCGTACCTGGATATAAGTGAAGTAGACTCCACTCGCTACGCTTTTGTGTGTGTTTTCGTACGTGGATATAAGTGAAGAAGACTCCACTCATTCCGCTTTTGCGTGTTTTTCGTATCTGGATATAAGTGAAGTAGACTCCACTCGCTACGCTTTTGTGTGTTTTTCGTACGTGGATATAAGTGAATTAGACTCCACTCGCTACGCTTTTGTGTGTTTTTTGTACCTGGATATATGTGAAGTAGACTCCACTCGCTACGCTTTTGTGTGTTTTTAGTACCTGGATATAGTGAAGAAGACTCCACACGCTACGCTTGTGATTTTATTTCGTACCTGGATATAAGTGAAGTAGACTCCACTCGCTACGCTTGTGTGTTTATTTCGTATCTGGATATAAGTGAAGTAGACTCCACACGCTACGCTGTTGTGTGTTTTTCGTACCTGGATATAAGTGAAGTAGACTCCACTCGCTACCCTTTTGTGTGTTTTTCGTACGTGGATATAAGTGAAGAAGACTCCACTCATTCCGCTTTTGTGTGTTTTTCTTATCTGGATATAAGTGGACTCCACTCGCTACGGTTTTGTGTGTTTATATCGTATCTGGATATAAGTGAAGTAGACTTAACTCGCTACGCTTTTGTGTGTTTTTCTTACGTGGATATAAGTGAATTAGACTCCACTCGCTACGCTTTAGTGTGTTTTTTGTACCTGGATATAAGTGAAGTAGACTCCACTCGCTAAGCTTTTGTGTGTTTTTAGTACCTGGATATAGTGAAGAAGACTCCACACGCTACGCTTGTGATTTTATTTCGTACCTGGATATAAGAGAAGTAGACTCCACACGCTACGCTTTTGTGTTTTTTTCGTACCTGGATATAAGTGAAGAAGACTCCACACGCTACGCTTTTGTGTGTTTATTTCTTATCTGGATATAAGTGAAGTAGATTCCATTCGCTACGCTTGTGTGTTTATTTCGTATCTGGATATAAGTGAAGTAGACTCCAGTTGCTACGCTTTTGTGTGTTTTTCGTACCTGGAAATAAATGAAGAAAACTCTACACGCTACGCTTTTGTGTGTTTATTTCGGATCTGGATATAAGTGAAGTAGACTCCACACGCTACGCTTGTGTGCTTATTTCGTACCTTGAAATAAGTGAAATAGACTCCACTCGCTACGCTTTTGTGTGTTTTTTGTACCTGGATATAAATGAAGAAAACTCTACACGCTACGGTTTTGTGTGTTTATATCGTATCTGGATAAAAGTACAGTAGACTCCACACGCTACGCTTGTGTGTTTATTTCGTATCTGGATATATAAGTGAAGTAGACTCCAGTTGCTACGCTTTTGTGTGTTTTTCGTACCTGGATATAAATGAAGAAAACTCTACACGCTACGCTTTTGTGTGTTTATTTCGGATCTGGATATAAGTGAAGTAGACTCCACACGCTACGCTTGTGTGCTTATTTCGTACCTTGAAATAAGTAAAATAGACTCCACTCGCTACGCTTTTGTGTGTTTTTTGTACCTGGATATAAGTGAAGTAGACTCAACTCGCCACGCTTTTGTGTGTTTTTCGTACCTGGATATAAGTGAAGAAGACTAAATTCATTCCGCTTGTGTGTTTTTCGTACATGGATATAAGTGAAGTAGACTCCACTCGCTACGGTTTTGTGTGTTTATTTCGTATCTGGATATAAGTGAAGTAGACTCCATACGCTACGCTTGTGTGTTTATTTCCTACCTATTTAAAGTGAAATAGACTCCACTCGCTACGCTTTTGTGTGTTTTTTGTACCTGGATATAAGTGAAGTAGACTCCACTCGCTACGCTTTTGTGTGTTTTTCGTACGTGGATATAAGTGAAGAAGACTCCACTCATTCCGCTTTTGTGTGTTTTTCGTATCTGGATATAAGTGAAGTAGACTCCACTCGCTACGGTTTTGTGTGTTTATATCGTATCTGGATATAAGTGAAGTAGACTCCACTCGCTACGCTTTTGTGTGTTTTTCGTACGTGGATATAAGTGAATTAGACTCCACTCGCTACGCTTTTGTGTGTTTATTTCGTATCTGGATTTAAGTGAAGTAGACTCCACTCGCAACGCTTGTGTGTTTATTTCGTATGTGGATATAAGTGAAGATAACTCCACACGCTACGCTTGTTTGTTTATTTCGTATCTGGATATAAGTGAAGTAGACTCCATTAGCTACTCTTTTGTGTGTTTGTCGTACCTGGATATAAGTGAAGAAGACTCCACTCATTCCACTTTTGTGTATTTTTCGTACCTGAATATAAGTGAAGTAACTACACTCGCTACGCTTTTGTGTGTTTTTCGTACGTGGATATAAGTGAATACGACTCCACTCGCTACGCTTTTGTGTGTTTTTCGTATCTGAATATAAGTGAATACGACTCCTTGCGCTACACTTTTATGTGTTTTTCGTATCTGGATATAAGTTAAGTAGACTCCACTCGCTACGCTTTTGTGTGTTTTTCGTACCTGGATATAAGTGACGTAGACTCCACTTGCTACGCTTTTGTGTGTTTATTTCGTACTTGGATATAAGTGAAGAAGACTCCACTCATTCCGCTTTTGTGTGTTTTTCGTATCTGGATATAAGTGAAGTAGACTCCACTCGCTACGGTTTTGTGTGTTTATATCGTATCTGGATATAAGTGTAGTAGACTCCACTCGCTACGCTTTTGTGTGTTTTTCGTACGTGGATATAAGTGAATTAGACTCCACTCGCTACGGTTTTGTGTGTTTATATCGTATCTGGATATAAGTGAAGTAGACTCCACACGCTACGCTTGTGTGTTTATTTCGTACCTGGATAAAAGTGAAATAGACTCCACTCACTACGCTTTTGTGTGTTTTTTGTACCTGTATATAAATGAAGTAGACTCCACTCGCTACGCTTTTGTGTGTTTTTCGTACCTGGATATAAGTGAAGTAGACTCCACTCGCTACGCTTTTGTGTGTGTTTTCGTACGTGGATATAAGTGAAGAAGACTCCACTCATTCCGCTTTTGCGTGTTTTTCGTATCTGGATATAAGTGAAGTAGACTCCACTCGCTACGCTTTTGTGTGTTTTTCGTACGTGGATATAAGTGAATTAGACTCCACTCGCTACGCTTTTGTGTGTTTTTTGTACCTGGATATATGTGAAGTAGACTCCACTCGCTACGCTTTTGTGTGTTTTTAGTACCTGGATATAGTGAAGAAGACTCCACACGCTACGCTTGTGATTTTATTTCGTACCTGGATATAAGTGAAGTAGACTCCACTCGCTACGCTTGTGTGTTTATTTCGTATCTGGATATAAGTGAAGTAGACTCCACACGCTACGCTGTTGTGTGTTTTTCGTACCTGGATATAAGTGAAGTAGACTCCACTCGCTACCCTTTTGTGTGTTTTTCGTACGTGGATATAAGTGAAGAAGACTCCACTCATTCCGCTTTTGTGTGTTTTTCTTATCTGGATATAAGTGGACTCCACTCGCTACGGTTTTGTGTGTTTATATCGTATCTGGATATAAGTGAAGTAGACTTAACTCGCTACGCTTTTGTGTGTTTTTCTTACGTGGATATAAGTGAATTAGACTCCACTCGCTACGCTTTAGTGTGTTTTTTGTACCTGGATATAAGTGAAGTAGACTCCACTCGCTAAGCTTTTGTGTGTTTTTAGTACCTGGATATAGTGAAGAAGACTCCACACGCTACGCTTGTGATTTTATTTCGTACCTGGATATAAGAGAAGTAGACTCCACACGCTACGCTTTTGTGTTTTTTTCGTACCTGGATATAAGTGAAGAAGACTCCACACGCTACGCTTTTGTGTGTTTATTTCTTATCTGGATATAAGTGAAGTAGATTCCATTCGCTACGCTTGTGTGTTTATTTCGTATCTGGATATAAGTGAAGTAGACTCCAGTTGCTACGCTTTTGTGTGTTTTTCGTACCTGGAAATAAATGAAGAAAACTCTACACGCTACGCTTTTGTGTGTTTATTTCGGATCTGGATATAAGTGAAGTAGACTCCACACGCTACGCTTGTGTGCTTATCTCGTACCTTGAAATAAGTGAAATAGACTCCACTCGCTACGCTTTTGTGTGTTTTTTGTACCTGGATATAAGTGAAGGAGACTCCACTCGCTACGCTTTTGTGTGTTTTTCGTACGTGGATATAAGTGAAGAAGACTCCACTCATTCCGCTTTTGTGTGTTTTTCGTATCTGGATATAAGTGAAGTAGACTCCACTCGCTACGTTTTTGTGTGTTTATATCGTATCTGGATATAAGTGAAGTAGACTCCACTCGCTACGCTTTTGTGTGTTTTTCGTACGTGGATATAAGTGAATTAGACTCCACAAGCTACGCTTTTGTGTGTTTTTCGTACCTTTATATAAGTGAAGTAGACTCCACTCGCAACGGTTTTGTGTGTTTATTTCGTATCTGGATATAAGTGAAGTAGACTCCACTCGCTACGATTTTGTGTGTTTTTCGTACATGGATATAAGTGAATTAGACTCCACTCGCTACGCTTTTGTGTGTGTTTTCGTACGTGGATATAAGTGAAGAAGACTCCACTCATTCCGCTTTTGCGTGTTTTTCGTATCTGGATATAGGTGAAGTAGACTCCACTCGCTACGGTTTTGTGTGTTTATATCGTATCTGGATATAAGTGAAGTAGACTCCACACGCTACGCTTGTGTGTTTATTTCGTACCTGGATAAAAGTGAAATAGACTCCACTCACTACGCTTTTGTGTGTTTTTTGTACCTGTATATAAATGAAGTAGACTCCACTCGCTACGCTTTTGTGTGTTTTTCGTACCTGGATATAAGTGAAGTAGACTCCACTCGCTACGCTTTTGTGTGTGTTTTCGTACGTGGATATAAGTGAAGAAGACTCCACTCATTCCGCTTTTGCGTGTTTTTCGTATCTGGATATAAGTGAAGTAGACTCCACTCGCTACGGTTTTGTGTGTTTATATCGTATCTGGATATAAGTGAAGTAGACTCCACACGCTACGCTTGTGTGTTTATTTCGTACCTGGATAAAAGTGAAATAGACTCCACTCACTACGCTTTTGTGTGTTTTTTGTACCTGTATATAAATGAAGTAGACTCCACTCGCTACGCTTTTGTGTGTTTTTCGTACCTGGATATAAGTGAAGTAGACTCCACTCGCTACGCTTTTGTGTGTGTTTTCGTACGTGGATATAAGTGAAGAAGACTCCACTCATTCCGCTTTTGCGTGTTTTTCGTATCTGGATATAAGTGAAGTAGACTCCACTCGCTACGCTTTTGTGTGTTTTTCGTACGTGGATATAAGTGAATTAGACTCCACTCGCTACGCTTTTGTGTGTTTTTTGTACCTGGATATATGTGAAGTAGACTCCACTCGCTACGCTTTTGTGTGTTTTTAGTACCTGGATATAGTGAAGAAGACTCCACACGCTACGCTTGTGATTTTATTTCGTACCTGGATATAAGTGAAGTAGACTCCACTCGCTACGCTTGTGTGTTTATTTCGTATCTGGATATAAGTGAAGTAGACTCCACACGCTACGCTGTTGTGTGTTTTTCGTACCTGGATATAAGTGAAGTAGACTCCACTCGCTACCCTTTTGTGTGTTTTTCGTACGTGGATATAAGTGAAGAAGACTCCACTCATTCCGCTTTTGTGTGTTTTTCTTATCTGGATATAAGTGGACTCCACTCGCTACGGTTTTGTGTGTTTATATCGTATCTGGATATAAGTGAAGTAGACTTAACTCGCTACGCTTTTGTGTGTTTTTCTTACGTGGATATAAGTGAATTAGACTCCACTCGCTACGCTTTAGTGTGTTTTTTGTACCTGGATATAAGTGAAGTAGACTCCACTCGCTAAGCTTTTGTGTGTTTTTAGTACCTGGATATAGTGAAGAAGACTCCACACGCTACGCTTGTGATTTTATTTCGTACCTGGATATAAGAGAAGTAGACTCCACACGCTACGCTTTTGTGTTTTTTTCGTACCTGGATATAAGTGAAGAAGACTCCACACGCTACGCTTTTGTGTGTTTATTTCTTATCTGGATATAAGTGAAGTAGATTCCATTCGCTACGCTTGTGTGTTTATTTCGTATCTGGATATAAGTGAAGTAGACTCCAGTTGCTACGCTTTTGTGTGTTTTTCGTACCTGGAAATAAATGAAGAAAACTCTACACGCTACGCTTTTGTGTGTTTATTTCGGATCTGGATATAAGTGAAGTAGACTCCACACGCTACGCTTGTGTGCTTATTTCGTACCTTGAAATAAGTGAAATAGACTCCACTCGCTACGCTTTTGTGTGTTTTTTGTACCTGGATATAAATGAAGAAAACTCTACACGCTACGGTTTTGTGTGTTTATATCGTATCTGGATAAAAGTACAGTAGACTCCACACGCTACGCTTGTGTGTTTATTTCGTATCTGGATATATAAGTGAAGTAGACTCCAGTTGCTACGCTTTTGTGTGTTTTTCGTACCTGGATATAAATGAAGAAAACTCTACACGCTACGCTTTTGTGTGTTTATTTCGGATCTGGATATAAGTGAAGTAGACTCCACACGCTACGCTTGTGTGCTTATTTCGTACCTTGAAATAAGTAAAATAGACTCCACTCGCTACGCTTTTGTGTGTTTTTTGTACCTGGATATAAGTGAAGTAGACTCAACTCGCCACGCTTTTGTGTGTTTTTCGTACCTGGATATAAGTGAAGAAGACTAAATTCATTCCGCTTGTGTGTTTTTCGTACATGGATATAAGTGAAGTAGACTCCACTCGCTACGGTTTTGTGTGTTTATTTCGTATCTGGATATAAGTGAAGTAGACTCCATACGCTACGCTTGTGTGTTTATTTCCTACCTATTTAAAGTGAAATAGACTCCACTCGCTACGCTTTTGTGTGTTTTTTGTACCTGGATATAAGTGAAGTAGACTCCACTCGCTACGCTTTTGTGTGTTTTTCGTACGTGGATATAAGTGAAGAAGACTCCACTCATTCCGCTTTTGTGTGTTTTTCGTATCTGGATATAAGTGAAGTAGACTCCACTCGCTACGGTTTTGTGTGTTTATATCGTATCTGGATATAAGTGAAGTAGACTCCACTCGCTACGCTTTTGTGTGTTTTTCGTACGTGGATATAAGTGAATTAGACTCCACTCGCTACGCTTTTGTGTGTTTATTTCGTATCTGGATTTAAGTGAAGTAGACTCCACTCGCAACGCTTGTGTGTTTATTTCGTATGTGGATATAAGTGAAGATAACTCCACACGCTACGCTTGTTTGTTTATTTCGTATCTGGATATAAGTGAAGTAGACTCCATTAGCTACTCTTTTGTGTGTTTGTCGTACCTGGATATAAGTGAAGAAGACTCCACTCATTCCACTTTTGTGTATTTTTCGTACCTGAATATAAGTGAAGTAACTACACTCGCTACGCTTTTGTGTGTTTTTCGTACGTGGATATAAGTGAATACGACTCCACTCGCTACGCTTTTGTGTGTTTTTCGTATCTGAATATAAGTGAATACGACTCCTTGCGCTACACTTTTATGTGTTTTTCGTATCTGGATATAAGTTAAGTAGACTCCACTCGCTACGCTTTTGTGTGTTTTTCGTACCTGGATATAAGTGACGTAGACTCCACTTGCTACGCTTTTGTGTGTTTATTTCGTACTTGGATATAAGTGAAGAAGACTCCACTCATTCCGCTTTTGTGTGTTTTTCGTATCTGGATATAAGTGAAGTAGACTCCACTCGCTACGGTTTTGTGTGTTTATATCGTATCTGGATATAAGTGTAGTAGACTCCACTCGCTACGCTTTTGTGTGTTTTTCGTACGTGGATATAAGTGAATTAGACTCCACTCGTTACGCTTTTGTGTGTTTATTTCGTATCTGGATTTAAGTGAAGTAGACTCCACTCGCAACGCTTGTGTGTTTATTTCGTATGTTTATATAAGTGAAGATAACTCCACACGCTACGCTTGTTTGTTTATTTCGTATCTGGATATAAGTGAAGTAGACTCCATTAGCTACTCTTTTGTATGTTTGTCGTACCTGGATATAAGTGAAGAAGACTCCACTCATTCCACTTTTGTGTATTTTTCGTACCTGAATATAAGTGAAGTAACTACACTCGCTACGCTTTTGTGTGTTTTTCGTACGTGGATATAAGTGAATACGACTCCACTCGCTACGCTTTTGTGTGTTTTTCGTATCTGAATATAAGTGAATACGACTCCACTCGCTACACTTTTATGTGTTTTTCGTATCTGGATATAAGTTAAGTAGACTCCACTCGCTACGCTTTTGTGTGTTTTTCGTACCTGGATATAAGTGACGTAGACTCCACCAGCTACGCTTTTGTGTGTTTATTTCGTACTTGGATATAAGTGAAGAAGACTCCACTCATTCCGCTTTTGTGTTTTTTTCGTACCTGGATATAAGTGAAGTAGACTCCACTCGCTACGCTTTTGTGTGTTTTTCGTATCTGGATATAAGTGAAGTAGACTCCACTCGCTACGGTTTTGTGTGTTTATATCGTATCTGGATATAGGTGAAGTAGACTCCACTCGCTACGCTTGTTTGTTTATTTCGTATCTGGATATAAGTGAAGTAGACTCCATTAGCTACTCTTTTGTGTGTTTGTCGTACCTGGATATAAGTGAAGAAGACTCTACTCATTCCACTTTTGTGTATTTTTCGTACCTGAATATAAGTGAAGTAACCCCACTCGCTACGCTTTTGTGTGTTTTTCGTACGTGGATATAAGTGAATACGACTCCACTCGCTACGCTTTTGTGTGTTTTTCGTATCTGGATATAAGTAAATACAACTCCACTCGCTACACTTTTATGTGTTTTTCGTATCTGGATATAAGTTAAGTAGACTCCACTCGCTACGCTTTTGTGTGTTTTACGAACCTGGATATAAGTCAAGTCGACTCCACTCACTACGCTTGTGTGTTTTTCGTACCTGGATATAGTCGAAGTAGACTCCATACGCTACGCTTGTGTGTTTTTCGTAACTGGATATAAGTGAAGTAAACTTCACGCGCTACGCTTTTGTGTGTTGTACGAACCTGGATATAAGTGAAGTCGACTCCACGCGCTACGCTTTTGTGTGATTTTCGTACCTAGATATAAGTGAAGACGACTCCACTCGCTACGCTTGTGTGTTTTTCGTACCTGGATATAGGTGAAGTAGACTCCATACGCTACGCTTGTGTGTTTTTCGTACCTGGATATAATAAAAGAAGACACCACACGCTACGCTTGTTTGTTTATTTCGTATCTGGATATAAGTGAAGTAGACTCCACACGCTACGCTTGTGTGTTTATTTCCTACCTATTTAAAGTGAAATAGACTCCACTCGCTACGCTTTTGTGTGTTTTTTGTACCTGGATATAAGTGAAGTAGACTCCACTCGCTACGCTTTTGTGTGTTTTTCGTACGTGGATATAAGTGAAGAAGACTCCACTCATTCCGCTTTTGTGTGTTTTTCGTATCTGGATATAAGTGAAGTAGACTCCACTCGCTACGGTTTTGTGTGATTATATCGTATCTGGATATAAGTGAAGTAGACTCCACTCGCTACGCTTTTGTGTGTTTTTCGTACGTGGATATAAGTGAATTAGACTCCACTCGCTACGCTTTTGTGTGTTTATTTCGTATCTGGATTTAAGTGAAGTAGACTCCACTCGCAACGCTTGTGTGTTTATTTCGTATGTGGATATAAGTGAAGATAACTCCACACGCTACGCTTGTTTGTTTATTTCGTATCTGGATATAAGTGAAGTAGACTCCATTAGCTACTCTTTTGTGTGTTTGTCGTACCTGGATATAAGTGAAGAAGACTCCACTCATTCCACTTTTGTGTATTTTTCGTACCTGAATATAAGTGAAGTAACTACACTCGCTACGCTTTTGTGTGTTTTTCGTACGTGGATATAAGTGAATACGACTCCACTCGCTACGCTTTTGTGTGTTTTTCGTATCTGGATATAAGTGAATACGACTCCACTCGCTACACTTTTATGTGTTTTTCGTATCTGGATATAAGTTAAGTAGACTTTACTCGCTACGCTTTTGTGTGTTTTTCGTACCTGGATATAAGTGACGTAGACTCCACTTGCTACGCTTTTGTGTGTTTATTTCGTACTTGGATATAAGTGAAGAAGTCTCCACTCATTCCGCTTTTGTGTGTTTTTCGTACCTGGATATAAGTGAAGTAGACTCCACTCGCTACGCTTTTGTGTGTTTTTCGTATCTGGATATAAGTGAAGTAGACTCCACTCGCAACGCTTGTGTGTTTATTTCGTATGTGGATATAAGTGAAGATAACTCCACACGCTACGCTTGTTTGTTTATTTCGTATCTGGATATAAGTGAAGTAGACTCCATTAGCTACTCTTTTGTGTGTTTGTCGTACCTGGATATAAGTGAAGAAGACTCCACTCATTCCACTTTTGTGTATTTTTCGTACCTGATTATAAGTGAAGTAACCCCACTCGCTACGCTTTTGTGTGTTTTTCGTACGTGGATATAAGTGAATACGACTCCACTCGCTACGCTTTTGTGTGTTTTTCGTATCTGGATATAAGTGAATACGACTCCACTCGCTACACTTTTATGTGTTTTTCGTATCTGGATATAAGTTAAGTAGACTCCACTCGCTACGGTTTTGTGTGTTTATATCGTATCTGGATATAAGTGAAGTAGACTCCACTCGCTACGCTTTTGTGTGTTTTTCGTACGTGGATATAAGTGAATTAGACTCCACTCGCTACGCTTTTGTGTGTTTATTTCGTATCTGGATTTAAGTGAAGTAGACTCCACTCGAAACGATTGTGTGTTTATTTCGTATGTGGATATAAGTGAAGATAACTCCACACGCTACGCTTGTTTGTTTATTTCGTATCTAGATATAAGTGAAGTAGACTCCATTAGCTACTCTTTTGTGTGTTTGTCGTACCTGGATATAAGTGAAGAAGACTCCACTCATTCCACTTTTGTGTATTTTTCGTACCTGAATATAAGTGAAGTAACCCCACTCGCTACGCTTTTGTGTGTTTTTCGTACGTGGATATAAGTGAATACGACTCCACTCGCTACGCTTTTGTGTGTTTTTCGTACCTGGATATAAGTGACGTAGATTCCACTTGCTACGCTTTTGTGTGTTTATTTCGTACTTGGATATAAGTGAAGAAGACTCCACTCATTCCGCTTTTGTGTGTTTTTCGTACCTGGATATAAGTGAATACGACTCCACTCGCTACGCTTTTGTGTGTTTTTCGTATCTGGATATAAGTGAATACAACTCCACTCGCTACACTTGTATGTGTTTTTCGTATCTGGATATAAGTTAAGTAGACTCCACTCGCTACGCTTTTTGTGTTTTTCGTACCTGGATATAAGTGAAGTAGACTCCACTTGCTACGCTTTTGTGTGTTTATTTCGTACCTGGATATAAGTGAAGTAGACTCCACACGCTACGCTTTTGTGTGTTTTACGAACCTGGATATAAGTGAAGTCGACTCCACTCACTACGCTTGTGTGTTTTTCGTACCTGGATATAGGTGAAGTAGACTCCATACGCTACGCTTGTGTGTTTTTCGTAACTGGATATAAGTGAAGTAAACTTCACGCGCTACGCTTTTGTGTGTTTTACGAACCTGGATATAAGTGAAGTCGACTCCACTCACTACGCTTGTGTGTTTTTCGTACCTGGATATAGGTGAAGTAGACTCCACACGCTACACTTTTATGTGTTTTTCGTATCTGGATATAAGTGAAGTAATCTTCACGCGCTACGCTTTTGTGTGATTTTCTTACCTAGATATAAGTGAAGACGACTCCACTCGCTACGCTTGTGTGTTTTTCGTACCTGGATATAGGTGAAGTAGACTCCATACGCTACGCTTGTGTGTTTTTCGTACCTGGATATAATAGAAGAAGACACCACACGCTACGCTTGTTTGTTTATTTCGTATCTGGATATAAGTGAAGTAGACTCCACACGCTACGCTTGTGTGTGTATTTCGAATCTGGATATAAGTGAAGTATATTCCACTCGCTACGCTTTTGTGTGTTTTTCGTACCTTTATATAAGTGAAGTACACTCCACTCGCAACGGTTTTGTGTGTTTATTTCTAATCTGGATATAAGTGAAGTAGACTCCCCTCGCTACGCTTTTGTGTGTTTTTCGTACTTGGATATAAGTGAAGAAGACTCCAATCATTCCGCTTTTGTGTTTTTCGTATCTGGATATAAGTGAAGTAGACTCCACTCGCTACGCTTTTGTGTGTTTTTTGTACCTGGATATAAATGAAGTAGACTCCACTCGCTACGCTTTTGTGTGTTTTTCGTACCTGGATATAAGTGAAGTAGACTCCACTCGCTACGCTTTTGTGTGTGTTTTCGTACGTGGATATAAGTGAAGAAGACTCCACTCATTCCGCTTTTGCGTGTTTTTCGTATCTGGATATAAGTAAAGTAGACTCAACTCGCTACGCTTTTGTGTGTTTTTCGTACGTGGATATAAGTGAATTAGACTCCACTCGCTACGCTTTTGTGTGTTTTTTGTACCTGGATATATGTGAAGTAGACTCCACTCGCTACGCTTTTGTGTGTTTTTAGTACATGGATATAGTGAAGAAGACTCCACACGCTACGCTTGTGATTTTATTTCGTACCTGGATATAAGAGAAGTAGACTCCACACGCTACGCTTTTGTGTTTTTTTCGTACCTGGATATAAGTGAAGAAGACTCCACACGCTACGCTTTTGTGTGTTTATTTCTTATCTGGATATAAGTGAAGTAGACTCCACACGCTACGCTGTTGTGTGTTTTTCGTACGTGGATATAAGTGAATACGACTCCACTCGCTACGCTTTTGTGTGTTTTTCGTATCTGGATATAAGTGAATACGACTCCACTCGCTACACTTTTATGTGTTTTTCGTATCTGGATATAAGTTAAGTAGACGCAACTCGCTACGCTTTTGTGTGTTTTTCGTACCTGGATATAAGTGACGTAGACTCCACTTGCTACGCTTTTGTGTGTTTATTTCGTACTTGGATATAAGTGAAGAAGACTCCACTCATTCCGCTTTTGTGTGTTTTTCGTACCTGGATATAAGTGAATACGACTCCACTCGCTACGCTTTTGTGTGTTTTTCGTATCTGGATATAAGTGAATACAACTCCACTCGCTACACTTTTGTGTGTTTTTCGTACCTGGATATAATTGAAGTAGACTCCACTCGCTACGCTTTTGTGTGTTTTTCGTACGTGGATATAAGTGAATACGACTCCACTCGCTACGCTTTTGTGTGTTTTTCGTATCTGGATATAAGTAAATACAACTCCACTCGCTACACTTTTATGTGTTTTTCGTATCTGGATATAAGTTAAGTAGACTCCACTCGCTACGCTTTTGTGTGTTTTACGAACCTGGATATAAGTGAAGTCGACTCCACTCACTACGCTTGTGTGTTTTTCGTATCTGGATTTAAGTGAAGTAGTCTCCACTCGCAACGCTTGTGTGTTTATTTCGTATGTGGATATAAGTGAAGATAACTCCACACGCTACGCTTGTTTGTTTATTTCGTATCTGGATATAAGTGAAGTAGACTCCATTAGCTACTCTTTTGTGTGTTTGTCGTACCTGGATATAAGTGAAGAAGACTCCACTCATTCCACTTTTGTGTATTTTTCGTACCTGAATATAAGTGAAGTAACTACACTCGCTACGCTTTTGTGTGTTTTTCGTATCTGGATATTAGTGAATACGACTCCACTCGCTACACTTTTATGTGTTTTTCGTATCTGGATATAAGTTAAGTAGACTCCACTCGCTACGCTTTTGTGTGTTTTTCGTACCTGGATATAAGTGACGTAGACTCCACTTGCTACGCTTTTGTGTGTTTATTTCGTACTTGGATATAAGTGAAGAAGACTCCACTCATTCCGCTTTTGTGTGTTTTTCGTATCTGGATATAAGTGAAGTAGACTCCACTCGCTACGGTTTTGTGTGTTTATATCGTATCTGGATATAAGTGAAGTAGACTCCACTCGCTACGCTTTTGTGTGTTTTTCGTACGTGGATATAAGTGAATTAGACTCCACTCGCTACGCTTTTGTGTGTTTATTTCGTATCTGGATTTAAGTGAAGTAGACTCCACTCGCAACGCTTGTGTGTTTATTTCGTATGTTTATATAAGTGAAGATAACTCCACACGCTACGCTTGTTTGTTTATTTCGTATCTGGATATAAGTGAAGTAAACTCCATTAGCTACTCTTTTGTGTGTTTGTCGTACCTGGATATAAGTGAAGAAGACTCCACTCATTCCACTTTTGTGTATTTTTCGTACCTGAATATAAGTGAAGTAACTACACTCGCTACGCTTTTGTGTGTTTTTCGTACGTGGATATAAGTGAATACGACTCCACTCGCTACGCTTTTGTGTGTTTTTCGTATCTGAATATAAGATAATACGACTCCACTCGCTACACTTTTATGTGTTTTTCGTATCTGGATATAAGTTAAGTAGACTCCACTCGCTACGCTTTTGTGTGTTTTTCGTACCTGGATATAAGTGACGTAGACTCCACCAGCTACGCTTTTGTGTGTTTATTTCGTACTTGTATATAAGTGAAGAAGACTCCACTCATTCCGCTTTTGTGTTTTTTTCGTACCTGGATATAAGTGAAGTAGACTCCACTCGCTACGCTTTTGTGTGTTTTTCGTATCTGGATATAAGTGAAGTAGACTCCACTCGCTACGGTTTTGTGTGTTTATATCGTATCTGGATATAGGTGAAGTAGACTCCACTCGCTACGCTTGTTTGTTTATTTCGTATCTGGATATAAGTGAAGTAGACTCCATTAGCTACTCTTTTGTGTGTTTGTCGTACCTGGATATAAGTGAAGAAGACTCTACTCATTCCACTTTTGTGTATTTTTCGTACCTGAATATAAGTGAAGTAACCCCTTTCGCTACGCTTTTGTGTGTTTTTCGTACGTGGATATAAGTGAATACGACTCCACTCGCTACGCTTTTGTGTGTTTTTCGTATCTGGATATAAGTGAATACGGCTCCACTCGCTACACTTTTATGTGTTTTTCGTATCTGGATATAAGTTAAGTAGACGCCACTCGCTACGCTTTTGTGTGTTTTTCGTACCTGGATATAAGTGACGTAGACTCCACTTGCTACGCTTTTGTGTGTTTATATCGTACTTGGATATAAGTGAAGAAGACTCCACTCATTCCGCTTTTGTGTGTTTTTCGTACCTGGATATAATTGAAGTAGACTCCACTCGCTACGCTTTTGTGTGTTTTTCGTACGTGGATATAAGTGAATACGACTCCACTCGCTACGCTTTTGTGTGTTTTTCGTATCTGGATATAAGTAAATACAACTCCACTCGCTACACTTTTATGTGTTTTTCGTATCTGGATATAAGTTAAGTAGACTCCACTCGCTACGCTTTTGTGTGTTTTACGAACCTGGATATAAGTGAAGTCGACTCCACTCACTACGCTTGTGTGTTTTTCGTACCTGGATATAGGTGAAGTAGACTCCATACGCTACGCTTGTGTGTTTTTCGTAACTGGATATAAGTGAAGTAAACTTCACGCGCTACGCTTTTGTGTGTTTTACGAACCTGGATATAAGTGAAGTCGACTCCACTCACTACGCTTGTGTGTTTTTCGTACCTGGATATAGGTGAAGTAGACTCCACACGCTACACTTTTATGTGTTTTTCGTATCTGGATATAAGTGAAGTAAACTTCACGCGCTACGCTTTTGTGTGATTTTCGTACCTAGATATAAGTGAAGACGACTCCACTCGCTACGCTTGTGTGTTTTTCGTACCTGGATATAGGTGAAGTAGACTCCATACGCTACGCTTGTGTGTTTTTCGTACCTGGATATAATAAAAGAAGACACCACACGCTACGCTTGTTTGTTTATTTCGTATCTGGATATAAGTGAAGTAGACTCCACACGCTACGCTTGTGTGTTTATTTCCTACCTATTTAAAGTGAAATAGACTCCACTCGCTACGCTTTTGTGTGTTTTTTGTACCTGGATATAAGTGAAGTAGACTCCACTCGCTACGCTTTTGTGTGTTTTTCGTACGTGGATATAAGTGAAGAAGACTCCACTCATTCCGCTTTTGTGTGTTTTTCGTATCTGGATATAAGTGAAGTAGACTCCACTCGCTACGGTTTTGTGTGATTATATCGTATCTGGATATAAGTGAAGTAGACTCCACTCGCTACGCTTTTGTGTGTTTTTCGTACGTGGATATAAGTGAATTAGACTCCACTCGCTACGCTTTTGTGTGTTTATTTCGTATCTGGATTTAAGTGAAGTAGACTCCACTCGCAACGCTTGTGTGTTTATTTCGTATGTGGATATAAGTGAAGATAACTCCACACGCTACGCTTGTTTGTTTATTTCGTATCTGGATATAAGTGAAGTAGACTCCATTAGCTACTCTTTTGTGTGTTTGTCGTACCTGGATATAAGTGAAGAAGACTCCACTCATTCCACTTTTGTGTATTTTTCGTACCTGAATATAAGTGAAGTAACTACACTCGCTACGCTTTTGTGTGTTTTTCGTACGTGGATATAAGTGAATACGACTCCACTCGCTACGCTTTTGTGTGTTTTTCGTATCTGGATATAAGTGAATACGACTCCACTCGCTACACTTTTATGTGTTTTTCGTATCTGGATATAAGTTAAGTAGACTTTACTCGCTACGCTTTTGTGTGTTTTTCGTACCTGGATATAAGTGACGTAGACTCCACTTGCTACGCTTTTGTGTGTTTATTTCGTACTTGGATATAAGTGAAGAAGACTCCACTCATTCCGCTTTTGTGTGTTTTTCGTACCTGGATATAAGTGAAGTAGACTCCACTCGCTACGCTTTTGTGTGTTTTTCGTATCTGGATATAAGTGAATACGACTCCACTCGCTACACTTTTATGTGTTTTTCGTATCTGGATATAAGTTAAGTAGACGCCACTCGCTACGCTTTTGTGTGTTTTTCGTACCTGGATATAAGTGACGTAGATTCCACTTGCTACGCTTTTGTGTGTTTATTTCGTACTTGGATATAAGTGAAGAAGACTCCACTCATTCCGCTTTTGTGTGTTTTTCGTACCTGGATATAAGTGAATACGACTCCACTCGCTACGCTTTTGTGTGTTTTTCGTATCTGGATATAAGTGAATACAACTCCACTCGCTACACTTTTATGTGTTTTTCGTATCTGGATATAAGTTAAGTAGACTCCACTCGCTACGCTTTTTGTGTTTTTCGTACCTGGATATAAGTGAAGTAGACTCCACTTGCTACGCTTTTGTGTGTTTATTTCGTACCTGGATATAAGTGAAGTAGACTCCACACGCTACGCTTTTGTGTGTTTTACGAACCTGGATATAAGTGAAGTCGACTCCACTCAATACGCTTGTGTGTTTTTCGTACCTGGATATAGGTGAAGTAGACTCCATACGCTACGCTTGTGTGTTTTTCGTAACTGGATATAAGTGAAGTAAACTTCACGCGCTACGCTTTTGTGTGTTTTACGAACCTGGATATAAGTGAAGTCGACTCCACTCACTACGCTTGTGTGTTTTTCGTACCTGGATATAGGTGAAGTAGACTCCACACGCTACACTTTTATGTGTTTTTCGTATCTGGATATAAGTGAAGTAATCTTCACGCGCTACGCTTTTGTGTGATTTTCGTACCTAGATATAAGTGAAGACGACTCCACTCGCTACGCTTGTATGTTTTTCGTACCTGGATATAGGTGAAGTAGACTCCATACGCTACGCTTGTGTGTTTTTCGTACCTGGATATAATAGAAGAAGACACCACACGCTACGCTTGTTTGTTTATTTCGTATCTGGATATAAGTGAAGTAGACTCCACACGCTACGCTTGTGTGTGTATTTCGAATCTGGATATAAGTGAAGTAGATTCCACTCGCTACGCTTTTGTGTGTTTTTCGTACCTTTATATAAGCGAAGTACACTCCACTCGCAACGGTTTTGTGTGTTTATTTCTAATCTGGATATAAGTGAAGTAGACTCCCCTCGCTACGCTTTTGTGTGTTTTTCGTACTTGGATATAAGTGAAGAAGACTCCAATCATTCCGCTTTTGTGTTTTTCGTATCTGGATATAAGTGAAGTAGACTCCACTCGCTACGCTTTTGTGTGTTTTTTGTACCTGGATATAAATGAAGTAGACTCCACTCGCTACGCTTTTGTGTGTTTTTCGTACCTGGATATAAGTGAAGTAGACTCCACTCGCTACGCTTTTGTGTGTGTTTTCGTACGTGGATATAAGTGAAGAAGACTCCACTCATTCCGCTTTTGCGTGTTTTTCGTATCTGGATATAAGTAAAGTAGACTCAACTCGCTACGCTTTTGTGTGTTTTTTGTACCTGGATATATGTGAAGTAGACTCCACTCGCTACGCTTTTGTGTGTTTTTAGTACATGGATATAGTGAAGAAGACTCCACACGCTACGCTTGTGATTTTATTTCGTACCTGGATATAAGAGAAGTAGACTCCACACGCTACGCTTTTGTGTTTTTTTCGTACCTGGATATAAGTGAAGAAGACTCCACACGCTACGCTTTTGTGTGTTTATTTCTTATCTGGATATAAGTGAAGTAGACTCCACACGCTACGCTGTTGTGTGTTTTTCGTACGTGGATATAAGTGAATACGACTCCACTCGCTACGCTTTTGTGTGTTTTTCGTATCTGGATATAAGTGAATACGACTCCACTCGCTACACTTTTATGTGTTTTTCGTATCTGGATATAAGTTAAGTAGACGCCACTCGCTACGCTTTTGTGTGTTTTTCGTACCTGGATATAAGTGACGTAGACTCCACTTGCTACGCTTTTGTGTGTTTATTTCGTACTTGGATATAAGTGAAGACGACTCCACTCATTCCGCTTTTGTGTGTTTTTCGTACCTGGATATAAGTGAATACGACTCCACTCGCTACGCTTTTGTGTGTTTTTCGTATCTGGATATAAGTGAATACAACTCCACTCGCTACACTTTTGTGTGTTTTTCGTACCTGGATATAATTGAAGTAGACTCCACTCGCTACGCTTTTGTGTGTTTTTCGTACGTGGATATAAGTGAATACGACTCCACTCGCTACGCTTTTGTGTGTTTTTCGTATCTGGATATAAGTAAATACAACTCCACTCGCTACACTTTTATGTGTTTTTCGTATCTGGATATAAGTTAAGTAGACTCCACTCGCTACGCTTTTGTGTGTTTTACGAACCTGGATATAAGTGAAGTCGACTCCACTCACTACGCTTGTGTGTTTTTCGTACCTGCATATAGGTGAAGTAGACTCCATACGCTACGCTTGTGTGTTTTTCGTAACTGGATATAAGTGAAGTAAACTTCACGCGCTACGCTTTTGTGTGTTTTACGAACCTGGATATAAGTGAAGTCGACTCCACTCACTACGCTTGTGTGTTTTTCGTACCTGGATATAGGTGAAGTAGACTCCACACGCTACACTTTTATGTGTTTTTCGTATCTGGATATAAGTGAAGTAAACTTCACGCGCTACGCTTTTGTGTGATTTTCGTACCTAGATATAAGTGAAGACGACTCCACTCGCTACGCTTGTGTGTTTTTCGTACCTGGATATAGGTGAAGTAGACTCCATACGCTACGCTTGTGTGTTTTTCGTACCTGGATATAATAGAAGAAGACACCACACGCTACGCTTGTTTGTTTATTTCGTATCTGGATATAAGTGAAGTAGACTCCACACGCTACGCTTGTGTGTTTATTTCCTACCTATTTAAAGTGAAATAGACTCCACTCGCTACGCTTTTGTGTGTTTTTTGTACCTGGATATAAGTGAAGTAGACTCCACTCGCTACGCTTTTGTGTGTTTTTCGTACGTGGATATAAGTGAAGAAGACTCCACTCATTCCGCTTTTGTGTGTTTTTCGTATCTGGATATAAGTGAAGTAGACTCCACTCGCTACGGTTTTGTGTGATTATATCGTATCTGGATATAAGTGAAGTAGACTCCACTCGCTACGCTTTTGTGTGTTTTTCGTACGTGGATATAAGTGAATTAGACTCCACTCGCCACGCTTTTGCGTGTTTATTTCGTATCTGGATTTAAGTGAAGTAGTCTCCACTCGCAACGCTTGTGTGTTTATCGTATGTGGATATAAGTGAAGATAACTCCACACGCTACGCTTGTTTGTTTATTTCGTATCTGGATATAAGTGAAGTAGACTCCATTAGCTACTCTTTTGTGTGTTTGTCGTACCTGGATATAAGTGAAGAAGACTCCACTCATTCCACTTTTGTGTATTTTTCGTACCTGAATATAAGTGAAGTAACTACACTCGCTACGCTTTTGTGTGTTTTTCGTATCTGGATATTAGTGAATACGACTCCACTCGCTACACTTTTATGTGTTTTTCGTATCTGGATATAAGTTAAGTAGACTCCACTCGCTACGCTTTTGTGTGTTTTTCGTACCTGGATATAAGTGACGTAGACTCCACTCGCTACGGTTTTGTGTGTTTATATCGTATCTGGATATAAGTGAAGTAGACTCCACTCGCTACGCTTTTGTGTGTTTTTAGTACATGGATATAGTGAAGAAGACTCCACACGCTACGCTTGTGATTTTATTTCGTACCTGGATATAAGAGAAGTAGACTCCACACGCTACGCTTTTGTGTTTTTTTCGTACCTGGATATAAGTGAAGAAGACTCCACACGCTACGCTTTTGTGTGTTTATTTCTTATCTGGATATAAGTGAAGTAGACTCCACACGCTACGCTGTTGTGTGTTTTTCGTACGTGGATATAAGTGAATACGACTCCACTCGCTACGCTTTTGTGTGTTTTTCGTATCTGGATATAAGTGAATACGACTCCACTCGCTACACTTTTATGTGTTTTTCGTATCTGGATATAAGTTAAGTAGACGCCACTCGCTACGCTTTTGTGTGTTTTTCGTACCTGGATATAAGTGACGTAGACTCCACTTGCTACGCTTTTGTGTGTTTATTTCGTACTTGGATATAAGTGAAGAAGACTCCACTCATTCCGCTTTTGTGTGTTTTTCGTACCTGGATATAAGTGAATACGACTCCACTCGCTACGCTTTTGTGTGTTTTTCGTATCTGGATATAAGTGAATACAACTCCACTCGCTACACTTTTGTGTGTTTTTCGTACCTGGATATAATTGAAGTAGACTCCACTCGCTACGCTTTTGTGTGTTTTTCGTACGTGGATATAAGTGAATACGACTCCACTCGCTACGCTTTTGTGTGTTTTTCGTATCTGGATATAAGTAAATACAACTCCACTCGCTACACTTTTATGTGTTTTTCGTATCTGGATATAAGTTAAGTAGACTCCACTCGCTACGCTTTTGTGTGTTTTACGAACCTGGATATAAGTGAAGTCGACTCCACTCACTACGCTTGTGTGTTTTTCGTACCTGCATATAGGTGAAGTAGACTCCATACGCTACGCTTGTGTGTTTTTCGTAACTGGATATAAGTGAAGTAAACTTCACGCGCTACGCTTTTGTGTGTTTTACGAACCTGGATATAAGTGAAGTCGACTCCACTCACTACGCTTGTGTGTTTTTCGTACCTGGATATAGGTGAAGTAGACTCCACACGCTACACTTTTATGTGTTTTTCGTATCTGGATATAAGTGAAGTAAACTTCACGCGCTACGCTTTTGTGTGATTTTCGTACCTAGATATAAGTGAAGACGACTCCACTCGCTACGCTTGTGTGTTTTTCGTACCTGGATATAGGTGAAGTAGACTCCATACGCTACGCTTGTGTGTTTTTCGTACCTGGATATAATAGAAGAAGACACCACACGCTACGCTTGTTTGTTTATTTCGTATCTGGATATAAGTGAAGTAGACTCCACACGCTACGCTTGTGTGTTTATTTCCTACCTATTTAAAGTGAAATAGACTCCACTCGCTACGCTTTTGTGTGTTTTTTGTACCTGGATATAAGTGAAGTAGACTCCACTCGCTACGCTTTTGTGTGTTTTTCGTACGTGGATATAAGTGAAGAAGACTCCACTCATTTCGCTTTTGTGTGTTTTTCGTATCTGGATATAAGTGAAGTAGACTCCACTCGCTACGGTTTTGTGTGATTATATCGTATCTGGATATAAGTGAAGTAGACTCCACTCGCTACGCTTTTGTGTGTTTTTCGTACGTGGATATAAGTGAATTAGACTCCACTCGCCACGCTTTTGCGTGTTTATTTCGTATCTGGATTTAAGTGAAGTAGTCTCCACTCGCAACGCTTGTGTGTTTATCGTATGTGGATATAAGTGAAGATAACTCCACACGCTACGCTTGTTTGTTTATTTCGTATCTGGATATAAGTGAAGTAGACTCCATTAGCTACTCTTTTGTGTGTTTGTCGTACCTGGATATAAGTGAAGAAGACTCCACTCATTCCACTTTTGTGTATTTTTCGTACCTGAATATAAGTGAAGTAACCCCACTCGCTACGCTTTTGTGTGTTTTTCGTACGTGGATATAAGTGAATACGACTCCACTCGCTACGCTTTTGTGTGTTTTTCGTATCTGGATATAAGTGAATACGACTCCACTCGCTACACTTTTATGTGTTTTTCGTATCTAGATATAAGTTAAGTAGACTCCACTCGCTACGGTTTTGTGTGTTTATATCGTATCTGGATATAAGTGAAGTAGACTCCACTCGCTACGCTTTTGTGTGTTTTTCGTACGTGGATATAAGTGAATTAGACTCCACTCGCTACGCTTTTGTGTGTTTATTTCGTATCTGGATTTAAGTGAAGTAGACTCCACTCGCAACGATTGTGTGTTTATTTCGTATGTGGATATAAGTGAAGATAACTCCACACGCTACGCTTGTTTGTTTATTTCGTATCTGGATATAAGTGAAGTAGACTCCATTAGCTACTCTTTTGTGTGTTTGTCGTACCTGGATATAAGTGAAGAAGACTCCACTCATTCCACTTTTGTGTATTTTTCGTACCTGAATATAAGTGAAGTAACCCCACTCGCTACGCTTTTGTGTGTTTTTCGTACGTGGATATAAGTGAATACGACTCCACTCGCTACGCTTTTGTGTGTTTTTCGTATCTGGATATAAGTGAATACGACTCCACTCGCTACACTTTTATGTGTTTTTCGTATCTGGATATAAGTTAAGTAGACGCCACTCGCTACGCTTTTGTGTGTTTTTCGTACCTGGATATAAGTGACGTAGATTCCACTTGCTACGCTTTTGTGTGTTTATTTCGTACTTGGATATAAGTGAAGAAGACTCCACTCATTCCGCTTTTGTGTGTTTTTCGTACCTGGATATAAGTGAATACGACTCCACTCGCTACGCTTTTGTGTGTTTTTCGTATCTGGATATAAGTGAATACAAGTCCACTCGCTACACTTTTATGTGTTTTTCGTATCTGGATATAAGTTAAGTAGACTCCACTCGCTACGCTTTTTGTGTTTTTCGTACCTGGATATAAGTGAAGTAGACTCCACTTGCTACGCTTTTGTGTGTTTATTTCGTACCTGGATATAAGTGAATTAGACTCCACACGCTACGCTTTTGTGTGTTTTACGAACCTGGATATAAGTGAAGTCGACTCCACTCACTACGCTTGTGTGTTTTTCGTACCTGGATATTGGTGAAGTAGACTCTATACGCTACGCTTGTGTGTTTTTCGTAACTGGATATAAGTGAAGTAAACTTCACGCGCTACGCTTTTGTGTGTTTTACGAACCTGGATATAAGTGAAGTCGACTCCACTCACTACGCTTGTGTGTTTTTCGTACCTGGATATAGGTGAAGTAGACTCCACACGCTACACTTTTATGTGTTTTTCGTATCTGGATATAAGTGAAGTAAACTTCACGCGCTACGCTTTTGTGTGATTTTCGTACCTAGATATAAGTGAAGACGACTCCACTCGCTACGCTTGTGTGTTTTTCGTACCTGGATATAGGTGAAGTAGACTCCATACGCTACGCTTGTGTGTTTTTCGTACCTGGATATAATAGAAGAAGACACCACACGCTACGCTTGTTTGTTTATTTCGTATCTGGATATAAGTGAAGTAGACTCCACACGCTACGCTTGTGTGTGTATTTCGAATCTGGATATAAGTGAAGTAGATTCCACTCGCTACGCTTTTGTGTGTTTTTCGTACCTTTATATAAGTGAAGTAGACTCCACTCGCAACGGTTTTGTGTGTTTATTTCTAATCTGGATATAAGTGAAGTAGACTCCCCTCGCTACGCTTTTGTGTGTTTTTCGTACTTGGATATAAGTGAAGAAGACTCCAATCATTCCGCTTTTGTGTTTTTCGTATCTGGATATAAGTGAAGTAGACTCCACTCGCTACGCTTTTGTGTGTTTTTTGTACCTGGATATAAATGAAGTAGACTCCACTCGCTACGCTTTTGTGTGTTTTTCGTACCTGGATATAAGTGAAGTAGACTCCACTCGCTACGCTTTTGTGTGTGTTTTCGTACGTGGATATAAGTGAAGAAGACTCCACTCATTCCGCTTTTGCGTGTTTTTCGTATCTGGATATAAGTAAAGTAGACTCAACTCGCTACGCTTTTGTGTGTTTTTCGTACGTGGATATAAGTGAATTAGACTCCACTCGCTACGCTTTTGTGTGTTTTTTGTACCTGGATATATGTGAAGTAGACTCCACTCGCTACGCTTTTGTGTGTTTTTAGTACATGGATATAGTGAAGAAGACTCCACACGCTACGCTTGTGATTTTATTTCGTACCTGGATATAAGAGAAGTAGACTCCACACGCTACTCTTTTGTGTTTTTTTCGTACCTGGATATAAGTGAAGAAGACTCCACACGCTACGCTTTTGTGTGTTTATTTCTTATCTGGATATAAGTGAAGTAGACTCCACACGCTACGCTGTTGTGTGTTTTTCGTACGTGGATATAAGTGAATACGACTCCACTCGCTACGCTTTTGTGTGTTTTTCGTATCTGGATATAAGTGAATACGACTCCACTCGCTACACTTTTATGTGTTTTTCGTATCTGGATATAAGTTAAGTAGACGCCACTCGCTACGCTTTTGTGTGTTTTTCGTACCTGGATATAAGTGACGTAGACTCCACTTGCTACGCTTTTGTGTGTTTATTTCGTACTTGGATATAAGTGAAGAAGACTCCACTCATTCCGCTTTTGTGTGTTTTTCGTACCTGGATATAAGTGAATACGACTCCACTCGCTACGCTTTTGTGTGTTTTTCGTATCTGGATATAAGTGAATACAACTCCACTCGCTACACTTTTATGTGTTTTTCGTATCTGGATATAAGTGAAGTAGACTCCATTAGCTACTCTTTTGTGTGTTTTTCGTACCTGGATATAAGTGACGTAGACTCCACTTGCTACGCTTTTGTGTGTTTATTTCGTACTTGGATATAAGTGAAGAAGACTCCACTCATTCCGCTTTTGTGTGTTTTTCGTACCTGGATATAAGTGAATACGACTCCACTCGCTACGCTTTTGTGTGTTTTTCGTATCTGGATATAAGTGAATACAACTCCACTCGCTACACTTTTATGTGTTTTTCGTATCTGGATATAAGTTAAGTAGACTCCACTCGCTACGCTTTTGTGTGTTTATCGTACCTGGATATAAGTGAAGTAGACTCCACTTGCTACGCTTTTGTGTGTTCATTTCGTACCTGGATATAAGTGAAGTAGACTCCACACGCTACGCTTTTGTGTGTTTTACGAACCTGGATATAAGTGAAGTCGACTCCACTCACTACGCTTGTGTGTTTTTCGTACCTGGATATAGGTGAAGTAGACTCCATACGCTACGCTTGTGTGTTTTTCGTAACTGGATATAAGTGAAGTAAACTTCACGCGCTACGCTTTTGTGTGTTTTACGAACCTGGATATAAGTGAAGTCGACTCCACTCACTACGCTTGTGTGTTTTTCGTACCTGGATATAGGTGAAGTAGACTCCACACGCTACACTTTTATGTGTTTTTCGTATCTGGATATAAGTGAAGTAAACTTCACGCGCTACGCTTTTGTGTGATTTTCGTACCTAGATATAAGTGAAGACGACTCCACTCGCTACGCTTGTGTGTTTTTCGTACCTGGATATAGGTGAAGTAGACTCCATACGCTACGCTTGTGTGTTTTTCGTACCTGGATATAATAGAAGAAGACACCACACGCTACGCTTGTTTGTTTATTTCGTATCTGGATATAAGTGAAGTAGACTCCACACGCTACGCTTGTGTGTGTATTTCGAATCTGGATATAAGTGAAGTAGATTCCACTCGCTACGCTTTTGTGTGTTTTTCGTACCTTTATATAAGTGAAGTAGACTCCACTCGCAACGGTTTTGTGTGTTTATTTCTAATCTGGATATAAGTGAAGTAGACTCCCCTCGCTACGCTTTTGTGTGTTTTTCGTACTTGGATATAAGTGAAGAAGACTCCACTCATTCCGCTTTTGTGTTTTTCGTATCTGGATATAAGTGAAGTAGACTCCACTCGCTACGCTTTTGTGTGTTTTTTGTACCTGGATATAAATGAAGTAGACTCCACTCGCTACGCTTTTGTGTGTTTTTCGTACCTGGATATAAGTGAAGTAGACTCCACTCGCTACGCTTTTGTGTGTGTTTTCGTACGTGGATATAAGTGAAGAAGACTCCACTCATTCCGCTTTTGCGTGTTTTTCGTATCTGGATATAAGTAAAGTAGACTCAACTCGCTACGCTTTTGTGTGTTTTTCGTACGTGGATATAAGTGAATTAGACTCCACTCGCTACGCTTTTGTGTGTTTTTTGTACCTGGATATATGTGAAGTAGACTCCACTCGCTTCGCTTTTGTGTGTTTTTAGTACATGGATATAGTGAAGAAGACTCCACACGCTACGCTTGTGATTTTATTTCGTACCTGGATATAAGAGAAGTAGACTCCACACGCTACGCTTTTGTGTTTTTTTCGTACCTGGATATAAGTGAAGAAGACTCCACACGCTACGCTTTTGTGTGTTTATTTCTTATCTGGATATAAGTGAAGTAGACTCCACACGCTACGCTGTTGTGTGTTTTTCGTACCTGGATATAAGTGAAGTAGACTCCACTCGCTACCCTTTTGTGTGTTTTTCGTACGTGGATATAAGTGAAGAAGACTCCACACGCTACGCTTTTGTGTTTATTTCTTATCTGGATATAAGTGAAGTAGATTCCACTCGCTACGCTTGTGTGTTTATTTCGTATCTGGATATAAGTGAAGTAAACTCCACTCGCTACGTTTTTGTGTGTTTATTTCGTATCTGGATATAAATGAAGTAGACTCCACACGCTACGCTTTTGTGTGTTTTTCGTATCTGGATATAAGTGAAGTAGACTCCTCTCGCTACGGTTTTGTGTGTTTATATCGTATCTGGATATAAGTGAAGTAGACTCCACTTGCTACGGTTTTGTGTGTTTATATCGTATCTGGATGTAAGTGAAGAAGACTCCACACACTACGCTTGTGATTTTTTTCGTACCTGGATATAAGTACAGTAGACTCCACACGCTACGCTTGTGTGTTTATTTCGTATCTGGATATAAGTGAAGTAGACTCCACTCGCTACGCTTTTGTGTGTTTTTTGTATCTGGATATAAGTGAAGTAGACTCCACTCGCTACGGTTTTGTGTGTTTATATCGTATCTGGATATAAGTACAGTAGACTCCACACGCTACGCTTGTGTGTTTATTTCGTATCTGGATATAAGTGAAGTAGACTCCAGTTGCTACGCTTTTGTGTGTTTTTCGTACCTGGATATAAATGAAGAAAACTCTACACGCTACGCTTTTGTGTGTTTATTTCGGATCTGGATATAAGTGAAGTAGACTCCACACGCTACGCTTGTGTGCTTATTTCGTACCTTGAAATAAGTGAAATAGACTCCACTCGCTACGCTTTTGTGTGTTTTTTGTACCTGGATATAAGTGAAGTAGACTCCACTCGCCACGCTTTTGTGTGTTTTTCGTACCTGGATATAAGTGAAGAAGACTAAATTCATTCCGCTTGTTTGTTTTTCGTACATGGATATAAGTGAAGTAGACTCCACTCGCTACGCTTTTGTGTGTTTTCGTACCTTTATATAAGTGAAGTAGACTCCACTCGCTACGGTTTTGTGTGTTTATTTCGTATCTGGATATAAGTGAAGTAGACTCCACACGCTACGCTTGTGTGTTTATTTCGTACCTATTTAAAGTGAAATAGACTCCACTCGCTACGCTTTTGTGTGTTTTTCGTACCTGGATATAAGTGAAGAAGACTCTACTCATTCCGCTTTTGTGTGTTTTTCGTATCTGGATATAAGTGAAGTAGACTCCACTCGCTACGCTTTTGTGTGTTTTTCGTACGTGGATATAAGTGAATACGACTCCACTCGCTACGGTTTTGTGTGTTTTTCGTATCTGGATATAAGTGAATACGACTCCACTCGCTACACTTTTATGTGTTTTTCGTATCTGGATATAAGTTAAGTAGACGCCACTCGCTACGCTTTTGTGTGTTTTTCGTACCTGGATATAAGTGACGTAGACTCCACTTGCTACGCTTTTGTGTGTTTATTTCGTACTTGGATATAAGTGAAGAAGACTCCACTCATTCCGTTTTTGTGTGTTTTTCGTACCTGTATATAAGTGAAGTAGACTCCACTCGCTACGCTTTTGTGTGTTTTTCGTACGTGGATATAAGTGAATACGACTCCACTCACTACGCTTTTGTGTGTTTTTCGTATCTGGATATAAGTGAATACGACTCCACTCGCTACACTTTTATGTGTTTTTCGTATCTGGATATAAGTGAATACAACTCCACTCGCTACACTTTTATGTGTTTTTCGTATCTGGATATAAGTGACGTAGACTCCACTTGCTACGCTTTTGTGTGTTTATTTCGTACTTGGATATAAGTGAAGAAGACTCCACTAATTCCGCTTTTGTGTGTTTTTCGTACCTGGATATAAGTGAATACGACTCCACTCGCTACGCTTTTGTGTGTTTTTCGTATCTGGATATAAGTGAATACAACTCCACTCGCTACACTTTTATGTGTTTTTCGTATCTGGATATAAGTTAAGTAGACTCCACTCGCTACGCTTTTGTGTGTTTATCGTACCTGGATATAAGTGAAGTAGACTCCACTTGCTACGCTTTTGTGTGTTTATTTCGTACCTGGATATAAGTGAAGTAGACTCCACACGCTACGCTTTTGTGTGTTTTACGAACCTGGATATAAGTGAAGTCGACTCCACTCACTACGCTTGTGTGTTTTTCGTACCTGGATATAGGTGAAGTAGACTCCATACGCTACGCTTGTGTGTTTTTCGTAACCGGATATAAGTGAAGTAAACTTCACGCGCTACGCTTTTGTGTGTTTTACGAACCTGGATATAAGTGAAGTCGACTCCACTCACTACGCTTGTGTGTTTTTCGTACCTGGATATAGGTGAAGTAGACTCCACACGCTACACTTTTATGTGTTTTTCGTATCTGGATATAAGTGAAGTAAACTTCACGCGCTACGCTTTTGTGTGATTTTCGTACCTAGATATAAGTGAAGACGACTCCACTCGCTACGCTTGTGTGTTTTTCGTATCTGGATATAAGTGAAGTAGACTCCACACGCTACGCTTGTGTGTGTATTTCGAATCTGGATATAAGTGAAGTAGATTCCACTCGCTACGCTTTTGTGTGTTTTTCGTACCTTTATATAAGTGAAGTAGACTCCACTCGCAACGGTTTTGTGTGTTTATTTCTAATCTGGATATAAGTGAAGTAGACTCCCCTCGCTACGCTTTTGTGTGTTTTTCGTACTTGGATATAAGTGAAGAAGACTCCACTCATTCCGCTTTTGTGTTTTTCGTATCTGGATATAAGTGAAGTAGACTCCACTCGCTACGCTTTTGTGTGTTTTTTGTACCTGGATATAAATGAAGTAGACTCCACTCGCTACGCTTTTGTGTGTTTTTCGTACCTGGATATAAGTGAAGTAGACTCCACTCGCTACGCTTTTGTGTGTGTTTTCGTACGTGGATATAAGTGAAGAAGACTCCACTCATTCCGCTTTTGCGTGTTTTTCGTATCTGGATATAAGTAAAGTAGACTCAACTCGCTACGCTTTTGTGTGTTTTTCGTACGTGGATATAAGTGAATTAGACTCCACTCGCTACGCTTTTGTGTGTTTTTTGTACCTGGATATATGAGAAGTAGACTCCACTCGCTTCGCTTTTGTGTGTTTTTAGTACATGGATATAGTGAAGAAGACTCCACACGCTACGCTTGTGATTTTATTTCGTACCTGGATATAAGAGAAGTAGACTCCACACGCTACGCTTTTGTGTTTTTTTCGTACCTGGATATAAGTGAAGAAGACTCCACACGCTACGCTTTTGTGTGTTTATTTCTTATCTGGATATAAGTGAAGTAGACTCCACACGCTACGCTGTTGTGTGTTTGTCGTACCTGGATATAAGTGAAGTAGACTCCACTCGCTACCCTTTTGTGTGTTTTTCGTACGTGGATATAAGTGAAGAAGACTCCACACGCTACGCTTTTGTGTTTATTTCTTATCTGGATATAAGTGAAGTAGATTCCACTCGCTACGCTTGTGTGTTTATTTCGTATCTGGATATAAGTGAAGTAAACTCCACTCGCTACGTTTTTGTGTGTTTATTTCGTATCTGGATATAAATGAAGTAGACTCCACACGCTACGCTTTTGTGTTTTTTTCGTATCTGGATATAAGTGAAGTAGACTCCTCTCGCTACGGTTTTGTGTGTTTATATCGTATCTGGATATAAGTGAAGTAGACTCCACTTGCTACGGTTTTGTGTGTTTATATCGTATCTGGATGTAAGTGAAGAAGACTCCACACACTACGCTTGTGATTTTTTTCGTACCTGGATATAAGTACAGTAGACTCCACACGCTACGCTTGTGTGTTTATTTCGTATCTGGATGTAAGTGAAGTAGACTCCAGTTGCTACGCTTTTGTGTGTTTTTCGTATATGGAAATAAATGAAGAAAACTCTACACGCTACGCTTTTGTGTGTTTATTTCGGATCTGGATATAAGTGAAGTAGACTCCACTCGCTACGCTTTTGTGTGTTTTTCGTACCTGGATATAAGTGAAGTAGACTCCACTCGCTACGCTTTTGTGTGTTTTTCGTACGTGGATATAAGTGAAGAAGACTCCACTCATTCCGCTTTTGTGTGTTTTTTGTATCTGGATATAAGTGAAGTAGACTCGACTCGCTACGGTTTTGTGTGTTTATATCGTATCTGGATATAAGTACAGTAGACTCCACACGCTACGCTTGTGTGTTTATTTCGTATCTGGATATAAGTGAAGTAGACTCCAGTTGCTACGCTTTTGTGTGTTTTTCGTACCTGGATATAAATGAAGAAAACTCTACACGCTACGCTTTTGTGTGTTTATTTCGGATCTGGATATAAGTGAAGTAGACTCCACACGCTACGCTTGTGTGCTTATTTCGTACCTTGAAATAAGTGAAATAGACTCCACTCGCTACGCTTTTGTGTGTTTTTTGTACCTGGATATAAGTGAAGTAGACTCCACTCGCCACGCTTTTGTGTGTTTTTCGTACCTGGATATAAGTGAAGAAGACTAAATTCATTCCGCTTGTTTGTTTTTCGTACATGGATATAAGTGAAGTAGACTCCACTCGCTACGCTTTTGTGTGTTTTCGTACCTTTATATAAGTGAAGTAGACTCCACTCGCTACGGTTTTGTGTGTTTATTTCGTATCTGGATATAAGTGAAGTAGACTCCACACGCTACGCTTGTGTGTTTATTTCGTACCTATTTAAAGTGAAATAGACTCCACTCGCTACGCTTTTGTGTGTTTTTCGTACCTGGATATAAGTGAAGAAGACTCTACTCATTCCGCTTTTGTGTGTTTTTCGTATCTGGATATAAGTGAATACGACTCCACTCGCTACGCTTTTGTGTGTTTTTCGTACCTGGATATAGGTGAAGTAGACTCCATACGCTACGCTTGTGTGTTTTTCGTACCTGGATATAATAGAAGAAGACACCACACGCTACGCTTGTTTGTTTATTTCGTATCTGGATATAAGTGAAGTAGACTCCACACGCTACGCTTGTGTGTTTATTTCCTACCTATTTAAAGTGAAATAGACTCCACTCGCTACGCTTTTAAGTGTTTTTTGTACCTGGATATAAGTGAAGTAGACTCCACTCGCTACGCTTTTGTGTGTTTTTCGTACGTGGATATAAGTGAAGAAGACTCCACTCATTCCGCTTTTGTGTGTTTTTCGTATCTGGATATAAGTGAAGTAGACTCCACTCGCTACGGTTTTGTGTGATTATATCGTATCTGGATATAAGTGAAGTAGACTCCACTCGCTACGCTTTTGTGTGTTTTTTGTACGTGGATATAAGTAAATTAGACTCCACTCGCTACGCTTTTGTGTGTTTATTTCGTATCTGGATTTAAGTGAAGTAGACTCCACTCGCAACGCTTGTGTGTTTATTTCGTATGTGGATATAAGTGAAGATAACTCCACACGCTACGCTTGTTTGTTTATTTCGTATCTGGATATAAGTGAAGTAGACTCCATTAGCTACTCTTTTGTGTGTTTGTCGTACCTGGATATAAGTGAAGAAGACTCCACTCATTCCACTTTTGTGTATTTTTCGTACCTGAATATAAGTGAAGTAACCCCACTCGCTACGTTTTTGTGTGTTTTTCGTACGTGGATATAAGTGAATACGACTCCACTCGCTACGCTTTTGTGTGTTTTTCGTATCTGGATATAAGTGAATACGACTCCACTCGCTACACTTTTATGTGTTTTTCGTATCTAGATATAAGTTAAGTAGACTCCACTCGCTACGGTTTTGTGTGTTTATATCGTATCTGGATATAAGTGAAGTAGACTCCACTCGCTACGCTTTTGTGTGTTTTTCGTACGTGTATATAAGTGAATTAGACTCCACTCGCTACGCTTTTGTGTGTTTATTTCGTATCTGGATTTAAGTGAAGTAGACTCCACTCGCAACGATTGTGTGTTTATTTCGTATGTGGATATAAGTGAAGATAACTCCACACGCTACGCTTGTTTGTTTATTTCGTATCTGGATATAAGTGAAGTAGACTCCATTAGCTACTCTTTTGTGTGTTTGTCGTACCTGGATATAAGTGAAGAAGACTCCACTCATTCCACTTTTGTGTATTTTTCGTACCTGAATATAAGTGAAGTAACCCCACTCGCTACGCTTTTGTGTGTTTTTCGTACGTGGATATAAGTGAATACGACTCCACTCGCTACGCTTTTGTGTATTTTTCGTATCTGGATATAAGTGAATACGACTCCACTCGCTACACTTTTATGTGTTTTTCGTATCTGGATATAAGTTAAGTAGACGCCACTCGCTACGCTTTTGTGTGTTTTTCGTACCTGGATATAAGTGACGTAGATTCCACTTGCTACGCTTTTGTGTGTTTATTTCGTACTTGGATATAAGTGAAGAAGACTCCACTCATTCCGCTTTTGTGTGTTTTTCGTACCTGGATATAAGTGAATACGACTCCACTCGCTACGCTTTTGTGTGTTTTTCGTATCTGGATATAAGTGAATACAACTCCACTCGCTACACTTTTATGTGTTTTTCGTATCTGGATATAAGTTAAGTAGACTCCACTCGCTACGCTTTTTGTGTTTTTCGTACCTGGATATAAGTGAAGTAGACTCCACTTGCTACGCTTTTGTGTGTTTATTTCGTACCTGGATATAAGTGAATTAGACTCCACACGCTACGCTTTTGTGTGTTTTACGAACCTGGATATAAGTGAAGTCGACTCCACTCACTACGCTTGTGTGTTTTTCGTACCTGGATATAGGTGAAGTAGACTCCATACGCTACGCTTGTGTGTTTTTCGTAACTGGATATAAGTGAAGTAAACTTCACGCGCTACGCTTTTGTGTGTTTTACGAACCTGGATATAAGTGAAGTCGACTCCACTCACTACGCTTGTGTGTTTTTCGTACCTGGATATAGGTGAAGTAGACTCCACACGCTACACTTTTATGTGTTTTTCGTATCTGGATATAAGTGAAGTAAACTTCACGCGCTACGCTTTTGTGTGATTTTCGTACCTAGATATAAGTGAAGACGACTCCACTCGCTACGCTTGTGTGTTTTTCGTACCTGGATATAGGTGAAGTAGACTCCATACGCTACGCTTGTGTGTTTTTCGTACCTGGATATAATAGAAGAAGACACCACACGCTACGCTTGTGTGTGTATTTCGAATCTGGATATAAGTGAAGTAGATTCCACTCGCTACGCTTTTGTGTGTTTTTCGTACCTTTATATAAGTGAAGTAGACTCCACTCGCAACGGTTTTGTGTGTTTATTTCTAATCTGGATATAAGTGAAGTAGACTCCCCTCGCTACGCTTTTGTGTGTTTTTCGTACTTGGATATAAGTGAAGAAGACTCCAATCATTCCGCTTTTGTGTTTTTCGTATCTGGATATAAGTGAAGTAGACTCCACTCGCTACGCTTTTGTGTGTTTTTTGTACCTGGATATAAATGAAGTAGACTCCACTCGCTACGCTTTTGTGTGTTTTTCGTACCTGGATATAAGTGAAGTAGACTCCACTCGCTACGCTTTTGTGTGTGTTTTCGTACGTGGATATAAGTGAAGAAGACTCCACTCATTCCGCTTTTGCGTGTTTTTCGTATCTGGATATAAGTAAAGTAGACTCAACTCGCTACGCTTTTGTGTGTTTTTCGTACGTGGATATAAGTGAATTAGACTCCACTCGCTACGCTTTTGTGTGTTTTTTGTACCTGGATATATGTGAAGTAGATTCCACTCGCTACGCTTTTGTGTGTTTTTAGTACATGGATATAGTGAAGAAGACTCCACACGCTACGCTTGTGATTTTATTTCGTACCTGGATATAAGAGAAGTAGACTCCACACGCTACGCTTTTGTGTTTTTTTCGTACCTGGATATAAGTGAAGAAGACTCCACACGCTACGCTTTTGTGTGTTTATTTCTTATCTGGATATAAGTGAAGTAGACTCCACACGCTACGCTGTTGTGTGTTTTTCGTACGTGGATATAAGTGAATACGACTCCACTCGCTACGCTTTTGTGTGTTTTTCGTATCTGGATATAAGTGAATACGACTCCACTCGCTACACTTTTATGTGTTTTTCGTATCTGGATATAAGTTAAGTAGACGCCACTCGCTACGCTTTTGTGTGTTTATTTCGTACTTGGATATAAGTGAAGAAGACTCCACTCATTCCGCTTTTGTGTGTTTTTCGTACCTGGATATAAGTGAATACGACTCCACTCGCTACGCTTTTGTGTGTTTTTCGTATCTGGATATAAGTGAATACAACTCCACTCGCTACACTTTTATGTGTTTTTCGTATCTGGATATAAGTGAAGTAGACTCCATTAGCTACTCTTTTGTGTGTTTTTCGTACCTGGATATAAGTGACGTAGACTCCACTTGCTACGCTTTTGTGTGTTTATTTCGTACTTGGATATAAGTGAAGAAGACTCCACTCATTCCGCTTTTGTGTGTTTTTCGTACCTGGATATAAGTGAATACGACTCCACTCGCTACGCTTTTGTGTGTTTTTCGTATCTGGATATAAGTGAATACAACTCCACTCGCTACACTTTTATGTGTTTTTCGTATCTGGATATAAGTTAAGTAGACTCCACTCGCTACGCTTTTGTGTGTTTATCGTACCTGGATATAAGTGAAGTAGACTCCACTTGCTACGCTTTTGTGTGTTCATTTCGTACCTGGATATAAGTGAAGTACACTCCACACGCTACGCTTTTGTGTGTTTTACGAACCTGGATATAAGTGAAGTCGACTCCACTCACTACGCTTGTGTGTTTTTCGTACCTGGATATAGGTGAAGTAGACTCCATACGCTACGCTTGTGTGTTTTTCGTAACTGGATATAAGTGAAGTAAACTTCACGCGCTACGCTTTTGTGTGTTTTACGAACCTGGATATAAGTGAAGTCGACTCCACTCACTACGCTTGTGTGTTTTTCGTACCTGGATATAGGTGAAGTAGACTCCACACGCTACACTTTTATGTGTTTTTCGTATCTGGATATAAGTGAAGTAAACTTCACGCGCTACGCTTTTGTGTGATTTTCGTACCTAGATATAAGTGAAGACGACTCCACTCGCTACGCTTGTGTGTTTTTCGTACCTGGATATAGGTGAAGTAGACTCCATACGCTACGCTTGTGTGTTTTTCGTACCTGGATATAATAGAAGAAGACACCACACGCTACGCTTGTTTGTTTATTTCGTATCTGGATATAAGTGAAGTAGACTCCACACGCTACGCTTGTGTGTGTATTTCGAATCTGGATATAAGTGAAGTAGATTCCACTCGCTACGCTTTTGTGTGTTTTTCGTACCTTTATATAAGTGAAGTAGACTCCACTCGCAACGGTTTTGTGTGTTTATTTCTAATCTGGATATAAGTGAAGTAGACTCCCCTCGCTACGCTTTTGTGTGTTTTTCGTACTTGGATATAAGTGAAGAAGACTCCACTCATTCCGCTTTTGTGTTTTTCGTATCTGGATATAAGTGAAGTAGACTCCACTCGCTACGCTTTTGTGTGTTTTTTGTACCTGGATATAAATGAAGTAGACTCCACTCGCTACGCTTTTGTGTGTTTTTCGTACCTGGATATAGGTGAAGTAGACTCCACTCGCTACGCTTTTGTGTGTTTTTAGTACATGGATATAGTGAAGAAGACTCCACACGCTACGCTTGTGATTTTATTTCGTACCTGGATATAAGAGAAGTAGACTCCACACGCTACGCTTTTGTGTTTTTTTCGTACCTGGATATAAGTGAAGAAGACTCCACACGCTACGCTTTTGTGTGTTTATTTCTTATCTGGATATAAGTGAAGTAGACTCCACACGCTACGTTGTTGTGTGTTTTTCGTACCTGGATATAAGTGAAGTAGACTCCACTCGCTACCCTTTTGTGTGTTTTTCGTACGTGGATATAAGTGAAGAAGACTCCACACGCTACGCTTTTGTGTTTATTTCTTATCTGGATATAAGTGAAGTAGATTCCACTCGCTACGCTTGTGTGTTTATTTCGTATCTGGATATAAGTGAAGTAAACTCCACTCGCTACGTTTTTGTGTGTTTATTTCGTATCTGGATATAAATGAAGTAGACTCCACACGCTACGCTTTTGTGTGTTTTTCGTACCTGGATATAAGTGAAGTAGACTCCTCTCGCTACGGTTTTGTGTGTTTATATCGTATCTGGATATAAGTGAAGTAGACTCCACTTGCTACGGTTTTGTGTGTTTATATCGTATCTGGATGTAAGTGAAGAAGACTCCACACACTACGCTTGTGATTTTTTTCGTACCTGGATATAAGTACAGTAGACTCCACACGCTACGCTTGTGTGTTTATTTCGTATCTGGATATAAGTGAAGTAGACTCCACTCGCTACGCTTTTGTGTGTTTTTTGTATCTGGATATAAGTGAAGTAGACTCCACTCGCTACGGTTTTGTGTGTTTATATCGTATCTGGATATAAGTACAGTAGACTCCACACGCTACGCTTGTGTGTTTATTTCGTATCTGGATATAAGTGAAGTAGACTCCAGTTGCTACGCTTTTGTGTGTTTTTCGTACCTGGATATAAATGAAGAAAACTCTACACGCTACGCTTTTGTGTGTTTATTTCGGATCTGGATATAAGTGAAGTAGACTCCACACGCTACGCTTGTGTGCTTATTTCGTACCTTGAAATAAGTGAAATAGACTCCACTCGCTACGCTTTTGTGTGTTTTTTGTACCTGGATATAAGTGAAGTAGACTCCACTCGCCACGCTTTTGTGTGTTTTTCGTACCTGGATATAAGTGAAGAAGACTAAATTCATTCCGCTTGTTTGTTTTTCGTACATGGATA
The DNA here is from genome assembly GCA_963513935.1 of Aphrophora alni. Classification (NCBI taxonomy): domain Eukaryota; kingdom Metazoa; phylum Arthropoda; class Insecta; order Hemiptera; family Aphrophoridae; genus Aphrophora; species Aphrophora alni. The sequence continues at coordinate 147,931,564 of OY740769.1, read as the reverse complement.
TAAGTGAAGTAGACTCCACTCGCTACGCTTTTGTGTGTTTTCGTACCTTTATATAAGTGAAGTAGACTCCACTCGCTACGGTTTTGTGTGTTTATTTCGTATCTGGATATAAGTGAAGTAGACTCCACACGCTACGCTTGTGTGTTTATTTCGTACCTATTTAAAGTGAAATAGACTCCACTCGCTACGCTTTTGTGTGTTTTTCGTACGTGGATATAAGTGAATACGACTCCACTCGCTACGGTTTTGTGTGTTTTTTGTATCTGGATATAAGTGAATACGACTCCACTCGCTACACTTTTATGTGTTTTTCGTATCTGGATATAAGTTAAGTAGACGCCACTCGCTACGCTTTTGTGTGTTTTTCGTACCTGGATATAAGTGACGTAGACTCCACTTGCTACGCTTTTGTGTGTTTATTTCGTACTTGGATATAAGTGAAGAAGACTCCACTCATTCCGTTTTTGTGTGTTTTTCGTACCTGTATATAAGTGAAGTAGACTCCACTCGCTACGCTTTTGTGTGTTTTTCGTATCTGGATATAAGTGAATACGACTCCACTCGCTACACTTTTATGTGTTTTTCGTATCTGGATATAAGTGAATACAACTCCACTCGCTACACTTTTATGTGTTTTTCGTATCTGGATATAAGTGACGTAGACTCCACTTGCTACGCTTTTGTGTGTTTATTTCGTACTTGGATATAAGTGAAGAAGACTCCACTCATTCCGCTTTTGTGTGTTTTTCGTACCTGGATATAAGTGAATACGACTCCACTCGCTACGCTTTCGTGTGTTTTTCGTCGCTGGATATAAGTGAATAAAACTCCACTCGCTACACTTTTATGTGTTTTTCGTATCTGGATATAAGTTAAGTAGACTCCACTCGCTACGCTTTTGTGTGTTTATCGTACCTGGATATAAGTGAAGTAGACTCCACTTGCTACGCTTTTGTGTGTTTATTTCGTACCTGGATATAAGTGAAGTAGACTCCACACGCTACGCTTTTGTGTGTTTTACGAACCTGGATATAAGTGAAGTCGACTCCACTCACTACGCTTGTGTGTTTTTCGTACCTGGATATAGGTGAAGTAGACTCCATACGCTACGCTTGTGTGTTTTTCGTAACTGGATATAAGTGAAGTAAACTTCACGCGCTACGCTTTTGTGTGTTTTACGAACCTGGATATAAGTGAAGTCGACTCCACTCACTACGCTTGTGTGTTTTTCGTACCTGGATATAGGTGAAGTAGACTCCACACGCTACACTTTTATGTGTTTTTCGTATCTGGATATAAGTGAAGTAAACTTCACGCGCTACGCTTTTGTGTGATTTTCGTACCTAGATATAAGTGAAGACGACTCCACTCGCTACGCTTGTGTGTTTTTCGTACCTGGATATAGGTGAAGTAGACTCCATACGCTACGCTTGTGTGTTTTTCGTACCTGGATATAATAGAAGAAGACACCACACGCTACGCTTGTTTGTTTATTTCGTATCTGGATATAAGTGAAGTAGACTCCACACGCTACGCTTGTGTGTGTATTTCGAATCTGGATATAAGTGAAGTAGATTCCACTCGCTACGCTTTTGTGTGTTTTTCGTACCTTTATATAAGTGAAGTAGACTCCACTCGCAACGGTTTTGTGTGTTTATTTCTAATCTGGATATAAGTGAAGTAGACTCCCCTCGCTACGCTTTTGTGTGTTTTTCGTACTTGGATATAAGTGAAGAAGACTCCACTCATTCCGCTTTTGTGTTTTTCGTATCTGGATATAAGTGAAGTAGACTCCACTCGCTACGCTTTTGTGTGTTTTTTGTACCTGGATATAAATGAAGTAGACTCCACTCGCTACGCTTTTGTGTGTTTTTCGTACCTGGATATAAGTGAAGTAGACTCCACTCGCTACGCTTTAGTGTGTGTTTTCGTACGTGGATATAAGTGAAGAAGACTCCACTCATTCCGCTTTTGCGTGTTTTTCGTATCTGGATATAAGTAAAGTAGACTCAACTCGCTACGCTTTTGTGTGTTTTTCGTACGTGGATATAAGTGAATTAGACTCCACTCGCTACGCTTTTGTGTGTTTTTTGTACCTGGATATATGAGAAGTAGACTCCACTCGCTTCGCTTTTGTGTGTTTTTAGTACATGGATATAGTGAAGAAGACTCCACACGCTACGCTTGTGATTTTATTTCGTACCTGGATATAAGAGAAGTAGACTCCACACGCTACGCTTTTGTGTTTTTTTCGTACCTGGATATAAGTGAAGAAGACTCCACACGCTACGCTTTTGTGTGTTTATTTCTTATCTGGATATAAGTGAAGTAGACTCCACACGCTACGCTGTTGTGTGTTTGTCGTACCTGGATATAAGTGAAGTAGACTCCACTCGCTACCCTTTTGTGTGTTTTTCGTACGTGGATATAAGTGAAGAAGACTCCACACGCTACGCTTTTGTGTTTATTTCTTATCTGGATATAAGTGAAGTAGATTCCACTCGCTACGCTTGTGTGTTTATTTCGTATCTGGATATAAGTGAAGTAAACTCCACTCGCTACGTTTTTGTGTGTTTATTTCGTATCTGGATATAAATGAAGTAGACTCCACACGCTACGCTTTTGTGTGTTTTTCGTATCTGGATATAAAAGAAGTAGACTCCTCTCGCTACGGTTTTGTGTGTTTATATCGTATCTGGATATAAGTGAAGTAGACTCCACTTGCTACGGTTTTGTGTGTTTATATCGTATCTGGATGTAAGTGAAGAAGACTCCACACACTACGCTTGTGATTTTTTTCGTACCTGGATATAAGTACAGTAGACTCCACACGCTACGCTTGTGTGTTTATTTCGTATCTGGATGTAAGTGAAGTAGACTCCAGTTGCTACGCTTTTGTGTGTTTTTCGTATATGGAAATAAATGAAGAAAACTCTACACGCTACGCTTTTGTGTGTTTATTTCGGATCTGGATATAAGTGAAGTAGACTCCACTCGCTACGCTTTTGTGTGTTTTTCGTACCTGGATATAAGTGAAGTAGACTCCACTCGCTACGCTTTTGTGTGTTTTTCGTACGTGGATATAAGTGAAGAAGACTCCACTCATTCCGCTTTTGTGTGTTTTTTGTATCTGGATATAAGTGAAGTAGACTCCACTCGCTACGGTTTTGTGTGTTTATATCGTATCTGGATATAAGTACAGTAGACTCCACACGCTACGCTTGTGTGTTTATTTCGTATCTGGATATAAGTGAAGTAGACTCCAGTTGCTACGCTTTTGTGTGTTTTTCGTACCTGGATATAAATGAAGAAAACTCTACACGCTACGCTTTTGTGTGTTTATTTCGGATCTGGATATAAGTGAAGTAGACTCCACACGCTACGCTTGTGTGCTTATTTCGTACCTTGAAATAAGTGAAATAGACTCCACTCGCTACGCTTTTGTGTGTTTTTTGTACCTGGATATAAGTGAAGTAGACTCCATTCGCCACGCTTTTGTGTGTTTTTCGTACCTGGATATAAGTGAAGAAGACTAAATTCATTCCGCTTGTTTGTTTTTCGTACATGGATATAAGTGAAGTAGACTCCACTCGCTACGCTTTTGTGTGTTTTCGTACCTTTATATAAGTGAAGTAGACTCCACTCGCTACGGTTTTGTGTGTTTATTTCGTATCTGGATATAAGTGAAGTAGACTCCACACGCTACGCTTGTGTGTTTATTTCGTACCTATTTAAAGTGAAATAGACTCCACTCGCTACGCTTTTGTGTGTTTTTCGTACCTGGATATAAGTGAAGAAGACTCCACTCATTCCGCTTTTGTGTGTTTTTCGTATCTGGATATAAGTGAAGTAGACTCCACTCGCTACGCTTTTGTGTGTTTTTCGTACGTGGATATAAGTGAATACGACTCCACTCGCTACGCTTTTGTGTGTTTTTCGTACCTGGATATAGGTGAAGTAGACTCCATACGCTACGCTTGTGTGTTTTTCGTACCTGGATATAATAGAAGAAGACACCACACGCTACGCTTGTTTGTTTATTTCGTATCTGGATATAAGTGAAGTAGACTCCACACGCTACGCTTGTGTGTTTATTTCCTACCTATTTAAAGTGAAATAGACTCCACTCGCTACGCTTTTAAGTGTTTTTTGTACCTGGATATAAGTGAAGTAGACTCCACTCGCTACGCTTTTGTGTGTTTTTCGTACGTGGATATAAGTGAAGAAGACTCCACTCATTCCGCTTTTGTGTGTTTTTCGTATCTGGATATAAGTGAAGTAGACTCCACTCGCTACGGTTTTGTGTGATTATATCGTATCTGGATATAAGTGAAGTAGACTCCACTCGCTACGCTTTTGTGTGTTTTTTGTACGTGGATATAAGTAAATTAGACTCCACTCGCTACGCTTTTGTGTGTTTATTTCGTATCTGGATTTAAGTGAAGTAGACTCCACTCGCAACGCTTGTGTGTTTATTTCGTATGTGGATATAAGTGAAGATAACTCCACACGCTACGCTTGTTTGTTTATTTCGTATCTGGATATAAGTGAAGTAGACTCCATTAGCTACTCTTTTGTGTGTTTGTCGTACCTGGATATAAGTGAAGAAGACTCCACTCATTTCACTTTTGTGTATTTTTCGTACCTGAATATAAGTGAAGTAACTACACTCGCTACGCTTTTGTGTGTTTTTCGTACGTGGATATAAGTGAATACGACTCCACTCGCTACGCTTTTGTGTGTTTTTCGTATCTGGATATAAGTGAATACGACTCCACTCGCTACACTTTTATGTGTTTTTCGTATCTGGATATAAGTTAAGTAGACTCCACTCGCTACGCTTTTGTGTGTTTTTCGTACCTGGATATAAGTGACGTAGACTCCACTTGCTACGCTTTTGTGTGTTTATTTCGTACTTGGATATAAGTGAAGAAGACTCCACTCATTCCGCTTTTGTGTGTTTTTCGTACCTGGATATAAGTGAAGTAGACTCCACTCGCTACGCTTTTGTGTGTTTTTCGTATCTGGATATAAGTGAAGTAGACTCCACTCGCTACGGTTTTGTGTGTTTATATCGTATCTGGATATAAGTGAAGTAGACTCCACTCGCTACGCTTTTGTGTGTTTTTCGTACGTGGATATAAGTGAATTAGACTCCACTCGCTACGCTTTTGTGTGTTTATTTCGTATCTGGATTTAAGTGAAGTAGACTCCACTCGCAACGCTTGTGTGTTTATTTCGTATGTGGATATAAGTGAAGATAACTCCACACGCTACGCTTGTTTGTTTATTTCGTATCTGGATATAAGTGAAGTAGACTCCATTAGCTACTCTTTTGTGTGTTTGTCGTACCTGGATATAAGTGAAGAAGACTCTACTCATTCCACTTTTGTGTATTTTTCGTACCTGAATATAAGTGAAGTAACCCCACTCGCTACGCTTTTGTGTGTTTTTCGTACGTGGATATAAGTGAATACGACTCCACTCGCTACGCTTTTGTGTGTTTTTCGTATCTGGATATAAGTGAATACGACTCCACTCGCTACACTTTTATGTGTTTTTCGTATCTGGATATAAGTTAAGTAGACTCCACTCGCTACGGTTTTGTGTGTTTATATCGTATCTGGATATAAGTGAAGTAGACTCCACTCGCTACGCTTTTGTGTGTTTTTCGTACGTAGATATAAGTGAATTAGACTCCACTCGCTACGCTTTTGTGTGTTTATTTCGTATCTGGATTTAAGTGAAGTAGACTCCACTCGCAACGATTGTGTGTTTATTTCGTATGTGGATATAAGTGAAGATAACTCCACACGCTACGCTTGTTTGTTTATTTCGTATCTGGATATAAGTGAAGTAGACTCCATTAGCTACTCTTTTGTGTGTTTGTCGTACCTGGATATAAGTGAAGAAGACTCCACTCATTCCACTTTTGTGTATTTTTCGTACCTGAATATAAGTGAAGTAACCCCACTCGCTACGCTTTTGTGTGTTTTTCGTACGTGGATATAAGTGAATACGACTCCACTCGCTACGCTTTTGTGTGTTTTTCGTATCTGGATATAAGTGAATACGACTCCACTCGCTACACTTTTATGTGTTTTTCGTATCTGGATATAAGTTAAGTAGACGCCACTCGCTACGCTTTTGTGTGTTTTTCGTACCTGGATATAAGTGACGTAGATTCCACTTGCTACGCTTTTGTGTGTTTATTTCGTACTTGGATATAAGTGAAGAAGACTCCACTCATTCCGCTTTTGTGTGTTTTTCGTACCTGGATATAAGTGAATACGACTCCACTCGCTACGCTTTTGTGTGTTTTTCGTATCTGGATATAAGTGAATACAACTCCACTCGCTACACTTTTATGTGTTTTTCGTATCTGGATATAAGTTAAGTAGACTCCACTCGCTACGCTTTTTGTGTTTTTCGTACCTGGATATAAGTGAAGTAGACTCCACTTGCTACGCTTTTGTGTGTTTATTTCGTACCTGGATATAAGTGAAGTAGACTCCACACGCTACGCTTTTGTGTGTTTTACGAACCTGGATATAAGTGAAGTCGACACCACTCACAACGCTTGTGTGTTTTTCGTACCTGGATATAGGTGAAGTAGACTCCATACGCTACGCTTGTGTGTTTTTCGTAACTGGATATAAGTGAAGTAAACTTCACGCGCTACGCTTTTGTGTGTTTTACGAACCTGGATATAAGTGAAGTCGACTCCACTCACTACGCTTGTGTGTTTTTCGTACCTGGATATAGGTGAAGTAGACTCCATACGCTACGCTTGTGTGTTTTTCGTACCTGGATATAGGTGAAGTAGACTCCACACGCTACACTTTTATGTGTTTTTCGTATCTGGATATAAGTGAAGTAAACTTCACGCGCTACGCTTTTGTGTGATTTTCGTACCTAGATATAAGTGAAGACGACTCCACTCGCTACGCTTGTGTGTTTTTCGTACCTGGATATAGGTGAAGTAGACTCCATACGCTACGCTTGTGTGTTTTTCGTACCTGGATATAATAGAAGAAGACACCACACGCTACGCTTGTTTGTTTATTTCGTATCTGGATATAAGTGAAGTAGACTCCACACGCTACGCTTGTGTGTGTATTTCGAATCTGGATATAAGTGAAGTAGATTCCACTCGCTACGCTTTTGTGTGTTTTTCGTACCTTTATATAAGTGAAGTAGACTCCACTCGCAACGGTTTTGTGTGTTTATTTCTAATCTGGATATAAGTGAAGTAGACTCCCCTCGCTACGCTTTTGTGTGTTTTTCGTACTTGGATATAAGTGAAGAAGACTCCAATCATTCCGCTTTTGTGTTTTTCGTATCTGGATATAAGTGAAGTAGACTCCACTCGCTACGCTTTTGTGTGTTTTTTGTACCTGGATATAAATGAAGTAGACTCCACTCGCTACGCTTTTGTGTGTTTTTCGTACCTGGATATAAGTGAAGTAGACTCCACTCGCTACGCTTTTGTGTGTGTTTTCGTACGTGGATATAAGTGAAGAAGACTCCACTCATTCCGCTTTTGCGTGTTTTTCGTATCTGGATATAAGTAAAGTAGACTCAACTCGCTACGCTTTTGTGTGTTTTTCGTACGTGGATATAAGTGAATTAGACTCCACTCGCTACGCTTTTGTGTGTTTTTTGTACCTGGATATATGTGAAGTAGACTCCACTCGCTACGCTTTTGTGTGTTTTTAGTACATGGATATAGTGAAGAAGACTCCACACGCTACGCTTGTGATTTTATTTCGTACCTGGATATAAGAGAAGTAGACTCCACACGCTACGCTTTTGTGTTTTTTTCGTACCTGGATATAAGTGAAGAAGACTCCACACGCTACGCTTTTGTGTGTTTATTTCTTATTTGGATATAAGTGAAGTAGACTCCACACGCTACGCTGTTGTGTGTTTTTCGTACGTATATATAAGTGAATACGACCCCACTCGCTACACTTTTATGTGTTTTTCGTATCTGGATATAAGTTAAGAAGTAGACGCCACTCGCTACGCTTTTGTGTGTTTTTCCTACCTGGATATAAGTGACGTAGACTCCACTTGCTACGCTTTTGTGTGTTTATTTCGTACTTGGATATATGTGAAGAAGACTCCACTCATTCCGCTTTTGTGTGTTTTTCGTACCTGGATATAAGTGAATACGACTCCACTCGCTACGCTTTTGTGTGTTTTTCGTATCTGGATATAAGTGAATACAACTCCACTCGCTACACTTTTATGTGTTTTTCGTATCTGGATATAAGTGAAGTAGACTCCATTAGCTACTCTTTTGTGTGTTTGTCGTACCTGGATATAAGTGAAGAAGACTCCACTCATTCCACTTTTGTGTATTTTTCGTACCTGAATATAAGTGAAGTAACCCCACTCGCTACGCTTTTGTGTGTTTTTCGTACGTGGATATAAGTGAATACGACTCCACTCGCTACGCTTTTGTGTGTTTTTCGTATCTGGATATAAGTGAATACGACTCCACTCGCTACACTTTTATGTGTTTTTCGTATCTGGATATAAGTTAAGTAGACGCCACTCGCTACGCTTTGTGTGTTTTTCGTACCTGGATATAAGTGACGTAGACTCCACTTGCTACGCTTTTGTGTGTTTATTTCGTACTTGGATATAAGTGAAGAAGACTCCACTCATTCCGCTTTTGTGTGTTTTTCGTACCTGGATATAAGTGAATACGACTCCACTCGCTACGCTTTTGTGTGTTTTTCGTATCTGGATATAAGTGAATACAACTCCACTCGCTACACTTTTATGTGTTTTTCGTATCTGGATATAAGTTAAGTAGACTCCACTCGCTACGCTTTTGTGTGTTTATCGTACCTGGATATAAGTGAAGTAGACTCCACTTGCTACGCTTTTGTGTGTTCATTTCGTACCTGGATATAAGTGAAGTAGACTCCACACGCTACGCTTTTGTGTGTTTTACGAACCTGGATATAAGTGAAGTCGACTCCACTCACTACGCTTGTGTGTTTTTCGTACCTGGATATAGGTGAAGTAGACTCCATACGCTACGCTTGTGTGTTTTTCGTAACTGGATATAAGTGAAGTAAACTTCACGCGCTACGCTTTTGTGTGTTTTACGAACCTGGATATAAGTGGAGTCGACTCCACTCACTACGCTTGTGTGTTTTTCGTACCTGGATATAGGTGAAGTAGACTCCACACGCTACACTTTTATGTGTTTTTCGTATCTAGATATAAGTGAAGTAAACTTCACGCGCTACGCTTTTGTGTGATTTTCGTACCTAGATATAAGTGAAGACGACTCCACTCGCTACGCTTGTGTGTTTTTCGTACCTGGATATAGGTGAAGTAGACTCCATACGCTACGCTTGTGTGTTTTTCGTACCTGGATATAATAGAAGAAGACACCACACGCTACGCTTGTTTGTTTATTTCGTATCTGGATATAAGTGAAGTAGACTCCACACGCTACGCTTGTGTGTGTATTTCGAATCTGGATATAAGTGAAGTAGATTCCACTCGCTACGCTTTTGTGTGTTTTTCGTACCTTTATATAAATGAAGTAGACTCCACTCGCAACGGTTTTGTGTGTTTATTTCTAATCTGGATATAAGTGAAGTAGACTCCCCTCGCTACGCTTTTGTGTGTTTTTCGTACTTGGATATAAGTGAAGAAGACTCCAATCATTCCGCTTTTGTGTTTTTCGTACCTGGATATAAGTGAAGAAGACTCCACTCATTCCACTTTTGTGTATTTTTCGTACCTGAATATAAGTGAAGTAACCCCACTCGCTACGCTTTTGTGTGTTTTTCGTACGTGGATATAAGTGAATACGACTCCACTCGCTACGCTTTTGTGTGTTTTTCGTATCTGGATATAAGTGAATACGACTCCACTCGCTACACTTTTATGTGTTTTTCGTATCTGGATATAAGTTAAGTAGACGCCACTCGCTACGCTTTTGTGTGTTTTTCGTACCTGGATATAAGTGACGTAGACTCCACTTGCTACGCTTTTGTGTGTTTATTTCGTACTTGGATATAAGTGAAGAAGACTCCACTCATTCCGCTTTTGTGTGTTTTTCGTACCTGGATATAAGTGAATACGACTCCACTCGCTACGCTTTTGTGTGTTTTTCGTATCTGGATATAAGTGAATACAACTCCACTCGCTACACTTTTATGTGTTTTTCGTATCTGGATATAAGTTAAGTAGACTCCACTCGCTACGCTTTTGTGTGTTTATCGTACCTGGATATAAGTGAAGTAGACTCCACTTGCTACGCTTTTGTGTGTTCATTTCGTACCTGGATATAAGTGAAGTAGACTCCACACGCTACGCTTTTGTGTGTTTTACGAACCTGGATATAAGTGAAGTCGACTCCACTCACTACGCTTGTGTGTTTTTCGTACCTGGATATAGGTGAAGTAGACTCCATACGCTACGCTTGTGTGTTTTTCGTAACTGGATATAAGTGAAGTAAACTTCACGCGCTACGCTTTTGTGTGTTTTACGAACCTGGATATAAGTGAAGTCGACTCCACTCACTACGCTTGTGTGTTTTTCGTACCTGGATATAGGTGAAGTAGACTCCACACGCTACACTTTTATGTGTTTTTCGTATCTAGATATAAGTGAAGTAAACTTCACGCGCTACGCTTTTGTGTGATTTTCGTACCTAGATATAAGTGAAGACGACTCCACTCGCTACGCTTGTGTGTTTTTCGTACCTGGATATAGGTGAAGTAGACTCCATACGCTACGCTTGTGTGTTTTTCGTACCTGGATATAATAGAAGAAGACACCACACGCTACGCTTGTTTGTTTATTTCGTATCTGGATATAAGTGAAGTAGACTCCACATGCTACGCTTGTGTGTGTATTTCGAATCTGGATATAAGTGAAGTAGATTCCACTCGCTACGCTTTTGTGTGTTTTTCGTACCTTTATATAAGTGAAGTAGACTCCACTCGCAACGGTTTTGTGTGTTTATTTCTAATCTGGATATAAGTGAAGTAGACTCCCCTCGCTACGCTTTTGTGTGTTTTTCGTACTTGGATATAAGTGAAGAAGACTCCAATCATTCCGCTTTTGTGTTTTTCGTATCTGGATATAAGTGAAGTAGACTCCACTCGCTACGCTTTTGTGTGTTTTTTGTACCTGGATATAAATGAAGTAGACTCCACTCGCTACGCTTTTGTGTGTTTTTCGTACCTGGATATAAGTGAAGTAGACTCCACTCGCTACGCTTTTGTGTGTGTTTTCGTACGTGGATATAAGTGAAGAAGACTCCACTCATTCCGCTTTTGCGTGTTTTTCGTATCTGGATATAAGTAAAGTAGACTCAACTCGCTACGCTTTTGTGTGTTTTTCGTACGTGGATATAAGTGAATTAGACTCCACTCGCTACGCTTTTGTGTGTTTTTTGTACCTGGATATATGTGAAGTAGACTCCACTCGCTACGCTTTTGTGTGTTTTTAGTACATGGATATAGTGAAGAAGACTCCACACGCTACGCTTGTGATTTTATTTCGTACCTGGATATAAGAGAAGTAGACTCCACACGCTACGCTTTTGTGTTTTTTTCGTACCTGGATATAAGTGAAGAAGACTCCACACGCTACGCTTTTGTGTGTTTATTTCTTATTTGGATATAAGTGAAGTAGACTCCACACGCTACGCTGTTGTGTGTTTTTCGTACGTGGATATAAGTGAATACGACCCCACTCGCTACACTTTTATGTGTTTTTCGTATCTGGATATAAGTTAAGTAGACGCCACTCGCTACGCTTTTGTGTGTTTTTCCTACCTGGATATAAGTGACGTAGACTCCACTTGCTACGCTTTTGTGTGTTTATTTCGTACTTGGATATAAGTGAAGAAGACTCCACTCATTCCGCTTTTGTGTGTTTTTCGTACCTGGATATAAGTGAATACGACTCCACTCGCTACGCTTTTGTGTGTTTTTCGTATCTGGATATAAGTGAATACAACTCCACTCGCTACACTTTTATGTGTTTTTCGTATCTGGATATAAGTGAAGTAGACTCCATTAGCTACTCTTTTGTGTGTTTGTCGTACCTGGATATAAGTGAAGAAGACTCCACTCATTCCACTTTTGTGTATTTTTCGTACCTGAATATAAGTGAAGTAACCCCACTCGCTACGCTTTTGTGTGTTTTTCGTACGTGGATATAAGTGAATACGACTCCACTCGCTACGCTTTTGTGTGTTTTTCGTATCTGGATATAAGTGAATACGACTCCACTCGCTACACTTTTATGTGTTTTTCGTATCTGGATATAAGTTAAGTAGACGCCACTCGCTACGCTTTTGTGTGTTTTTCGTACCTGGATATAAGTGACGTAGACTCCACTTGCTACGCTTTTGTGTGTTTATTTCGTACTTGGATATAAGTGAAGAAGACTCCACTCATTCCGCTTTTGTGTGTTTTTCGTACCTGGATATAAGTGAATACGACTCCACTCGCTACGCTTTTGTGTGTTTTTCGTATCTGGATATAAGTGAATACAACTCCACTCGCTACACTTTTATGTGTTTTTCGTATCTGGATATAAGTTAAGTAGACTCCACTCGCTACGCTTTTGTGTGTTTATCGTACCTGGATATAAGTGAAGTAGACTCCACTTGCTACGCTTTTGTGTGTTCATTTCGTACCTGGATATAAGTGAAGTAGACTCCACACGCTACGCTTTTGTGTGTTTTACGAACCTGGATATAAGTGAAGTCGACTCCACTCACTACGCTTGTGTGTTTTTCGTACCTGGATATAGGTGAAGTAGACTCCATACGCTACGCTTGTGTGTTTTTCGTAACTGGATATAAGTGAAGTAAACTTCACGCGCTACGCTTTTGTGTGTTTTACGAACCTGGATATAAGTGAAGTCGACTCCACTCACTACGCTTGTGTGTTTTTCGTACCTGGATATAGGTGAAGTAGACTCCACACGCTACACTTTTATGTGTTTTTCGTATCTAGATATAAGTGAAGTAAACTTCACGCGCTACGCTTTTGTGTGATTTTCGTACCTAGATATAAGTGAAGACGACTCCACTCGCTACGCTTGTGTGTTTTTCGTACCTGGATATAGGTGAAGTAGACTCCATACGCTACGCTTGTGTGTTTTTCGTACCTGGATATAATAGAAGAAGACACCACACGCTACGCTTGTTTGTTTATTTCGTATCTGGATATAAGTGAAGTAGACTCCACACGCTACGCTTGTGTGTGTATTTCGAATCTGGATATAAGTGAAGTAGATTCCACTCGCTACGCTTTTGTGTGTTTTTCTTACCTTTATATAAGTGAAGTAGACTCCACTCGCAACGGTTTTGTGTGTTTATTTCTAATCTGGATATAAGTGAAGTAGACTCCCCTCGCTACGCTTTTGTGTGTTTTTCGTACTTGGATATAAGTGAAGAAGACACCACTCATTCCGCTTTTGTGTTTTTCGTATCTGGATATAAGTGAAGTAGACTCCACTCGCTACGCTTTTGTGTGTTTTTTGTACCTGGATATAAATGAAGTAGACTCCACTCGCTACGCTTTTGTGTGTTTTTCGTACCTGGATATAAGTGAAGTAGACTCCACTCGCTACGCTTTTGTGTGTGTTTTCGTACGTGGATATAAGTGAAGAAGACTCCACTCATTCCGCTTTTGCGTGTTTTTCGTATCTGGATATAAGTAAAGTAGACTCAACTCGCTACGCTTTTGTGTGTTTTTCGTACGTGGATATAAGTGAATTAGACTCCACTCGCTACGCTTTTGTGTGTTTTTTGTACCTGGATATATGTGAAGTAGACTCCACTCGCTTCGCTTTTGTGTGTTTTTAGTACATGGATATAGTGAAAGAGACTCCACACGCTACGCTTGTGATTTTATTTCGTACCTGGATATAAGAGAAGTAGACTCCACACGCTACGCTTTTGTGTTTTTTTCGTACCTGGATATAAGTGAAGAAGACTCCACACGCTACGCTTATGTGTGTTTATTTCTTATCTGGATATAAGTGAAGTAGACTCCACACGCTACGCTGTTGTGTGTTTTTCGTACCTGGATATAAGTGAAGTAGACTCCACTCGCTACCCTTTTGTGTGTTTTTCGTACGTGGATATAAGTGAAGAAGACTCCACACGCTACGCTTTTGTGTTTATTTCTTATCTGGATATAAGTGAAGTAGATTCCACTCGCTACGCTTGTGTGTTTATTTCGTATCTGGATATAAGTGAAGTAAACTCCACTCGCTACGCTTTTGTGTGTTTTTCGTATCTGGATATAAGTGAAGTAGACTCCTCCCGCTACGGTTTTGTGTGTTTATATCGTATCTGGATATAAGTGAAGTAGACTCCACTTGCTACGGTTTTGTGTGTTTATATCGTATCTGGATGTAAGTGAAGAAGACTCCACACACTACGCTTGTGATTTTTTTCGTACCTGGATATAAGTACAGTAGACTCCACACGCTACGCTTGTGTGTTTATTTCGTATCTGGATGTAAGTGAAGTAGACTCCAGTTGCTACGCTTTTGTGTGTTTTTCGCATATGGAAATAAATGAAGAAAACTCTACACGCTACGCTTTTGTGTGTTTATTTCGGATCTGGATATAAGTGAAGTAGACTCCACTCGCTACGCTTTTGTGTGTTTTTCGTACCTGGATATAAGTGAAGTAGACTCCACTCGCTACGCTTTTGTGTGTTTTTCGTACGTGGATATAAGTGAAGAAGACTCCACTCATTCCGCTTTTGTGTGTTTTTTGTATCTGGATATAAGTGAAGTAGACTCCACTCGCTACGGTTTTGTGTGTTTATATCGTATCTGGATATAAGTACAGTAGACTCCACACGCTACGCTTGTGTGTTTATTTCGTATCTGGATATAAGTGAAGTAGACTCCAGTTGCTACGCTTTTGTGTGTTTTTCGTACCTGGATATAAATGAAGAAAACTCTACACGCTACGCTTTTGTGTGTTTATTTCGGATCTGGATATAAGTGAAGTAGACTCCACACGCTACGCTTGTGTGCTTATTTCGTACCTTGAAATAAGTGAAATAGACTCCACTCGCTACGCTTTTGTGTGTTTTTTGTACCTGGATATAAGTGAAGTAGACTCCACTCGCCACGCTTTTGTGTGTTTTTCGTACCTGGATATAAGTGAAGAAGACTAAATTCATTCCGCTTGTTTGTTTTTCGTACATGGATATAAGTGAAGTAGACTCCACTCGCTACGCTTTTGTGTGTTTTCGTACCTTTATATAAGTGAAGTAGACTCCACTCGCTACGGTTTTGTGTGTTTATTTCGTATCTGGATATAAGTGAAGTAGACTCCACACGCTACGCTTGTGTGTTTATTTCGTACCTATTTAAAGTGAAATAGACTCCACTCGCTACGCTTTTGTGTGTTTTTCGTACCTGGATATAAGTGAAGAAGACTCTACTCATTCCGCTTTTGTGTGTTTTTCGTATCTGGATATAAGTGAAGTAGACTCCACTCGCTACGCTTTTGTGTGTTTTTCGTACGTGGATATAAGTGAATACGACTCCACTCGCTACGCTTTTGTGTGTTTTTCGTATCTGGATATAAGTGAATAAGACTCCACTCGCTACACTTTTATGCGTTTTTCGTATCTGGATATAAGTTAAGTAGACGCCACTCGCTACGCTTTTGTGTGTTTTTCGTACCTGGATATAAGTGACGTAGACTCCACTTGCTACGCTTTTGTGTGTTTATATCGTACTTGGATATAAGTGAAGAAGACTCCACTCATTCCGTTTTTGTGTGTTTTTCGTACCTGTATATAAGTGAAGTAGACTCCACTCGCTACGCTTTTGTGTGTTTTTCGTACGTGGATATAAGTGAATACGACTCCACTCGCTACGCTTTTGTGTGTTTTTCGTATCTGGATATAAGTGAATACGACTCCACTCGCTACACTTTTATGTGTTTTTCGTATCTGGATATAAGTTAAGTAGACTCCACTCGCTACGCTTTTGTGTGTTTTTCGTACCTGGATATAAGTGAAGTAGACTCCACTTGCTACGCTTTTGTGTGTTTATTTCGTACCTGGATATAAGTGAAGTCGACTCCACTCACTACGCTTGTGTGTTTTTCGTACCTGGATATAGGTGAAGTAGACTCCATACGCTACGCTTGTGTGTTTTTCGTAACTGGATATAAGTGAAGTAAACTTCACGCGCTACGCTTTTGTGTGTTTTACGAACCTGGATATAAGTGAAGTCGACTCCACTCACTACGCTTGTGTGTTTTTCGTACCTGGATATAATAGAAGAAGACACCACACGCTACGCTTGTTTGTTTATTTCGTATCTGGATATAAGTGAAGTAGACTCCACACGCTACGCTTGTGTGTGTATTTCGAATCTGGATATAAGTGAAGTAGATTCCACTCGCTACGCTTTTGTGTGTTTTTCGTACCTGGATATAAGTGAAGTAGACTCCACTTGCTACGCTTTTGTGTGTTTATTTCGAATCTGGATATAAAAGAAGTAAACTTCACGCGCTACGCATTTGTGTGATTTTCGTACCTGGATATAAGTGAAGACGACTCCACTCGCTACGCTTGTGTGTTTTTCGTACCTTGATATAGGTGAAGTAGACTCCATACGCTACGCTTGTGTGTTTATTTCGTATCTGGATATAATAGAAGAAGACACCACACGCTACGCTTGTTTGTTTATATCGTATCTGGATATAAGTGAAGTAGACTCCACACGCTACGCTTGTGTGTGTATTTCGAATCTGGATATAAGTGAAGTAGATTCCACTCGCTACGCTTTTGTGTGTTTTACGTACCTGGATATAAGTGAAGTAGACTCCACTTGCTACGCTTTTGTGTGTTTATTTCGTACCTGGATATAAGTGAAGTAGACTCCACACGCTACGCTTTTGTGTGTTTTACGAACCTGGACATAAGTGAAGACGACTCCACTCGCTACGCTTGTGTGTTATTCGTACCTGGATATAGGTGAAGTAGACTCCATACGCTACGCTTGTGTGTTTATTTCGTATCTGGATATAAGTCCAGTAGACTACACTCGCTACGCTTTTGTGTGTTTTTCGTACGTGGATATAAGTGAATTAGACTCCACTCGCTACGCTTGTGTATTTATTTCGTATCTGGATATAAGTGAAGTAGACTCCACACGCTACACTTTTATGTGTTTTTCGTATCTAGATATAAGTGAAGTAAACTTCACGCGCTACGCTTTTGTGTGATTTTCGTACCTAGATATAAGTGAAGACGACTCCACTCGCTACGCTTGTGTGTTTTTCGTACCTGGATATAGGTGAAGTAGACTCCATACGCTACGCTTGTGTGTTTTTCGTACCTGGATATAATAGAAGAAGACACCACACGCTACGCTTGTTTGTTTATTTCGTATCTGGATATAAGTGAAGTAGACTCCACACGCTACGCTTGTGTGTGTATTTCGAATCTGGATATAAGTGAAGTAGATTCCACTCGCTACGCTTTTGTGTGTTTTTCTTACCTTTATATAAGTGAAGTAGACTCCACTCGCAACGGTTTTGTGTGTTTATTTCTAATCTGGATATAAGTGAAGTAGACTCCCCTCGCTACGCTTTTGTGTGTTTTTCGTACTTGGATATAAGTGAAGAAGACACCACTCATTCCGCTTTTGTGTTTTTCGTATCTGGATATAAGTGAAGTAGACTCCACTCGCTACGCTTTTGTGTGTTTTTTGTACCTGGATATAAATGAAGTAGACTCCACTCGCTACGCTTTTGTGTGTTTTTCGTACCTGGATATAAGTGAAGTAGACTCCACTCGCTACGCTTTTGTGTGTGTTTTCGTACGTGGATATAAGTGAAGAAGACTCCACTCATTCCGCTTTTGCGTGTTTTTCGTATCTGGATATAAGTAAAGTAGACTCAACTCGCTACGCTTTTGTGTGTTTTTCGTACGTGGATATAAGTGAATTAGACTCCACTCGCTACGCTTTTGTGTGTTTTTTGTACCTGGATATATGTGAAGTAGACTCCACTCGCTTCGCTTTTGTGTGTTTTTAGTACATGGATATAGTGAAGAAGACTCCACACGCTACGCTTGTGATTTTATTTCGTACCTGGATATAAGAGAAGTAGACTCCACACGCTACGCTTTTGTGTTTTTTTCGTACCTGGATATAAGTGAAGAAGACTCCACACGCTACGCTTATGTGTGTTTATTTCTTATCTGGATATAAGTGAAGTAGACTCCACACGCTACGCTGTTGTGTGTTTTTCGTACCTGGATATAAGTGAAGTAGACTCCACTCGCTACCCTTTTGTGTGTTTTTCGTACGTGGATATAAGTGAAGAAGACTCCACACGCTACGCTTTTGTGTTTATTTCTTATCTGGATATAAGTGAAGTAGATTCCACTCGCTACGCTTGTGTGTTTATTTCGTATCTGGATATAAGTGAAGTAAACTCCACTCGCTACGCTTTTGTGTGTTTTTCGTATCTGGATATAAGTGAAGTAGACTCCTCTCGCTACGGTTTTGTGTGTTTATATCGTATCTGGATATAAGTGAAGTAGACTCCACTTGCTACGGTTTTGTGTGTTTATATCGTATCTGGATGTAAGTGAAGAAGACTCCACACACTACGCTTGTGATTTTTTTCGTACCTGGATATAAGTACAGTAGACTCCACACGCTACGCTTGTGTGTTTATTTCGTATCTGGATGTAAGTGAAGTAGACTCCAGGTGCTACGCTTTTGTGTGTTTTTCGCATATGGAAATAAATGAAGAAAACTCTACACGCTACGCTTCTGTGTGTTTATTTCGGATCTGGATATAAGTGAAGTAGACTCCACTCGCTACGCTTTTGTGTGTTTTTCGTACCTGGATATAAGTGAAGTAGACTCCACTCGCTACGCTTTTGTGTGTTTTTCGTACGTGGATATAAGTGAAGAAGACTCCACTCATTCCGCTTTTGTGTGTTTTTTGTATCTGGATATAAGTGAAGTAGACTCCACTCGCTACGGTTTTGTGTGTTTATATCGTATCTGGATATAAGTACAGTAGACTCCACACGCTACGCTTGTGTGTTTATTTCGTATCTGGATATAAGTGAAGTAGACTCCAGTTGCTACGCTTTTGTGTGTTTTTCGTACCTGGATATAAATGAAGAAAACTCTACACGCTACGCTTTTGTGTGTTTATTTCGGATCTGGATATAAGTGAAGTAGACTCCACACGCTACGCTTGTGTGCTTATTTCGTACCTTGAAATAAGTGAAATAGACTCCACTCGCTACGCTTTTGTGTGTTTTTTGTACCTGGATATAAGTGAAGTAGACTCCACTCGCCACGCTTTTGTGTGTTTTTCGTACCTGGATATAAGTGAAGAAGACTAAATTCATTCCGCTTGTTTGTTTTTCGTACATGGATATAAGTGAAGTAGACTCCACTCGCTACGCTTTTGTGTGTTTTCGTACCTTTATATAAGTGAAGTAGACTCCACTCGCTACGGTTTTGTGTGTTTATTTCGTATCTGGATATAAGTGAAGTAGACTCCACACGCTACGCTTGTGTGTTTATTTCGTACCTATTTAAAGTGAAATAGACTCCACTCGCTACGCTTTTGTGTGTTTTTCGTACCTGGATATAAGTGAAGAAGACTCTACTCATTCCGCTTTTGTGTGTTTTTCGTATCTTGATATAAGTGAAGTAGACTCCACTCGCTACGCTTTTGTGTGTTTTTCGTACGTGGATATAAGTGAATACGACTCCACTCGCTACGCTTTTGTGTGTTTTTCGTATCTGGATATAAGTGAATAAGACTCCACTCGCTACACTTTTATGTGTTTTTCGTATCTGGATATAAGTTAAGTAGACGCCACTCGCTACGCTTTTGTGTGTTTTTCGTACCTGGATATAAGTGACGTAGACTCCACTTGCTACGCTTTTGTGTGTTTATATCGTACTTGGATATAAGTGAAGAAGACTCCACTCATTCCGTTTTTGTGTGTTTTTCGTACCTGTATATAAGTGAAGTAGACTCCACTCGCTACGCTTTTGTGTGTTTTTCGTACGTAGATATAAGTGAATACGACTCCACTCGCTACGCTTTTGTGTGTTTTTCGTATCTGGATATAAGTGAATACGACTCCACTCGCTACACTTTTATGTGTTTTTCGTATCTGGATATAAGGCAAGTAGACTCCACTCGCTACGCTTTTGTGTGTTTTTCGTACCTGGATATAAGTGAAGTAGACTCCACTTGCTACGCTTTTGTGTGTTTATTTCGTACCTGGATATAAGTGAAGTCGACTCCACTCACTACGCTTGTGTGTTTTTCGTACCTGGATATAGGTGAAGTAGACTCCATACGCTACGCTTGTGTGTTTTTCGTAACTGGATATAAGTGAAGTAAACTTCACGCGCTACGCTTTTGTGTGTTTTACGAACCTGGATATAAGTGAAGTCGACTCCACTCACTACGCTTGTGTGTTTTTCGTACCTGGATATAATAGAAGAAGACACCACACGCTACGCTTGTTTGTTTATTTCGTATCTGGATATAAGTGAAGTAGACTCCACACGCTACGCTTGTGTGTGTATTTCGAATCTGGATATAAGTGAAGTAGATTCCACTCGCTACGCTTTTGTGTGTTTTTCGTACCTGGATATAAGTGAAGTAGACTCCACTTGCTACGCTTTTGTGTGTTTATTTCGAATCTGGATATAAAAGAAGTAAACTTCACGCGCTACGCATTTGTGTGATTTTCGTACCTGGATATAAGTGAAGACGACTCCACTCGCTACGCTTGTGTGTTTTTCGTACCTGGATATAGGTGAAGTAGACTCCATACGCTACGCTTGTGTGTTTATTTCGTATCTGGATATAATAGAAGAAGACACCACACGCTACGCTTGTTTGTTTATATCGTATCTGGATATAAGTGAAGTAGACTCCACACGCTACGCTTGTGTGTGTATTTCGAATCTGGATATAAGTGAAGTAGATTCCACTCGCTACGCTTTTGTGTGTTTTACGTACCTGGATATAAGTGAAGTAGACTCCACTTGCTACGCTTTTGTGTGTTTATTTCGTACCTGGATATAAGTGAAGTAGACTCCACACGCTACGCTTTTGTGTGTTTTACGAACCTGGACATAAGTGAAGACGACTCCACTCGCTACGCTTGTGTGTTATTCGTACCTGGATATAGGTGAAGTAGACTCCATACGCTACGCTTGTGTGTTTATTTCGTATCTGGATATAAGTCCAGTAGACTACACTCGCTACGCTTTTGTGTGTTTTTCGTACGTGGATATAAGTGAATTAGACTCCACTCGCTACGCTTGTGTATTTATTTCGTATCTGGATATAAGTGAAGTAGACTCCACACGCTACACTTTTATGTGTTTTTCGTATCTAGATATAAGTGAAGTAAACTTCACGCGCTACGCTTTTGTGTGATTTTCGTACCTAGATATAAGTGAAGACGACTCCACTCGCTACGCTTGTGTGTTTTTCGTACCTGGATATAGGTGAAGTAGACTCCATACGCTACGCTTGTGTGTTTTTCGTACCTGGATATAATAGAAGAAGACACCACACGCTACGCTTGTTTGTTTATTTCGTATCTGGATATAAGTGAAGTAGACTCCACACGCTACGCTTGTGTGTGTATTTCGAATCTGGATATAAGTGAAGTAGATTCCACTCGCTACGCTTTTGTGTGTTTTTCTTACCTTTATATAAGTGAAGTAGACTCCACTCGCAACGGTTTTGTGTGTTTATTTCTAATCTGGATATAAGTGAAGTAGACTCCCCTCGCTACGCTTTTGTGTGTTTTTCGTACTTGGATATAAGTGAAGAAGACACCACTCATTCCGCTTTTGTGTTTTTCGTATCTGGATATAAGTGAAGTAGACTCCACTCGCTACGCTTTTGTGTGTTTTTTGTACCTGGATATAAATGAAGTAGACTCCACTCGCTACGCTTTTGTGTGTTTTTCGTACCTGGATATAAGTGAAGTAGACTCCACTCGCTACGCTTTTGTGTGTGTTTTCGTACGTGGATATAAGTGAAGAAGACTCCACTCATTCCGCTTTTGCGTGTTTTTCGTATCTGGATATAAGTAAAGTAGACTCAACTCGCTACGCTTTTGTGTGTTTTTCGTAC
Organism: Aphrophora alni; assembly: GCA_963513935.1. Lineage (NCBI taxonomy): Eukaryota > Metazoa > Arthropoda > Insecta > Hemiptera > Aphrophoridae > Aphrophora > Aphrophora alni. Next base: position 147,909,375 of record OY740769.1, on the reverse strand, counting down.
GTGGATATAAGTGAATTAGACTCCACTCGCTACGCTTTTGTGTGTTTTTTGTACCTGGATATATGTGAAGTAGACTCCACTCGCTTCGCTTTTGTGTGTTTTTAGTACATGGATATAGTGAAGAAGACTCCACACGCTACGCTTGTGATTTTATTTCGTACCTGGATATATGAGAAGTAGACTCCACACGCTACGCTTTTGTGTTTTTTTCGTACCTGGATATAAGTGAAGAAGACTCCACACGCTACGCTTATGTGTGTTTATTTCTTATCTGGATATAAGTGAAGTAGACTCCACACGCTACGCTGTTGTGTGTTTTTCGTACCTGGATATAAGTGAAGTAGACTCCACTCGCTACCCTTTTGTGTGTTTTTCGTACGTGGATATAAGTGAAGAAGACTCCACACGCTACGCTTTTGTGTTTATTTCTTATCTGGATATAAGTGAAGTAGATTCCACTCGCTACGCTTGTGTGTTTATTTCGTATCTGGATATAAGTGAAGTAAACTCCACTCGCTACGCTTTTGTGTGTTTTTCGTATCTGGATATAAGTGAAGTAGACTCCTCTCGCTACGGTTTTGTGTGTTTATATCGTATCTGGATATAAGTGAAGTAGACTCCACTTGCTACGGTTTTGTGTGTTTATATCGTATCTGGATGTAAGTGAAGAAGACTCCACACACTACGCTTGTGATTTTTTTCGTACCTGGATATAAGTACAGTAGACTCCACACGCTACGCTTGTGTGTTTATTTCGTATCTGGATGTAAGTGAAGTAGACTCCAGTTGCTACGCTTTTGTGTGTTTTTCGCATATGGAAATAAATGAAGAAAACTCTACACGCTACGCTTTTGTGTGTTTATTTCGGATCTGGATATAAGTGAAGTAGACTCCACTCGCTACGCTTTTGTGTGTTTTTCGTACGTGGATATAAGTGAAGAAGACTCCACTCATTCCGCTTTTGTGTGTTTTTTGTATCTGGATATAAGTGAAGTAGACTCCACTCGCTACGGTTTTGTGTGTTTATATCGTACCTGGATATAAGTACAGTAGACTCCACACGCTACGCTTGTGTGTTTATTTCGTATCTGGATATAAGTGAAGTAGACTCCAGTTGCTACGCTTTTGTGTGTTTTTCGTACCTGGATATAAATGAAGAAAACTCTACACGCTACGCTTTTGTGTGTTTATTTCTGATCTGGATATAAGTGAAGTAGACTCCACACGCTACGCTTGTGTGCTTATTTCGTACCTTGAAATAAGTGAAATAGACTCCACTCGCTACGCTTTTGTGTGTTTTTTGTACCTGGATATAAGTGAAGTAGACTCCACTCGCCACGCTTTTGTGTGTTTTTCGTACCTGGATATAAGTGAAGAAGACTAAATTCATTCCGCTTGTTTGTTTTTCGTACATGGATATAAGTGAAGTAGACTCCACTCGCTACGCTTTTGTGTGTTTTCGTACCTTTATATAAGTGAAGTAGACTCCACTCGCTACGGTTTTGTGTGTTTATTTCGTATCTGGATATAAGTGAAGTAGACTCCACACGCTACGCTTGTGTGTTTATTTCGTACCTATTTAAAGTGAAATAGACTCCACTCGCTACGCTTTTGTGTGTTTTTCGTACCTGGATATAAGTGAAGAAGACTCTACTCATTCCGCTTTTGTGTGTTTTTCGTATCTGGATATAAGTGAAGTAGACTCCACTCGCTACGCTTTTGTGTGTTTTTCGTACGTGGATATAAGTGAATACGACTCCACTCGCTACGCTTTTGTGTGTTTTTCGTATCTGGATATAAGTGAATAAGACTCCACTCGCTACACTTTTATGTGTTTTTCGTATCTGGATATAAGTTAAGTAGACGCCACTCGCTACGCTTTTGTGTGTTTTTCGTACCTGGATATAAGTGACGTAGACTCCACTTGCTACGCTTTTGTGTGTTTATATCGTACTTGGATATAAGTGAAGAAGACTCCACTCATTCCGTTTTTGTGTGTTTTTCGTACCTGTATATAAGTGAAGTAGACTCCACTCGCTACGCTTTTGTGTGTTTTTCGTACGTGGATATAAGTGAATACGACTCAACTCGCTACGCTTTTGTGTGTTTTTCGTATCTGGATATAAGTGAATACGACTCCACTCGCTACACTTTTATGTGTTTTTCGTATCTGGATATAAGTTAAGTAGACTCCACTCGCTACGCTTTTGTGTGTTTTTCGTACCTGGATATAAGTGAAGTAGACTCCACTTGCTACGCTTTTGTGTGTTTATTTCGTACCTGGATATAAGTGAAGTCGACTCCACTCACTACGCTTGTGTGTTTTTCGTACCTGGATATAGGTGAAGTAGACTCCATACGCTACGCTTGTGTGTTTTTCGTAACTGGATATAAGTGAAGTAAACTTCACGCGCTACGCTTTTGTGTGTTTTACGAACCTGGATATAAGTGAAGTCGACTCCTCTCACTACGCTTGTGTGTTTTTCGTACCTGGATATAATAGAAGAAGACACCACACGCTACGCTTGTTTGTTTATTTCGTATCTGGATATAAGTGAAGTAGACTCCACACGCTACGCTTGTGTGTGTATTTCGAATCTGGATATAAGTGAAGTAGATTCCACTCGCTACGCTTTTGTGTGTTTTTCGTACCTGGATATAAGTGAAGTAGACTCCACTTGCTACGCTTTTGTGTGTTTATTTCGAATCTGGATATAAAAGAAGTAAACTTCACGCGCTACGCATTTGTGTGATTTTCGTACCTGGATATAAGTGAAGACGACTCCACTCGCTACGCTTGTGTGTTTTTCGTACCTGGATATAGGTGAAGTAGACTCCATACGCTACGCTTGTGTGTTTATTTCGTATCTGGATATAATAGAAGAAGACACAACACGCTACGCTTGTTTGTTTATATCGTATCTGGATATAAGTGAAGTAGACTCCACACGCTACGCTTGTGTGTGTATTTCGAATCTGGATATAAGTGAAGTAGATTCCACTCGCTACGCTTTTGTGTGTTTTACGTACCTGGATATAAGTGAAGTAGACTCCACTTGCTACGCTTTTGTGTGTTTATTTCGTACCTGGATATAAGTGAAGTAGACTCCACACGCTACGCTTTTGTGTGTTTTACGAACCTGGACATAAGTGAAGACGACTCCACTCGCTACGCTTGTGTGTTATTCGTACCTGAATATAGGTGAAGTAGACTCCATACGCTACGCTTGTGTGTTTATTTCGTATCTGGATATAAGTCCAGTAGACTACACTCGCTACGCTTTTGTGTGTTTTTCGTACGTGGATATAAGTGAATTAGACTCCACTCGCTACGCTTGTGTATTTATTTCGTATCTGGATATAAGTGAAGAAGACTCCACACGCTACGCTTGTTTGTTTATTTTGTATCTGGATATAAGTGAAGTAGACTCCACTTGCTACGCTTTTGTGTGTTTTTCGTACCTAGATATAAGTGAAGTAGACTCCACTCGCTACGCTTTTGTGTGTTTTTCGTACCTGGATATAAGTGAAGAAGACTCCACTCATTCCGCTTTTGTGTCTTTTTCGTATCTGGATATAAGTGAAGTAGACTCCACACGCTACGCTTGTTTGTTTATTTGTATCTGGATATAAGTGAAGTAGACTCCACTTGCTACGCTTTTGTGTGTTTTTCGTACCTAGATATAAGTGAAGTAGACTCCACTCGCTACGCTTTTGTGTGTTTTTCGTACCTGGATATAAGTGAAGAAGACTCCACTCATTCCGCTTTTGTGTCTTTTTCGTATCTGGATATAAGTGAAGTTGACTCCACGCGCTTCGCTTTTGTGTGTTTTTCGTACCTATATATAAGTGAAGTAGACTCCACTCGCTACGCTTTTGTGTGTTTTTCGTACGTGGATATAAGTGAATTAGACTCCACTCGCTACGCTTTTGTGTTTTTTTCGTACGTGGATATAAGTGAATTAGACTCCACTCGCTACGGTTTCGTGCGTTTATTTCGTATAAGGATATAAGTGATGTAGACTCCACTCGCTACGCTTGTGTGTGTATTTCGAATCTGGATATAAGTGAAGTAGATTCCACTCGCTACGCTTTTGTGTGTTTTTCGTACCTGGATATAAGTGAAGACGACTCCACTCACTACGCTTGTGTGTTTATTTCGTACCTGGATATAAGTGAAGTAGACTCCACACGCTACGCTTTTGTATGTTTATTTCGTATCTGGATATAAGTGAAGTAGACTCCACTCGCTACGCTTTTGTGTTTTTTTCGTACCTGGATATAAGTGAAGTAGAATCCACACACTACGCTTTTGTATGTTTTTCGTACCAGGATATAAGTGAAGAAGACTCCACACGATACGCTTTTGTGTTTATTTCGTATCAGGATATAAGTGAAGTAGACACACGCTACGCTTTTGTGTTTATTTCGTATCTGAATATAAGTGAAGTAGACTCCACTCGCTACGCTTTTGTGTGTTTTTCGTACCTATATATAAGTAAAGTAGACTCCACTCGCTACGCTTTTGTGTGTTTTTCGTACGTGGATATAAGTGAATTAGACTCCACTCGCTACGCTTTTGTGTTTTTTTCGTACGTGGATATAAGTGAATTAGACTCCACTCGCTACGGTTTCGTACGTTTATTTCATATAAGGATATAAGTGATGTAGACTCCTCTCGCTACGCTTGTGTGTTTTACGTACCTGGATATAAGTGAAGTAGACTCCACTTGCTACGCTTTTGTGTGTTTATTTCGTACCTGGATATAAGTGAAGTAGACTCCACACGCTACGCTTTTGTGTGTTTTACGAACCTGGACATAAGTGAAGACGACTCCACTCACTACGCTTGTGTGTTTATTTCGAATCTGGATATAAGCGAAGTAAACTTCACGCGCTACGCTTTTGTGTGATTTTCGTACCTGGATATAAGTGAAGACGACTCCACTCGCTACGCTTGTGTGTTTTTCGTACCTGGATATAGGTGAAGTAGACTCCATACGCTACGCTTGTGTGTTTATTTCGTATCTGGATATAAGTTAAGTAGACTCCACTCGCTACGCTTTTGTGTGTTTTTCGTACCTGGATATAAGTGAAGTAGACTCCACTTGCTACGCTTTTGTGTGTTTATTTCGTACCTGGATATAAGTGAAGTCGACTCCACTCACTACGCTTGTGTGTTTTTCGTACCTGGATATAGGTGAAGTAGACTCCATACGCTACGCTTGTGTGTTTTTCGTAACTGGATATAAGTGAAGTAAACTTCACGCGCTACGCTTTTGTGTGTTTTACGAACCTGGATATAAGTGAAGTCGACTCCACTCACTACGCTTGTGTGTTTTTCGTACCTGGATATAATAGAAGAAGACACCACACGCTACGCTTGTTTGTTTATTTCGTATCTGGATATAAGTGAAGTAGACTCCACACGCTACGCTTGTGTGTGTATTTCGAATCTGGATATAAGTGAAGTAGATTCCACTCGCTACGCTTTTGTGTGTTTTTCGTACCTGGATATAAGTGAAGTAGACTCCACTTGCTACGCTTTTGTGTGTTTATTTCGAATCTGGATATAAAAGAAGTAAACTTCACGCGCTACGCATTTGTGTGATTTTCGTACCTGGATATAAGTGAAGACGACTCCACTCGCTACGCTTGTGTGTTTTTCGTACCTGGATATAGGTGAAGTAGACTCCATACGCTACGCTTGTGTGTTTATTTCGTATCTGGATATAATAGAAGAAGACACCACACGCTACGCTTGTTTGTTTATATCGTATCTGGATATAAGTGAAGTAGACTCCACACGCTACGCTTGTGTGTGTATTTCGAATCTGGATATAAGTGAAGTAGATTCCACTCGCTACGCTTTTGTGTGTTTTACGTACCTGGATATAAGTGAAGTAGACTCCACTTGCTACGCTTTTGTGTGTTTATTTCGTACCTGGATATAAGTGAAGTAGACTCCACACGCTACGCTTTTGTGTGTTTTACGAACCTGGACATAAGTGAAGACGACTCCACTCGCTACGCTTGTGTGTTATTCGTACCTGGATATAGGTGAAGTAGACTCCATACGCTACGCTTGTGTGTTTATTTCGTATCTGGATATAAGTCCAGTAGACTACACTCGCTACGCTTTTGTGTGTTTTTCGTACGTGGATATAAGTGAATTAGACTCCACTCGCTACGCTTGTGTATTTATTTCGTATCTGGATATAAGTGAAGAAGACTCCACACGCTACGCTTGTTTGTTTATTTTGTATCTGGATATAAGTGAAGTAGACTCCACTTGCTACGCTTTTGTGTGTTTTTCGTACCTAGATATAAGTGAAGTAGACTCCACTCGCTACGCTTTTGTGTGTTTTTCGTACCTGGATATAAGTGAAGAAGACTCCACTCATTCCGCTTTTGTGTCTTTTTCGTATCTGGATATAAGTGAAGTAGACTCCACACGCTACGCTTGTTTGTTTATTTTGTATCTGGATATAAGTGAAGTAGACTCCACTTGCTACGCTTTTGTGTGTTTTTCGTACCTAGATATAAGTGAAGTAGACTCCACTCGCTACGCTTTTGTGTGTTTTTCGTACCTGGATATAAGTGAAGAAGACTCCACTCATTCCGCTTTTGTGTCTTTTTCGTATCTGGATATAAGTGAAGTAGACTCCACTCGCTACGCTTTTGTGTGTTTTTCGTACGTGGATATAAGTGAATTAGACTCCACTCGCTACGCTTTTGTGTTTTTTTCGTACGTGGATATAAGTGAATTAGACTCCACTCGCTACGGTTTCGTGCGTTTATTTCGTATAAGGATATAAGTGATGTAGACTCCACTCGCTACGCTTGTGTGTGTATTTCGAATCTGGATATAAGTGAAGTAGATTCCACTCGCTACGCTTTTGTGTGTTTTTCGTACCTGGATATAAGTGAAGACGACTCCACTCACTACGCTTGTGTGTTTATTTCGTACCTGGATATAAGTGAAGTAGACTCCACACGCTACGCTTTTGTATGTTTATTTCGTATCTGGATATAAGTGAAGTAGACTCCACTCGCTACGCTTTTGTGTTTTTTTCGTACCTGGATATAAGTGAAGTAGAATCCACACACTACGCTTTTGTATGTTTTTCGTACCAGGATATAAGTGAAGAAGACTCCACACGATACGCTTTTGTGTTTATTTCGTATCAGGATATAAGTGAAGTAGACACACGCTACGCTTTTGTGTTTATTTCGTATCTGAATATAAGTGAAGTAGACTCCACTCGCTACGCTTTTGTGTGTTTTTCGTACCTATATATAAGTAAAGTAGACTCCACTCGCTACGCTTTTGTGTGTTTTTCGTACGTGGATATAAGTGAATTAGACTCCACTCGCTACGCTTTTGTGTTTTTTTCGTACGTGGATATAAGTGAATTAGACTCCACTCGCTACGGTTTCGTGCGTTTATTTCATATAAGGATATAAGTGATGTAGACTCCTCTCGCTACGCTTGTGTGTTTTACGTACCTGGATATAAGTGAAGTAGACTCCACTTGCTACGCTTTTGTGTGTTTATTTCGTACCTGGATATAAGTGAAGTAGACTCCACACGCTACGCTTTTGTGTGTTTTACGAACCTGGACATAAGTGAAGACGACTCCACTCACTACGCTTGTGTGTTTATTTCGAATCTGGATATAAGCGAAGTAAACTTCACGCGCTACGCTTTTGTGTGATTTTCGTACCTGGATATAAGTGAAGACGACTCCACTCGCTACGCTTGTGTGTTTTTCGTACCTGGATATAGGTGAAGTAGACTCCATACGCTACGCTTGTGTGTTTATTTCGTATCTGGATATAAGTTAAGTAGACTCCACTCGCTACGCTTTTGTGTGTTTTTCGTACCTGGATATAAGTGAAGTAGACTCCACTTGCTACGCTTTTGTGTGTTTATTTCGTACCTGGATATAAGTGAAGTCGACTCCACTCACTACGCTTGTGTGTTTTTCGTACCTGGATATAGGTGAAGTAGACTCCATACAAGCTACGCTTGTGTGTTTTTCGTAACTGGATATAAGTGAAGTAAACTTCACGCGCTACGCTTTTGTGTGTTTTACGAACCTGGATATAAGTGAAGTCGACTCCACTCACTACGCTTGTGTGTTTTTCGTACCTGGATATAATAGAAGAAGACACCACACGCTACGCTTGTTTGTTTATTTCGTATCTGGATATAAGTGAAGTAGACTCCACACGCTACGCTTGTGTGTGTCTTTCGAATCTGGATATAAGTGAAGTAGATTCCACTCGCTACGCTTTTGTGTGTTTTTCGTACCTGGATATAAGTGAAGTAGACTCCACTTGCTACGCTTTTGTGTGTTTATTTCGAATCTGGATATAAAAGAAGTAAACTTCACGCGCTACGCATTTGTGTGATTTTCGTACCTGGATATAAGTGAAGACGACTCCACTCGCTACGCTTGTGTGTTTTTCGTACCTGGATATAGGTGAAGTAGACTCCATACGCTACGCTTGTGTGTTTATTTCGTATCTGGATATAATAGAAGAAGACACCACACGCTACGCTTGTTTGTTTATATCGTATCTGGATATAAGTGAAGTAGACTCCACACGCTACGCTTGTGTGTGTATTTCGAATCTGGATACAAGTGAAGTAGATTCCACTCGCTACGCGTTTGTGTGTTTTACGTACCTGGATATAAGTGAAGTAGACTCCACTTGCTACGCTTTTGTGTGTTTATTTCGTACCTGGATATAAGTGAAGTAGACTCCACACGCTACGCTTTTGTGTGTTTTACGAACCTGGACATAAGTGAAGACGACTCCACTCGCTACGCTTGTGTGTTATTCGTACCTGGATATAGGTGAAGTAGACTCCATACGCTACGCTTGTGTGTTTATTTCGTATCTGGATATAAGTCCAGTAGACTACACTCGCTACGCTTTTGTGTGTTTTTCGTACGTGGATATAAGTGAATTAGACTCCACTCGCTACGCTTGTGTATTTATTTCGTATCTGGATATAAGTGAAGAAGACTCCACACGCTACGCTTGTTTGTTTATTTTGTATCTGGATATAAGTGAAGTAGACTCCACTTGCTACGCTTTTGTGTGTTTTTCGTACCTAGATATAAGTGAAGTAGACTCCACTCGCTACGCTTTTGTGTGTTTTTCGTACCTGGATATAAGTGAAGAAGACTCCACTCATTCCGCTTTTGTGTCTTTTTCGTATCTGGATATAAGTGAAGTAGACTCTACACGCTACGCTTGTTTGTTTATTTTGTATCTGGATATAAGTGAAGTAGACTCCACTTGCTACGCTTTTGTGTGTTTTTCGTACCTAGATATAAGTGAAGTAGACTCCACTCGCTACGCTTTTGTGTGTTTTTCGTACCTGGATATAAGTGAAGAAGACTCCTCTCATTCCGCTTTTGTGTCTTTTTCGTATCTGGATATAAGTGAAGTAGACTCCACGCGCTTCGCTTTTGTGTGTTTTTCGTACCTATATATAAGTGAAGTAGACTCCACTCGCTACGCTTTTGTGTGTTTTTCGTACGTGGATATAAGTGAATTAGACTCCACTCGCTACGCTTTTGTGTTTTTTTCGTACGTGGATATAAGTGAATTAGACTCCACTCGCTACGGTTTCGTGCGTTTATTTCGTATAAGGATATAAGTGATGTAGACTCCACTCGCTACGCTTGTGTGTGTATTTCGAATCTGGATATAAGTGAAGTAGATTCCACTCGCTACGCTTTTGTGTGTTTTTCGTACCTGGATATAAGTGAAGACGACTCCACTCACTACGCTTGTGTGTTTATTTCGTACTTGGATATAAGTGAAGTAGACTCCACACGCTACGCTTTTGTATGTTTATTTCGTATCTGGATATAAGTGAAGTAGACTCCACTCGCTACGCTTTTGTGTTTTTTTCGTACCTGGATATAAGTGAAGTAGAATCCACACACTACGCTTTTGTATGTTTTTCGTACCAGGATATAAGTGAAGAAGACTCCACACGATACGCTTTTGTGTTTATTTCGTATCAGGATATAAGTGAAGTAGACACACGCTACGCTTTTGTGTTTATTTCGTATCTGAATATAAGTGAAGTAGACTCCACTCGCTACGCTTTTGTGTGTTTTTCGTACGTGGATATAAGTGAATTAGACTCCACTCGCTACGCTTTTGTGTTTTTTTCGTACGTGGATATAAGTGAATTAGACTCCACTCGCTACGGTTTCGTGCGTTTATTTCATATAAGGATATAAGTGATGTAGACTCCTCTCGCTACGCTTGTGTGTTTTACGTACCTGGATATAAGTGAAGTAGACTCCACTTGCTACGCTTTTGTGTGTTTATTTCGTACCTGGATATAAGTGAAGTAGACTCCACACGCTACGCTTTTGTGTGTTTTACGAACCTGGACATAAGTGAAGACGACTCAACTCACTACGCTTGTGTGTTTATTTCGAATCTGGATATAAGCGAAGTAAACTTCACGCGCTACGCTTTTGTGTGATTTTCGTACCTGGATATAAGTGAAGACGACTCCACTCGCTATGCTTGTGTGTTTTTCGTACCTGGTTATAGGTGAAGTAGACTCCATACGCTACGCTTGTGTGTTTATTTCGTATCTGGATATAAGTCCAGTAGACTACACTCGCTACGCTTTTGTGTGTTTTTCGTACGTGGATATAAGTGAATTAGACTCCACTCGCTACGCTTGTGTATTTATTTCGTATCTGGATATAAGTGAAGAAGACTCCACACGCAACGCTTGTTTGTTTATTTTGTATCTGGATATAAGTGAAGTAGACTCCACTTGCTACGCTTTTGTGTGTTTTTCGTACCAAGATATAAGTGAAGTAGACTCCACTCGCTACGCTTTTGTGTGTTTTTCGTACCTGGATATAAGTGAAGAAGACTCCACTCATTCCGCTTTTGTGTCTTTTTCGTATCTGGATATAAGTGAAGTAGACTCCACGCGCTTCGCTTTTGTGTGTTTTCGTACCTATATATAAGTGAAGTAGACTCCACTCGCTACGCTTTTGTGTGTTTTTCGTACGTGGATATGAGTGAATTAGACTCCACTCGCTACGCTTTTGTGTTTTTTTCGTACGTGGATATAAGTGAATTAGACTCCACTCGCTACGGTTTCGTGCGTTTATTTCGTATAAGGATATAAGTGATGTAGACTCCACTCGCTACGCTTGTGTGTGTATTTCGAATCTGGATATAAGTGAAGTAGATTCCACTCGCTACGCTTTTGTGTGTTTTTCGTACCTGGATATAAGTGAAGACGACTCCACTCACTACGCTTGTGTGTTTATTTCGTACCTGGATATAAGTGAAGTAGACTCCACACGCTACGCTTTTGTGTGTTTATTTCGTATCTGGATATAAGTGAAGTAGACTCCACTCGCTACGCTTTTGTGTTTTTTTCGTACCTGGATATAAGTGAAGTAGAATCCACACACTACGCTTTTGTGTGTTTTTCGTATCTGGATATAAGTGAAGTAGACTCCACTCTCTACGCTTTTGTATGTTTTTCTTACCAGGATATAAGTGAAGAAGACTCCACACGATACGCTTTTGTGTTTATTTCGTATCAGGATATAAGTGAAGTAGACACACGCTACGCTATTGTGTTTATTTCGTATCTGAATATAAGTGAAGTAGACTCCACAAGCTACGCTTGTTTGTTTATTTCGTATCTGGATATAAGTGAAGTAGACTACACAAGCTACGCTTTTGTGTGTTTTTCGTACCTGGATATAAGTGAAGAAAACTCCACACGCTACGCTTGTGTGTTTATTTCTTATCTGGATATAAGTGAAATAGACTCCACACGCTACGCTTGTGTGATTATTTCGTACCTGGATATAAGTGAAGTAGACTCCACACACTACGCTTTTGTTGTGTTTTTCGTATCTGGATATAAGTCAAGTAGACTCCACTCGCTACGTTCATGTGTTTATTTCGTAGCTGGATATAAGTAAAGAACCCTCCACTCGCTACGCTCATGTGTGTATTTCGTAGCTGGATATAAGTGAAGATCCCTCCACTCTCTATCCTCATGTGTGTATTTCGTACCAGGATATAAATGACGAACCCTCCATTCGCCACGCTTGAGTGTGTATTTCGTATCTGGACATAAGTGTAGGAGACTCCAATCGCTACGCTCATGTGTGTATTTCATACCTAAATGTAAGTGAAGAACCTTCCGCTCTCTACGCTTGTGTGTGTAATTCGTTTCTGGATATAAGTGAAGGAGACTCCACCTGCTACGCTCATGTGTGTAATTCGTATTTCAATATATGTCAAGAAGCCTCCACTCGATACGCTCATGTGTGTATTTCGTAGCTGGATAAAAGTGAAGAACCCTCCACTAGCTACGCTTGTTTGTGTTTTTAGTACCTGGATATAAGTGAAGAAGCCTCTACTCGCTACGCTTGTGTGGTAATTTTGTATCTGGTGATAAGTAAAGAACCCTCCACTCGCTAAGCATGTGTTTGTATTTCGTACCTGGATATGAGTGAAGGAGACTCCACTCGCTACGCTCATGTGTGTATTTCGTATATGAATTTAAGTGAAGGAGACTCCACTCGCTACCCTCGTATGTGTATTACAAACCTGGATATAGGTGAAGAACCATCATTTCGCTACGCTCATCTGTGTATTTCGAATCTTGATATAAAATAAGGAGACTTAACTATCTCCGCTTGTGTGTGTATTTCGTACCTGGATTTAAGTAAAGAAGCCTCCATCCGCTATGCTTGTGTGTATTTCGTACTTGGTTATAAGAGAAGGAGACTTCACTCACTCCGTTTTTGTGTGATTTTGTACTAGGTTATAAGTAACGGAGACTCCACTCACTCCGCTTTTGTGTGTATTTTGTATCACGTATATAAGTGAAGGAGACTCCACTCGCCACGCTTTTGTTTGTATTTCGTACCTGGATATAATTGAACGAACCTCCACTCGCTACGCTTATGTGTGTAATTTGTATCTGGATATAAGTGAAGAATTCTCCAATTGCCACGCTTGTGTTTGAATTTCGTATGTGGATATAAGGTGATGGAGGCTCCACCCACTCCGTTTGTGTGTGTATTTCGTGCCTGGATATAAGTGAAGAAGCCTCTACTCGCTATGCTTGTTTGTGTGTTTCGTACCAGGATATAAGTGACGAACCCTCCACTCGCCAGGCACGTGTGTGTATTTTGTACTTGGATATAAGTGAAGGAGACTCTACTCATTCCGCTTGTGTGTGTATTTCGTATCCGGATATAAGTAAAGAAGCCTCTACTCGCTATGCTTGTTTGTGTGTTTCGTACCAGGATATAAGTGACGAACCCTCCACTCGCCAGGCACGTGTGTGTATTTTGTACTTGGATATAAGTGAAGGAGACTCTACTCGCTATGCTTGTTTGTGTGTTTCGTACCAGGATATAAGTGACGAACCCTCCACTCGCCAGGCACGTGTGTGTATTTTGTACTTGGATATAAGTGAAGGAGACTCTACTCATTCCGCTTGTGTGTGTATTTCGTATCCGGATATAAGTAAAGAAGCCTCTACTCGCTATGCTTGTTTGTGTATTTCGTACCAGGATATAAGTGACGAACCCTCCACTCGCCAGGCACGTGTGTGTATTTTGTACTTGGATATAAGTGAAGGAGACTCTACTCATTCCGCTTGTGTGTGTATTTCGTATCCGGATATAAGTAAAGAAGCCTCTACTCGCTATGCTTGTTTGTGTGTTTCGTACCAGGATATAAGTGACGAACCCTCCACTCGCCAGGCACGTGTGTGTATTTTGTACTTGGATATAAGTGAAGGAGACTCTACTCATTCCGCTTGTGTGTGTATTTCGTATCCGGATATAAGTAAAGAAGCCTCTACTCGCTATGCTTGTTTGTGTGTTTCGTACCAGGATATAAGTGACGAACCCTCCACTCGCCAGGCACGTGTGTGTATTTTGTACTTGGATATAAGTGAAGGAGACTCTACTCATTCCGCTTGTGTGTGTATTTCGTATCCGGATATAAGTAAAGAAGCCTCTACTCGCTATGCTTGTTTGTGTGTTTCGTACCAGGATATAAGTGACGAACCCTCCACTCGCCAGGCACGTGTGTGTATTTTGTACTTGGATATAAGTGAAGGAGACTCTACTCATTCCGCTTGTGTGTGTATTTCGTATCCGGATATAAGTAAAGAAGCCTCTACTCGCTATGCTTGTTTGTGTGTTTCGTACCAGGATATAAGTGACGAACCCTCCACTCGCCAGGCACGTGTGTGTATTTTGTACTTGGATATAAGTAAAGAAGCCTCTACTCGCTATGCTTGTTTGTGTGTTTCGTACCAGGATATAAGTGACGAACCCTCCACTCGCCAGGCACGTGTGTGTATTTCGTATCCGGATATAAGTAAAGAAGCCTCTACTCGCTATGCTTGTTTGTGTGTTTCGTACCAGGATATAAGTGACGAACCCTCCACTCGCCAGGCACGTGTGTGTATTTTGTACTTGGATATAAGTAAAGAAGCCTCTACTCGCTATGCTTGTTTGTGTGTTTCGTACCAGGATATAAGTGACGAACCCTCCACTCGCCAGGCACGTGTGTGTATTTTGTACTTGGATATAAGTAAAGAAGCCTCTACTCGCTATGCTTGTTTGTGTGTTTCGTACCAGGATATAAGTGACGAACCCTCCACTCGCCAGGCACGTGTGTGTATTTTGTACTTGGATATAAGTAAAGAAGCCTCTACTCGCTATGCTTGTTTGTGTGTTTCGTACCAGGATATAAGTGACGAACCCTCCACTCGCCAGGCACGTGTGTGTATTTTGTACTTGGATATAAGTAAAGAAGCCTCTACTCGCTATGCTTGTTTGTGTATTTCGTACCAGGATATAAGTGACGAACCCTCCACTCGCCAGGCACGTGTGTGTATTTTGTACTTGGATATAAGTAAAGAAGCCTCTACTCGCTATGCTTGTTTGTGTGTTTCGTACCAGGATATAAGTGACGAACCCTCCACTCGCCAGGCACGTGTGTGTATTTTGTACTTGGATATAAGTAAAGAAGCCTCTACTCGCTATGCTTGTTTGTGTATTTCGTACCAGGATATAAGTGACGAACCCTCCACTCGCCAGGCACGTGTGTGTATTTTGTACTTGGATATAAGTAAAGAAGCCTCTACTCGCTATGCTTGTTTGTGTATTTCGTACCAGGATATAAGTGACGAACCCTCCACTCGCCAGGCACGTGTGTGTATTTTGTACTTGGATATAAGTAAAGAAGCCTCTACTCGCTATGCTTGTTTGTGTGTTTCGTACCAGGATATAAGTGACGAACCCTCCACTCGCCAGGCACGTGTGTGTATTTTGTACTTGGATATAAGTAAAGAAGCCTCTACTCGCTATGCTTGTTTGTGTGTTTCGTACCAGGATATAAGTGACGAACCCTCCACTCGCCAGGCACGTGTGTGTATTTTGTACTTGGATATAAGTGAAGGAGACTCTACTCATTCCGCTTGTGTGTGTATTTCGTACCAGGATATAAGTGACGAACCCTCCACTCGCCAGGCACGTGTGTGTATTTTGTACTTGGATATAAGTAAAGAAGCCTCTACTCGCTATGCTTGTTTGTGTATTTCGTACCAGGATATAAGTGACGAACCCTCCACTCGCCAGGCACGTGTGTGTATTTTGTACTTGGATATAAGTAAAGAAGCCTCTACTCGCTATGCTTGTTTGTGTATTTCGTACCAGGATATAAGTGACGAACCCTCCACTCGCCAGGCACGTGTGTGTATTTTGTACTTGGATATAAGTAAAGAAGCCTCTACTCGCTATGCTTGTTTGTGTGTTTCGTACCAGGATATAAGTGACGAACCCTCCACTCGCCAGGCACGTGTGTGTATTTTGTACTTGGATATAAGTAAAGAAGCCTCTACTCGCTATGCTTGTTTGTGTATTTCGTACCAGGATATAAGTGACGAACCCTCCACTCGCCAGGCACGTGTGTGTATTTTGTACTTGGATATAAGTAAAGAAGCCTCTACTCGCTATGCTTGTTTGTGTATTTCGTACCAGGATATAAGTGACGAACCCTCCACTCGCCAGGCACGTGTGTGTATTTTGTACTTGGATATAAGTAAAGAAGCCTCTACTCGCTATGCTTGTTTGTGTATTTCGTACCAGGATATAAGTGACGAACCCTCCACTCGCCAGGCACGTGTGTGTATTTTGTACTTGGATATAAGTGAAGGAGACTCTACTCGCTATGCTTGTTTGTGTATTTCGTACCAGGATATAAGTGACGAACCCTCCACTCGCCAGGCACGTGTGTGTATTTTGTACTTGGATATAAGTAAAGAAGCCTCTACTCGCTATGCTTGTTTGTGTGTTTCGTACCAGGATATAAGTGACGAACCCTCCACTCGCCAGGCACGTGTGTGTATTTTGTACTTGGATATAAGTAAAGAAGCCTCTACTCGCTATGCTTGTTTGTGTATTTCGTACCAGGATATAAGTGACGAACCCTCCACTCGCCAGGCACGTGTGTGTATTTTGTACTTGGATATAAGTGAAGGAGACTCTACTCGCTATGCTTGTTTGTGTATTTCGTACCAGGATATAAGTGACGAACCCTCCACTCGCCAGGCACGTGTGTGTATTTTGTACTTGGATATAAGTGAAGGAGACTCTACTCATTCCGCTTGTGTGTGTATTTCGTATCCGGATATAAGTGTATATTTCAATTTGGGCTCAAGTTTTTAGTTGTTTTCTGCCTAAATTTGTCGCTCCTTATGTGGCCCATGCTTAAATCTTATACTGTACTTATGTGTAAAAGACTTTTATAGTTATATAGTTATTTTACATTTTTTTTCATAGAAGAAATTTATATAATTAGAGCCTAAATTTGTTTCATCTGCTTTATTAACTGAAGTTAAATCCCAAACTGGCATTTTTGAGAATAGTTTGAGCAAAATCTTTGTGTCAAACAATTTCCTAAACTTTGGAAACAGATTCAGCAAAAAATGAAAAAGATTAGGAAATATGAGAAATAATACAAAATTTATTCAAGCAATACAGTTTAGTGGATGAACAAAAAGACTACAAATATAATAAAAAAATATTTTTTGATGCCAAAGACTTTTTTAGATGTACCATATTATCAACAACAAATCTTAAAATTAATTTTTGTTATCATAAAAATATTTCTATATCACATTTTGTTTTTGTGAGAAAATATATCTGCCAAATACAAAATTTGTGAAGTCTTTGGCTCTCAATACAGATATATTCACGAAAATCTCAAAACTGATTATTAACTGCCACAACACTTTCTCCTCTCTAGGTGAGAAAATAAAAAGGACCTCTGATGGATTCATTTGTCTCCGTAACTAGTCCCTACAGCAGGCTTTTTTTATGTTTATATTAAAATCAACATTTTTGATAATTTGTTACTTGCTAGACATTTGCTGCATTCCTAAATCATGTCTTCTTCGCTTCAAGCTAGTATGCGACTCACTACAGGTTAACCTCTTAATAGTTTGTATTTAAATTATTGGTTATGAATAATTAAAATGCATATTCTCTTTTTAAATTTGTCATTGATTTATCAGATTTCAAAATTATTTGTGTATTATTAATAGATGGTTCTATAGATGAAGTATAGTTTAAAATAAACACCGTGCTTATTCCATAAAGTGTTATACTTTCTTGAAAAAAATGAACAAAAGAAGTGTTTTCTTAAAGTATAAACACATTTTGTTTCCGACTTGCTCTACTACAATCTACCAACTTTATGCTCTATCACAATCTCCCCAAGCAAGTTTGTTTTAAGAATTGTTTGCAGATGCAAATTCAGTCTGAAAAAAAAAGTGGCTGCTGCTGTAGATATTAAATGTAAATATGTTCCCGTCATGACATCACATAATATGCCAACAGGAAATATTATAGTTAGTTCACTTGAATATTCTTAAAGTTATCAGAATGTACGTGATACACTTTTAAAGAATTTTAAATTATTAAGGTACCGGTATTCAATAAATTTATTTTGAGCTTGAATTGTGAGATATTAGATAAGAAAAAAAAACTCCAACACAAAATCTCACAAAAATTACGTTTATTTAATCAAACGCGTTTCAACGACAATGTCACCATCCTCAGTGATACAATAACAAAATTATAACTTCATATTAAATTAAATTAAAGTTATAATTTTTTTGTTGTAGCTTATGTATCACTGAGAATGGTGACTTTGTCATTGAAACTCGTTTGATTAAATAAACGTAATGTTTATGAGATTTTGAGTTCGAGTTTTTTTTTCTAAGGTATTGTACTGTATTTTTATCAAGCTATAAAATAATATTATGTTTAACTATTTTATATTTTAAATAATTCATTATTATAAACTATAAAATAAAATTTACTAGACTGATAGATATTTTTTGCATTGTCTCCCTCACACATTAGTGTAGAACTATCATGGTATATAAATAGTATTTAAAGAAAAAGTTTTTTAATTCCAAAAAAATAAAAATAGATTTTCATCACACTTTATTGAAATTAATAATTTTCAATTGTAGATGTGAATATTGAAAGTGATATATTCCCGGTTTAGTCTAGGAAAGACAGGTGGAGATATTTCCCATACTGCTATGTAATTATGCATTCTAACACCAGTTCCGCTAGTAGCATGTTACTTCTATTAGTAGTAGTTATGTATTTGAAATCATCTGTTCTTATTAATTTATCTAGCAGCATAAACGTAAAAACATTGCAAGAACTATTGTTGTCATTATTTTATGAGAAATATCACTGAGCAATCCTGATAATATCTCTGACGAAGATTTAAATGATCCATTGCAATTATCATATAGTTTATTAAGAAAAATAGCGGAAGCTACTAATCATCTGCTCCATGTCCTCTACACATAAATGGTAAGAGACTTTAGGTTTCATATAGAAATGGAAGATGTTATGCTCCAAATGTTGGTGTCCACACCATGAGTTCAGTCACAGGGAGCTAATTGGTCACTCTCTCAGAAGATCCTCAGTTAGTAGAAGGAGAAGGAGATTTTTTGCTATCCCTAAGAAGACATGGGGGTTGAAAATCCACAACTGTAGCAGAAGAGTATATAGACGAATCAGTGGTAAGAAAAGTAGAGGTGTCTCAAAAACTGTTCAAAAATGTCAGTTGCACGAGTACTAGCAACAAAGCAGGTGAAAGTAATGCAATGGAAACTCTTAACAGTCACAAACAATTCAGATCCTACAGAATAAATTGCATAACAAAGGTATAGACATAAGTAATTATAACACTGCAATATTAATATAAATTTTTATTCATAAGGAAATTGTCAATAAATAAATGAAGTTTGAAATGCACAAATTATAATCTTTAATGTTTGTAAATGTTTGGTTATAAAGTTATACTTTTTTGGGGTAATTACATTACGTGATAAATTATACTTATTTTATTATTATTTACAGTATGGTGAAAAGTATCGTTTATAACTCATACTTAAAGTGTTATTACGGTCCATGATTGAATATCCGTGCTCGGCTATCTCCTTGCACGGATAACAAGATATTGTACCGGAAAAGACCATTTCGGTACCAGTGTTGAAAATATATACTATTATAAATGTGTTAGGATATATCAGCTGTGAAGTCAGTCAATGGCTTCTGGTACAGTGCGACCATGAAAAACCTTGTCCATGTATAAAATTGTTTTTATTTGTGAAACATTCTTGTATCTTTTTGTTGTGACCATGGTTATCAATAAAGACAACCTTGGAATCCTCTTTGTCAGCTTTAACAATTTGAATATTATTATTCGATAATATATTATTGATACTTTAATAAGCAATTCAATTTTGTTTGTATGAGAGCTGAGAGTTGCTTCATTTGTTGGAAAATTTTGAAACTATGCATGGGCAGTAGTATTAGTGGAATCATATAGCTAATTAATGCTTATAGGTTTTCTGCTTCCCCGTACTTTATGAAACTAGCTCTATATTGTAAAACGGCCTGCAATAAGTGTGTTTTTGGGGGTTTTACTAGTAGTTGATGCTGTCAACTCATATATATATATATAGGTATTTACCTACGAGTTTAAATTAGACTCTAACCAATTTTTTTCTTCAAAAATTATCGATTAAAGATTTTATGTATGGATAGGTAATTGAATTTCCTTAAAAAAAGAAGAAAAAAGACCAATTTTAAGAGACTTTTATATAAAATATTTCCTTAAACGTCCCATGTTTTTCTTTTTTAAACCTTCAATATCTTCACTATTCGTAAACTTACAAATTCAAAAAAATATCGTTGAAGATACAAAAAAAGTATATTTTTGTCTAAAAATAATTTGTTTATAAGAAATTGCAGTCATTTTAAATCGTAAAATTTCTTCGAAATATTTAATCATTTCCGGTATGTTAAAATTGTTTAGTTTCCACGTAGGTGATATTGTTTACTAGCAGAAGAATGTTCACTATAATGTGTTGAAAGATGAAAAGGGGTAAAAATATTGGGATTACGGGGAGGATATAAGGACCCTTAAAATATGCTGACAAGAAATCAACGTTTCTTACGGTCTGCTATAAAAGCTGAGCAATCTATCACAATGTTGGTTCAACCAAGCCATAAATTAATTAAAATTCGAACTTCGATGAACTCGTGAACATTGCACAGAAATTGTTTTAAGCTAAAATAAAATAAGGAAGAAGGTATTTAAATGTTTTTTGTTATTTTGATGTTATGGGGTTAACAATTTTACTTTTGATCTTTGATAAACAATTTATTGAAAATTGAAACACGATCACCAATTGAATTTACCATTCTATTTTTTTGTAGTTAACGAACTAGTAGTTAATTTCTTCATTTGTTCAATGCTTCTCATACCTTGTGGGCGTTTATAAATATATTATTATTTAACAAAACATTATGTCAAGTTGTTGGAATGGTGGACATTTTACCGTCTCTATGTTTATTGTAGCCAAACAAATAAGCTTAACGGCCAATTATATATATATATATATATATATATATATATATATATATATATATATAATATATATATATATATAGATACGCAACTGTACCCTTTCTGAGGACTGTCCTATTCTGATGACCAACTCTTCAGAAAGGGGTCGGTTTTGTATAAATCCTCAGAAATGGGATATGTGTACAGGCTTGCAACGCACCTCCGTTTTTCATTTCTTTAATGTTACTTACTCCTGTCATTAATTTCAGTCAAAAAATAATTAGGAATTTTAATATCTATATTTTTTGTTATTACAAGAACGATAAGTATGTCTTCAATTAAAGTATATACTATTAGCCTGATAAATGTACACTTTTAACATAGAATTTATTTTTATAATGGATTAAAATTAGGATTTAAGTAGTTAAAAGTGTATTGAGGGCGGCAACCACCCTTATATACATTAATATGGCCGGCGGCAACCACCCTTATATACATTGAATTTTACGCGAGTTTTCTGGTTTATTACTGTTTTTATTTTACTTAGATACAACATTATGATGAATCAAATTTCACAGTCTTATCTCATTTGTTTACATTTGCTATCTGATAATGTAATTAGTTTTTAATTGCACAGTGTTCCAAAAAAAAAATTTTTTTTAATACAAAAAATGATTTTATTTTGTGTACAATCCAAAACTAAGAAAAACTACAAGCTGTACTAAAACTGTTTATATTTAACAACGTAAACCATAGAAGACTACGGAAAGTATGTGTTTATGTTCAAAATGTCCACCAAGAGCTACTTGACAATGTTCCAAACGAGTATAAACCGCATGTATTGCTTTACTTTTAATTTCATCTCTAATTTTCTGTATTGCTAGTCGTATTTTTCTTTCAGGTTTCAGATTCGTAGGTCTATTATAGTAAACGTTTATTTTCAAATAGCCACAAAGGAAATAAACTAAAGGATTTCAATCTGGAGATCTAGAGCGTCGTTCGATGGCCAATTCGCCCAATACATCTGTTGGGTAAAAGCTGGTGTAATTTTGCAATACTAGGGAATAATGAATGAGAATTCAGAACCTTTGGACTAAGAGTTAAAAACCAATTCACTTTGGAGTAGAAATAATTAATTCACCAAAATAATTCTATAAAAAATAATTTTAGGAACACTCTGTGAAGAAAATTTATATATTTAGTTACTTTATCAGATAGCAAATGTAAACAGCTTTCAAAAGAGATGTCACATGAATGTTTTTCTTGTGTTATGGCCGAGTTAATGAGATAAGACTGTGTAATGGGGAAAAGAATGTGGACTTTTTAGGAGTAATTGAAGGGGAAACATTAATATCGTTATTTAAAAAAACGGGGGAAAAACGTTTAATATTTTTCGGAATACCCTGTATATGGAACCTAAGATTTGGCACTCCCTATAGATAGACCCAACCAAGAGCTTTCCATTAATGTGTCTATTACCTTCCTACGCCAATTAGAAGCTGATATGTATTCCAATGCGCGATTTTTGAGACAGACTCTGTAGGCCTACATACGACAGACTCCAAACATTTTTTTAGATTCAAAACGGATTTATCAGTAAATTTTATTTTTTCACCTTCATCATAACTTGCTCTGTAAAAAAGGGTAAAGAGGTAAACTAAAATCGTTTCAACGTACAAACACGCGGTCAGTTCGCGTTTTCCGTTTGTAGCCCTACCTTTTGTGGTAACGTCACGGAAGTTACCACGGTGTTTCTGTAATGCGCGGAGATAATTTAGGGGGTGCTTATAAGGGTTTAAATTTAAAAGAAGTTCCTATAAACACATATTAGGTAACGCTTCTTTTACCAACTATCCGCCATTTTGTATTTTTGTTACTAAATAATTATTTATATCTCTAGAACAGTACGACCAATTGAGTAGTAATTTTGCACGATACTCATCAATATGCTCTAGTTTGAAAAAAAAAAATAATCTGTTTAACACCCATATTTTATGCTTGTATAACTAATAAGGACAGAAAAGTTTTAGGGTTAATCCACAGCATGGCAAACATACCTTAAACCATTTAGCTAGTTATAAATTGCCTTAAAGTAATCCGTTTCATAATGACGGTAATTTAAAATATATCTAGGCCTACATTAAAATTAGTTCCTATTATTTATCGATTTTATAAATAATAAATATTTCACATTCATTGTGAATATAAGTAACATAAACATAAATAGTGAGTACCTGTAATAAAAGAATAGTCTGACACAGCCATATTAAAAAATAACCGTAAAATTAAATATATTCAAATACATATCGTTTCATAGTGCTACAACTATAAAAAAATAAATTTTGATATTAAGAGAGAGGAAGGTAACCTATAAAGAAAAGATATGATAAGGAAGACATTGTGAACCTAAAATAAGAGTGTAAACAAAGACCAACTCCCATAACGCATAAACCGCAATTTTTGTAGATGTCGACCAACAAGTTTTGTTCGGGACTCTTGAGAAAAATTAGATCAAAATCATTTGAACCGATAAGTCAAAACTCGCATGAACTTTTAGGCTCCAATCTCAACAATTTTCAAGGTATCAACTTCAACTTTGGTTTTCTAATAAAACATAAACAAGTTAATGTATATACAAAGTTTTAAGCAAATAGAAAAAAATAGTTGAAAGTAAGAATTGGTATATGCACGGATTTTCCCGTCGGTACTACACAAAATTTTATCATTCCCAAAATTTTGAGATATTTAATCCAACCTTGGAATGCAAGTTACTCTGCATGTGTACCTAGTTTCAAGTCATATTAAATTTTTATTTTTTAATGGAACAAAAACCATAAATACACAGATATCCAATCTAACATGGAGATAATACACTTTTGCAAAAAAAAAATAAGTACATGGATTCCGTAGAAGAGTTCGAGATCTATAAAGGTGTAAAAATAGATTCATCTAATATCCCCAATGACAAACTATCCTTTAAATCAAATCTAATTTATGATGTCGTAAGCATCTAGACAGACAGCATGATAAACAAACGTCATACTAGACCACCACGATAGATAACAGAGAAGGCAGGGAGTATCTGTGAATACAGCAATAATTCCGCAGTTTAGATTTGCCGGGTATTGGCCATGCACGCGATATTTTGGCCAAAATAACTGTTTGTGCTGTTAACGGTTTTACGTTGTGTTGTGTTTTTAGTGTTTTATTGTTATGTGACGACCTCTAATAAGTGATTTGACCATTTTGTGCGGCCTGATGATGGAAACCTAGTGTAGTGTAGTGTAGTGTAGAGATGGAAACCGCGATAGCCTTTATGTCTTGAGGTGAGTAATTAGATACAAGACAATATACTATAGAATATAATTCTTTCATAGGCCTATACTCATAATCACTTTAATGACGGTGGTCAAGGTTCATTTTGGTTTTTTGTCAACTATTCCAGAACGGTAATACTTTTTCCTCGTAATTTTGAAAACGAAATTGGGCCATTAATCTTAGCATAATTTTAAAATTTGAACTAAACCGTGTTTGATAAATCACGCGTTTTATATCAATCCCAAGACCAATGGTTTTTCGTTATTTCCCATAACCGATACCGATTAACGATTTCCGATAACACATGAACCGGAATTTCTGTAGATGTCGACCAATACGTTTTGTTTTGGCCTCTTGAGAAAATTTTCATCAAAATCATTTGAGCCTGCCTTTGAGAAAACTGTAAATTTGCGGTGGGTATTAGGAAACTGCATGAATTTATAGGCTCCAATTTCAACAATTTTCAAGGTATCGACTTCAATTTTGGTTTTATAATAAAACATATACTAGTTAACCTAAAATTTTGAGATATTTACTACAACCTTGCAATACAAGTCATATCTTAAATATGTTTTTAATTGAACCGGAAGAATCATTTTTATTTTCAGTACCAGGGGTATATTTAGCGCTAATTACTGGCTTTAATGTATAATATTTTCTCTATGGGTTGTCAAAACTCGGTACACTAATAATAATACACTTACCAATAAATATGTATACCTATTTTCAGTTGTTACCATGGGCATTTTCTAAAATAGATATTGTAATGCGTTCGGATAGTGCCGTCGGTAATGCAACAATTCAAGCAGTGATTAGCTCTATTTTAAAAATATTGATAATATCGACTTGAAATTCGGTACACAAGTGGAGAATGCTTGTGAATTACTATACTAGTTTTTGAGACGATATTACAAAAATTGTTGAAACTGAGTATGTCGAATTTGGAAAATATTAAAACTGGACCTGATGCATGTATGCAAAAAAAAACCAAAAAAATATTCAAATTATTTTCATGGTAGTAGAATATCGAAAAGATATCCAGCTAAAAATGTTAAGTAGACTTTAAAAAAATCTTCTTTTTTTTTATTAAATAACAATTCTCTATTTCTGTATAAATAAAAAATGGCTTCTCAACAAAAATTTAATTACTCAAAAGTGTTACTCAGAAACACAACAAAATATAATTATTGTTTAAACATAAAAGTCCAACATTTTAAAATAACCAGTAGTTCCTGTCCAAAGAAGTCAAAATAGCAGATTTAATATAAAATTTAAATAATTATTTTAAAATATTGAAATTATTCTTATAGAGCCATAAAAACTTCAACGGATTTGTTAAATTGTCAAAAATCGTTGTTTACACATAAAAACGTACTTTAAAATGTTAGAAAAGGTAAGTTTTTCCACACAAAAACTGGAAGTCAGGACGGACCCAAAGAGAGCAATAAAATCAAACTTTGTAAAAATTCATGTTTTCAAGTAGAATGCAGTATTTAATTAATTGATATATTGCAATTATCCCTCAGTCCCAAATGTGTAAACATAGTATGTAATGTAAACAATCTATTTTGTATTTTTTATAAAATCGTTAAAATTAATCCCAATGTTAAACTTTTGTTTTAGGTTAAAATACATTTTTAAATATTATATTTGTGACGATTAAAATGTTTTAAGAATAGTTAACACAAAGTATCTAAAATAATCCTAAAAATAAAAACACGTTCAATATTCTCGTTTCTCAAATAAAATTCACATGCGCGTTCGCGCCGACGAGCGTTCACACACACACACACACACACACACACACACACACACACACACACACACACACACTCTAAAATCATACTTAAAATAATACCAGGTGAACCAAAAGTCTAAATACCTCTAAATATTTCGCAGGAGAGTAATATTATCATATACAAATTCCAAGGCTATTTATTATGATAAAACTATTTAAAAACATGTTCCAAATTTTTACCATCCGTCTTGAATTAACTGATATGTTCTAAATGGAAAGGTGGTAGTGTGATACTTTTTTTTCAACTAGGAGGATTACAATGGTGAAAGCTGATTTTTATTATATTCTGTTTACCAACCAGGTAACCAGTGAGTATGCCTTACTACCAGCTCGAATGTGTAGGCACCTTAACACTAAGAAATAATAAAAAAAATAACATTGAAACATATTTGTTGAATATTGCAAGCATCCAATACACAGTACAGTACTTTGAAATTAATAAGAAACTAAACAAAGGTTTTAATTTTTCGTTAAATAACACCTAAGCCAACTTGTAGTTAGATTAATTGGATTAGATCACACTGGTGTGCAAGAGACAAAAGAACCAGAAAGGCCAAAAATAAAATTATAAGTTCAACCACAGAGTAAAGTTCTTGGCTAAATATATAGACATTTTAAAATATAATTTAACTAAATAATTATTTCTTGATTTGATAAATTACTAATCCACAAGTATTTTGAACCTCTTCCATTGTTATGCTAGCCAGTACAACAGGTCTCGGAATGTATGATCTAACGAACAACTACTACCATTCAGCAAACATTCAGTGGGATCTCTATTCTGCGGGTGTGATACTAAGTTGACGGAAAACATTATCAAAACCGTATATTTATGAACAAAAAGGTTTTATGCTACTTCATTAGCACTGTTTTACTAAATTGAACGAAGTCTGTATTTGAAATAATTTTAAAGAAAGTATTTATGAGCACAAATAATTATGTTACTCAATTAGTACTTTGTTAGTATATTAAACTATAATGGTATTTTAAAGGTATTTAGAAGCAGATTATAAAAGTTATTTTTAACAGATTGTAACAGATTATGAAAGTTATTTACCTTAATTTGAAAATTAAATTTAAAACTGGTTCTATTAAAATCCGTCTGTAGTAGGAAGCAAATAACATTAACATGATAAATATATTTCATAATAAAATTAATATCATGACAGAAAAAAAACTAACACAAATATTATAATAATAACAATTTCATAAATTAATTAATAAATAATTGATAAAAATTGAACAATATTTTTACTAACGTTCTATCATTCTAATGTTTTCACTTTGATTGTAACATAGGCCAATGTATGTAATATGCTGCTTTCTGTGTACCATTATATTTTTATTGAAACCTGAAAATAAATCATTCATATTTGGTTTCGCCATTCCGACTATTGATAATTTATTATAATTATGACTTACCGTCAACAATAGTCTAGTTTTTTATTTTTAATGGCGAAACCAAATATGAATGAAGTATCAGCAAGTCAAGCTAAACTCGCCTATAAGTATAGAAATACTAAATTTAAAATACAAAACATAATACAGGACATTAAGTTTAACAACAAATGTATTTCTAATGCAATAATTAAGGATTAAGATTAACAAATCACAATTTCAATAATTATATACTGACGATGTACAGCTATATTAAAGAAATTAAAAAACTTATTTAACTCTAATTGTGAAAGAAAATTATAGATTATAAAATAGTATTGAGTTATGTTTTCTCAAGAATAGTGAAGGGATTGAAAATAATTGTTATTACTTGTTTTTACATATGAACACTGAAATATTAACATTTTGTTATTGAAGTGTTTTCTTACCATTCTTTAAAGTAAATAAAATAATTTCTTTTCTTGTCCCTGAAAATTGAGTTATTTATTGTTTAATTTTGCCATTGTAATTAAGAGTGATTTCTAGAAGTATAATTAATTAGTGAGATATAGTTTTATTTATTGTAACTTCTTTCTTTATTTTTACCAATAGAACACACCCTAGAAGTGTTTTTACAAAACTCCTAAGACACTCTGTATAATATGAGTGCAAGTTTCTATTTATTTTAATACTCCGGATCGGTAATTCTCAGTAAATTGGGTGCTGAGATGTCTCGTAATTGTATAAGACATTTAAGGCTCTGCAATACATAAAATTCCGGGAGCATTCTCGCCCAAAAGAACAATGTTAATATTTTTATGCTGACATTTTTAAGAACAGTTGTTTAGGTATTAGAAAATTCGTATTAGGTTTTTGAAAAATCGTTATACTATATTTAAAAGAAAGGGAAAGATTCTTCACTTTTTGTGGTTCTATTTGTTTCCCCAGAAAAAATTATAAAACAAGAAAATATATTTCCCCCCTGACATTTAAGATGAGCCATCAACGATAATAATTCTGTGTTAATAAATGGCAGCGTTATAACTGTTCTTATTTAACACTGTTTAACATTATTCTAACGGGTGATATGTTAATTCAGATCTATGCACTGCAGACCCTTAACAATAAACACCAAAACAGATCAGAAACATTTACACATAGTTGGGCAAATAACAGTTATTAGTCCCATGGTCTATACTATTGCATACACCCTTGGCCTAATCACTATTTTTCACCTCAACTAAGTATATAAGTTGGTTTCATACTGAATGATGTGGTATATTAACCAACAATCCTATTAGTCTATGCTCTTTACACCTTTAGCCAAGATTAGTCTTCGCCCATTGTTCAACAAAAACTGTTGTCCGTTTGGCCAGATTTATCAAACACTCACTGGTCTAAATTGAGCATACACTCAGTGGCCTGTTGATTACATACCCTTACATGTAGTGTTATACATGAAATAGTAGAGATTAAACCTTTTTGTAATTAAAAAAAAGATAATTTTATAGCTATTAAAATAATCTTTTTCATTCATGCACCTATATGTTTATACACATTGTAATAATAATGTACAGCATAACACAAACATTTGATAGTTACCTATGAAAAACGCATGTAAAACAAAAACATTTAAGAGAAACAAGTTATATCATTCGCTACCAATGTGGCATTTTTTAACAAATTATGTTTTGTCATTATTTTGGCCAGTGATAAACATAAATAAATTATAATATAATAAATTTATATGTACTGTATAAATATTTTTTAAGTATTATTTAAAGTGCACATAACATCCGAATATATAATGTGAATACATTTTACAACAAAATAAATAACACATCAACTTTAAACAGCTGGAAATATTTAATTAATTCAGTCCAACAAGTTCCCCTCGGTTGACTTTATCAATTAATTTTTTTAGAATTTTTATTTTCTTAAGTTTACGGCGAGCAGCACTTGTTCGGCCGGCCTTTTGGTCCATCGATTTCATTTCTTTTAAAATGTTCAGTTCTGAGTAAATTTGACTTCTGGTTACACTTGGATCACCTGTTAATGAGACAAACAGCTTTAGTAATTTAAGACTGCAACCAAATTTACTGGTTGAAATGACTAACTTATAGCTGATAAAAACAGGAAATAGGCTATATTTATTCTCTATCCAACTATGTCATTTAACAAAATATACAAAATAAACCCATGATAATGTTGAAATTTCAATCAATCAATGATGTTACATTGATATTATGCCAGTGTTTATTTCTAAGTTAGGTAACGATAGATTTGTACTTACTGTATTACCTCAAATAAGAGTAAATAAGATGATTTAAAACAATAAAAAAATAGAAAGTTGAGCTAAAATAACCCTGTCATAAATAACAACTTTAATGAAAGTTCATTAATCAATTTACCAGTTTAAAAAAAAAATGGGTTGCTTCATTCTTAGAATTTGTCAATTGCATTGACTGAACACATTAGTAAAGTTACAAAGAGAAGAATCAAAAATTGTTTTGCTAAGAAAAAAGGTAAAAAAAAGGGGGGAAATAGCCAATTCTGATATAAAATAAATATTACATTGATAAATGTAAGATATTTTTGCGATTACACAAGTAAAATCTTATATCAGTTTTTTTTTTTAAATTTAAACTGTAAAAAGTCTAAAATAATTGATATATATGTATATAAATATTTTGATATGTTCATTATTTATCTTACCAGCTAAAATATGTTGGGTTGTTTCATTCTCAGAGTTTGGCAATTGGATTAACTGAACATTAGCCAAATCATAAAGAGGAGAATCTAAAATGCTTCTTGCTATTTGTCTACAATTTTCTAGATCATTGCAGCTTACAGATTAAAAAAAAAACAATCAATGTAGGTACTTAGTTATTAGACAACACAAACCTTTCTTGTATTATGTCTGGCTTGTACTTGGACGGGCCGGACATATACTCTGCATTATTAAAGATATTTTTCAAAAGATAATACCGTTGCTCTTTTCTGCTATGGTTACATTAGACCGGTATGGGCAAAAGGAAACAAAAGGTGTGAGATGGGATGGACGCGATTTCGGTGGAGCCACATGGCCCCCACAAGGGTGGGGCTGGTGCAACTCTGGTCACAAGGCCCGGGACCCCGGGTGGGGAGCCCTGGCCTAGCCCTGTTTTAATTTTTTTTAAATATTTATTGCAGAATATTTTACAGCGGATTATAGATTAAAAATTCAAATATATAATTATTACAAAGTCAAAGTTTAGTAAAATAATATTAATTCTAGATTATTAATGATTTTAGTGAAAAGAAAGCTACGATTAAATAGACTATCAAACATCAAAGTAAGTTTTCTGTTATAAGAGTATTAAACACTTCAAAACATTTTAATAGTTTAGCTCCTAACTTTTTAATAATCTTATTATTTTGTCAACTTGAATTTTAATCTTGGTCAGTAAAGGAAATCAATCTCAAAATGGAAATGTACTTTCAGTAAAATAAAAGTGAATGATTTACTTTAATTTATGTTTGCAATAATTTTGTCAATAAAGTTTGTTTTTTAGATTGAACTGATAGGCTTAATTATTCCTTATTATCAATTATCAGTTTAAATAAAATTTGCAAAGAGTTAAAAATTACCATGTAATTTTTGAAACATAGAATAGCACGCGAACATAGGTGGGGGGGCTGATCCTGGTTACAGGGCCGGCAATCGAATGTGGAGCCAAACAAGAAGTGATAAATTTAAAAAATAATATTTTTGCAATAAATTATTGTTTTGCTTTGTCAAAATCTAATAATTTTAATTCTTACCTGATGACATTCTAGCCGTGGAGATTTCGTATGTTTCGGTGAAGATGGATTTTCATCATAAGATGTGTCTTGAAAAAGGCGTCGTGTGCAGGTTCCTTGTAAAAAGAAAAGACTTAGTGTAGTAAAATATATTTTAATTTAGGAAGTATTAAAAGCTAGGCTGTCGACAAATTGTACAAACACAACTAACCATTTATTAAATAGAGCAATAAATACGAATTCCACTTTTAGCATCATATGGTGCTTTCCATCAGGGTCACGGGCAATTTAAATGCCAAGTGATGCTGTATCATTTTTTATGATAAAATAATATTATGTAGGCCTACGAGTAATTATTGAAACAAAATTTCAGTTTAAATCAAAACTTATACCCGATTCAACCGTCACTGAACGCTTTATAATAAAGCTTTACATAGTATAAACATTTTCCAACACGAAAAGGAACTACTTTTATACTGACGGTTTAAATGATTTGATTGATTTTATAAATATCAAAAGGTTTAAGGATAACGTATATTGTCTAACTTACAAAAAATTCGAGTTAACCATTTGGCGATTAGAAACATTAAGTCTATTTGTTTTATTTTCTCGTAGTGAAATTAATAAGTTAGAAAAAAAGCTTTATTATATTTTCATAATTTTTTACTGTCTTTTTCCCAAAACATTTATCATGCCTAAAAGTCTAAAAAAATGTTAAAAAGGGTTGGGTTACATTAATTTCTTTAAAAAATTATCAAAACTCGTAATCAAACTTCAATTATCTAGTCTATATGTACACAAATCAAATTACTACAAAAAAAAATAATAATAATAAGTAAAAAAACTTTAAGCTATGCAATTTGTAACAAATTTTAATTTTGCAGTGTCCATAGATCTTATTTGAAATGATTGAACAACATCGTCAGAGATATTAGGATTGAAAAGAAGGGGGTGAAATATGTAAACATGAAAGATATAATAATACAAATATATTAGGCTAAACACTACATCTAAAGCAATTGAAAATATTTCTTACCCTTTTTAGGGTTATGTTCCTTTGTACCCTTTTTAGACAGGCAGAAAATATTCAAGGAAAAACGGAACAAATGAAAATGGCAACTGTTAACATGTAACGAATACAAAACTAGTCGATAGTCCCATCACTAAACATAAACAAATTTACACACTTTCACGGTCAAGATCAAACAGTAGCTAGAAAAAAGGCCGCGTTATTAGTTCACACGTGCCAACCCCTGTCGTGAGATTTATAAATGGTTAATAATCTCTGGTTAAACAAAAATATTTCATTAATATCAGTATGTCAAAATATATCTTGCATACTACTCTAAAATATATTTTTTTAATTTTTTTAATTTTATTTTTTTTATTAGATAGGTTTATTTCAAATAAAAATTATTATTAATACATTAAAAAAAAATCAAGATACCTTACTTAATTAATAACTGATTAAAGAACGAGAATAATTTAGGAGATAATAGCTATATTATATATTATTTTACTTACCTAGTAACGTATTACCTCTTCTAACTCTTCTACTGGCAAAACTAATCAGCAAAGCTATAAACAGCACTTTTTTATTGGGTACGTTAAGAGTAGGGCTAAAGTTGTTTTCAGAGGAAAAGATATGTCTAAAAAAAGTTCTAAAATAATTTGTTTAAAGGCTACAAAATTTGTTAATATTAAAGTAACGTTTTAATTGTTCACTTTCTTCAATAATTGACACAATCACAAAATGATGATTAATTAGTAAAGGCGCAATTCCACTAAGGCACTGTAACTGAGTCACTGCACAACTTTACTGTGAGTCAAGCCATTGAATACTTAGGAAGTACGGCTGGAGCTCGGCTCTACCTGCGAGAGACTAAGAATCTTCTGGACCGGAAGCTAACCTTCCGGTCCATATGTTAGAACTACAAAAATAAAACGAAAATGTTATATTGCTAGTCTACAGTAATTTGTTTGGGATACCGATGAACTACCGGTAACAGAAATACAACACGGGGGGGGATTAGGAAATAGGAGATACAAAATTATAGTTTATTCCCACGTTCTAATAATAGAACGGCCCAACGATTCCTAAAATTTGGAGAGTGAATCGCTCTCCCACTCTCAGTTATTCTCTCTCTCTCTCTCTCTCTCTCTCTCTCTCTCTCTCTCTCTCTCTCTCTCTCTCTCTCTCTCTCTCTCTCTCTCTCTCTCTCTCTCTCTCTCTCTCTCTCTCTCTCTCTCCCTCTCTCGCAAGCAAGCACACTCAAAAAATCAACGTTTTCAGAATATCTTTCCGATCATGAATCAAATTACTTCTTTCCATAAACAATACGTTTGCCAAATTTAGTCATAATCGGTCAAAAACTATGAAGAATGAAAAATACTCGTAGACGAAAAATCGGTTAAAAATAAGCAAACATTTGATAAAATCAAAAGAAATTGCCATCCAATATAATATTTTTAACCAGGGAACTTATTAATTTATAAAAATAACAATGGTTTTACCACATTTGCTAGGAATTTAACAATAAACATACGAGGTAGAATGAAAATGATGAAAAATTGGCCAAAAACAGAATAGAAAACAATCTTCCGATTACTCGGTTTTCTTGTGACAACAACAATTGGCTAATTATTGACGAGTCAAATATTATCCATTTCTACTCCTTCCTTCCGTTCTAATGGTAGCTCACTGCCAGGCAGTATAGACTGTAGAGTATAACCGTTTACATAAGTTAAAAACATAAAACGTTTTATAAATGTTTTGTATCTTTTTTTAATGAATAATGTTTATCCCCTACTAACGGGGATTCTAACCGAAATTAGTATTTTAATTAAATAGTAGGTTTTCAATTACATTATTGTTTGTATGTAATCATATTTTTGAAAGAAATATATTTCAGAAACAGTTTACAAGTGTAGCCTACTTTCATAAGTTAGGTGTTTTATTTTCGATACTTTGGCGCACCTATATGTTTAAAAAAAAATTGAGTTGGAATATTGCAAACAGTATTGAAAGTAGTGCCTTTTACCTGTAAACCGTGGCGGATCCAGTGAGGGGCGATTGGATGGATCGCGCCCCCCCCCGTTAGCAAAAAAAAAGTTAATATAGAAATTACAAGTAAGTAAAGTAAAATACGACTATGCTGCAATACTGTATACAAGGAAAACTAAAGACGTTCTAAAGTCGGTAGTATATTGTCAAATGAGGTACTCAGTGATCAGTGCCGGATCTACAAATTGAGGGCCTCCAGCAAAATTTCTCCAAGGGCCCCTTGAGCAGACATGGATAGAGGGAAGGAGGGAACCGTACACAATTTAAGTGTAAAACGTTTAGAAATTAACACTTAATCTCTTTTCTTACACTTAATTAAATTATAACTTTTGTGTTAAAAACCTTTTCTGCCACTGCTTGAACTCAATATTTTATATATATTTTTTTTATTTTAGCCTCATTTATTTTTTGAGTAGAGGACCTTTGGGCCCCCTAAGGGCCCGCCCCCCGAATTGCGGGGTTTCGGGGTTCCTAGATCCGGCCATGTCAGTGATGAAAGCTTATTTGCGAAATAGCGCTAAGGTACAGAGGTAGGCCAGCTAGTGGCTAACCTGATATTCGTAGACATAGAGACGTAGGCCTACGAAAACGTCACGGAAGGTCGACGGCGCCGGTGGCGATAAGGCGGTCTGTTTGTGTTGAGTTGATTGAGTGACAGTACTTTTGTAGGCTTACATGTTCAGTGTTATGTTTCTTATATGATAACGTTTGTTTAGTTTGAGCATTAGACTGTCGTGCCTCATGATAGATGAATTAATTGTTGATTAGATAATACTTGACCATAATACTATGTAATCAATTTCGGGCACAAATCGGTAAAATAATATACTAAATCCAAATTTGTTAACATTTCATTGCGATTCAGCCGATTTAATTTCATGATTTTTTTATCTATGCATTGAAACTTTATTTCAATAATTAATTAAGGTTACAAATTTTATAGGTGAAAGAAAAACTCATCCAGATTAAGTTTCTGCAGTTTTTCTTTATTATTATTTGTTTAATATCAGTTAATTATTGAATCCAGAAATAACTAAATATTTCTATAATTTATCTAGTTTTTATACAAATTATAAAATTAAAATTGAAACAAAGCATCTTCGAGGAACCAGTTTCGTGGAAAAGGAAAACCTGAAAGAACTGCGTCATACGTAGTTCACAATCCAGCCCTTCTCTTCCCTTTTTTTTAGTACTCTCTTGAACATGTCGAAGGACGTAGGGACTTAAATCTATGTAAAATTATGTATTATTAAAATTTACAGTTTAATATATAGACGTTTTGATTGTTGTATATGAAGATAAATCTCCAAAACTCCAAAACATCATCATAATCCTTATAGGTTTATGTAAATAAAAAAACTTAGTCCTTCAATTAAATATAGGCCTATATGTTGGTCTTTATGAGTAAACATTTTATAACATTTTAAGATAAGATTGCCTTAAAATACGTTTTAGACTACAACAAAAATACCAATTTTTTTCCGGACCCCCCGCTTTACTGGGTGGTATTCCTACCCCCCGGAAGCGCCCCCCTCGTGGCGAAGTCCTGGATCCGCCCTTGCTTGTAAAGTATGTTTCACGCGCAACTGAGTAGTTCTTATATGATCACCATTATATATATGGTGTGGCTATGTGGATAGCCACACCATAGCCTACGTCTAATTACAGTACTTTTCCTTTGAACACTACTTGTACTTGCTTTATTTAGAAGTAAGAAATCCCTTTTTTTCTTTTTCTAATAGATATAAGATAAAATAACGGAGGTTTCCTCTCTTTGAAAATTTCGATATCGGATTTCATTGACCAGCAAAAATAAAAAGAACTTGCAATATTTTCAAACTTGATTTTAATTTTTTTTAAAGAACAAAAAATTGCGATTTAAAAAAAAGGGAAACATCCGTGTTAACGTTATCTTAGAAATGAGCAGTAAATAATACAAGTGCGATTAAAAATGGCGGCGGTACGGGTGTTCAAGTGTGACTAGGCCTATATATTTAAAAATATTTAAGCGAACTATAAAAGTTATTTTACGAACAAAGATAAATTTAAATAATAAATAAAGTAAACATAGAATAAGAATGGAATTTACCAAAATAATAAATAGGCTACAAGTTTCATGTAATTCTAATCCATTACTTTTGGAAGAATTTCCAGTAATTGGGGTTTATTTTATAAGTTACAAAGTAACGGTAAAATTACTTTTGTAATTAATCTAGTTTTATTAACCCATTTATAATACAAAACAAATCATATTAACACTAACAAAATGATATATTTCATAATTGATATAATGACCAAAAAACAAACTAAAATATAAAATAATAATAAATAATCAAATATATAACAGAAGGATAGAAATGTATCAAATGTTTTTATTATGGTCTACCATTTTAAGGTTTTTATGGTTAGAACTTACTGAGATACTGCTGTTTGCTTTAAGGCCTTTTCACACCGGCGTACTGAACGTCCTGGACGTTTGGTACGTTTGGGACGTTCGGTACGCGCCCATTCCACACCGCCCAACAACGTACCAAACGTCCAGGACGTTCGCTCGATCAGTTCAATAAAATACAGTGCTCTTGTATTATTATTTTTTTTTTACCACATTTTCCCTTTTATTATTAGTGCACACTGTATTAATGTAATCCACAATGCCTAGATGCAATGCAGTATATTACATGTAGGCCTACTTTTTAGGTATTTGACATGTACATTTTATAGATTACTGTACCTAGTATTATATATCAATTTCTATTTCTAAGAATAACATAACATAACATGATTTCTATTTTAAATAATATTTGTTTTGCCTGTGAAAGTTAATACGATTGTTATTCTTTTTTTTTTTAATTGAGCCTTTAGTAAAACTAATATAAAATGAGGTCATTAATAATTATACTATAATTACTTCCAATAAAATATATAACAATATAAATATATAATCGTTGCTCTAATGTTATTACATTACAGTAAATGACAACTTACTATCATTCTGAAGATTTGCAGCAATCTCCTCCCACGCTTCGTGGTTCCGAAGATTTCATTGCGCATGCGCTAGGCCGTGGACGTTCTGGACGTTTGTGAAAAATCACTCTCCGAGCGATCCTCCGAAAACCGTCCAGGACGTCCAGGACGTTCGGTACGTTCTGTACGCGCGGTGTGAAATGGCTCATTTGATAGCATGGGAAGCGATTTATTTTGACAAAAACGTACCAAACGTCCAGGACGTTCAGTACGCCGGTGTGAAATGGCCTTGAGGGTGGGAGGACCCCAATTACGCAGAACAATATTTGGCATAATAAATCTCAAAACTAGACTTTCTACATAACAATCTTACGTCATTACTTTTACGCTTAAAAATTTCTTACAGTATGGCTCTTCAAACTATTCAATAGGCTACTTGAAAATTTACCGAGTAGGCTAATTGTTTCAAAAAACAATCACAACCTACTAACGCTAACATTTTAAAATTTATTTTAATTTTATTCTCGGCTATATTTGCACATTTATAAATACACTAGCTGAACCTGTATATAGGCCTACGTATATACAAAATTTCAACACAGTCGATAAGGCCGTTCTAGAGATATAAATGTTTCAGTTTAGAAAATAATAATACAGGGATAGCTAGTAAAAAAACCGTAAATATAAATATGTCTGGAAACGATTTTTACCAGCTATCCCTGTATTATTATTTTCTAAACTGAAACATTTATATCTCTAGAACGGCCTTATCGACTGTGTTGAAATTTTGTACGTTATTCATCAACTTAAAGACATAGTTTGAAAAAAAAGAGAAAACCCAACTTGTTCCCAATAATCGGTTTTAAAATGGCGGCTGTTTAAATTTGTTTAATGGAATTAACTCAAAAAATTCCAAATTTTTATAAAAAGTGTCCAGTAACTTTTTCACCTCGTTAAATTTCTATAGAATGATATAATGTAAATAGCAAAACTATGAAATAAAGTTTGTCAAAAAAAACATACACTGTTCTCGTAATAACATTTTATTTTCACTACGCGTTTCAACGATAAAGTCGCCCTTTTCATATCTACAGCTACAAAGATAACTTATAACTCGTTGAAACGCATATTGGATATAAAATCTTATTACGAGAAGAGTGTACGAATTTTTTTGAACAATTTCTCGCTAGTTTAGTTTAATATTGTTATTATTATGAAATACTGGATAACAGTATAAAAGCACCAATCGCTAGACGGGTAGGCCACGTCATATGATTGTTAATATAAAATATTTTCTACTAATGGACTTCCTGAAATAGATACTGTATGAATTTATAATTGGTATACGAGTTCTTTAAGTAACGTTTTATCAGAGTAATAATTTTAAAAAATCATTTTGTATATTTTAAAATTGGTGGCCTTTTACATTTTTGATCTTTTGCATAAAACAAATCAGTTTAGTATGGATGTTTAATGTTTTCACCTGCACAGACTGAATAGAATTAATATCTGAGTGAACGGGTAGGACCATAAGAATTGGTATAATTCCCGCCAGTTTCTGTTGTTATTCTCACGTTATCACTCTTGTCTCAATAACGCAGTTTGTGAACGTAAATTGTAAACTTATTTGATAATGGTGGACTATATAACTATTACAACAACTACTAATATAATGTGTTTTATAGGAAGTTTTTTTCTTCTTATGGTGTAGGCTTACATTTGATACTGAATTCTTTTCTTGGTTGAATATTTGAAAAGTGGTTAACTCTAAAAAAAGATGTTTCTTCGTGAACGATTTAATAGATGCCCCTAGTTTCCGTGTCCAGTAAAACCGTAACAACTTAATTACAGCAGATAATTATTATTTAAGA
Organism: Aphrophora alni; assembly: GCA_963513935.1. Lineage (NCBI taxonomy): Eukaryota > Metazoa > Arthropoda > Insecta > Hemiptera > Aphrophoridae > Aphrophora > Aphrophora alni. The sequence goes on along the minus strand of OY740769.1, from coordinate 147,870,200 downwards.
AGTAATTATCTTAACTAAAATGTTTTAACAAAAATATTAGGCTACATATTACATATTTCTTTGATGAAATTCATTTACCTTTTTCTTCGCAGAGTTTTTTTAAAAATTGTAAATATGAGTTTTTCTAAATTTTTTATATGCCTCTTGATTTAAAAACATTTAAAAAAAAAATTAAATAAAATAAACTAACGAAGGAATTACAATGGACTTGTACTGTAACTATACTTTACATATCATACTGTAAATAATATATTTCTGTTCTAACAGCTGCGAGTTTAATATATACAACTGTGCATAATTTAAGTCTGGGCCGGCTTACCACATAATCACGAGCCATTAACCGCCATTCACAAAATAAGGTTAAAATTGTGTTTTTAAAAACACTGTTACACTCTTGTATATCTTTTCTTCTCTAATATTTTTTAAAATACATTTTATTTTAAACATGGGAAAAAATGTAAAACTGTGTTGATTCTCAAAGGAACGCATAGCTCAGTCGTTAGAGTCGTCGTCTAGTTTACTACAGTTGGAATTAGGGCCTACTTAGTAAAAAAAACCAAATTGCGGATAGCTGGTACGAGAAGCGTTTCCAAGCTGAGGTTTACGTGTTTTTTTTCTTATTTATATAAAATTTATAATAAAACAGCACCTAATATACAATATTTTGTAAATTCTACTATTTTTATTGAGTCTTGCCGACCATGGTTTTGCTAGTGACGGCATTCACGAGGCCAAACAAACATTATTCTTTCTTCCAAAGAATTAAAATTTGCTTTTTTTTTGCATATTTCAGCATATTTTTTTGTTAGATTTAAAAAAAAAATACACAATCTCTCTCACACACTCTCTAAAACTACCATTGTGGAAAGACTCGCCGGGTAAATATATTGTGGGATCTCTCTCAATATTCATTTCAGAAGACTATGTCTCAACAGTTTTTTAAAATAAAAATTCGTCAAAATGTTCTTTTCATTTTCTCTTCTAAATTATGATTTTTAGATGTCTGTGATAAGTGGCCTCATGAATGCAGTCACGGACGAAACCATGGTCGGCAAGACTCAATAAAAATAGTAGAACTTACAACATATTGTGTGCTGTTTTATTTTAAAAATGGAGTTTTACCAAATATTTCGGTCGCTAGTATAACAATTATTTTATCACTTCCCGAGAGATGGCATGAAGTTCTGAATCACCCGGTACAACATTAAATATTTGCAAGAAAGAATTTCTATACATAAAATAATTAATTATATAATTAAAGATTCAGTATGAGTATTGAACTAATAAAGCCAAAATAAAGTATATAGCCTAAAGATTATTAGTTTTTAAATGAACTTCTAAACATCAAATCTGGAAACGAAATAAATTAATATTTTAATTCTGAGACGAATTAGGATGTAAAATAGGACCTGTTAGCAATTTTAAAGGATTTCTAATGTACTGTAATATTTAAATTTCGAATAGTTTTTTTGAAGTAATACTAACTTCTATTAGGGTTCATTGCTATTAAGATCATTGCTAAAAACAAAAATCTTTAGTCTACAATGATTTATTAAATGTAAAATTTTTTTAACAGTACACAAAAGTAGAAGTCAATTATAAAAATAATTAAGACTCAAAGTAGTATGCAATACATATACACTGAAATATAAAATAAAGATGTCCTATTCTGATGATCATCAGAAAAGGCCAAACGCATCAGCAATGGAACACTTATGTATAGAAATCCTCAACATTGGAACAAATTCTTATATATATATATATATATATATATATATATATATATATATATATATATATATATATATATATAATTGAGCTTGAATTGTGCCTTTATAAATACAATATATAATACTGCCTTTATATAATACTTTAAATAAAGTATATAATATACTTAATAATAATATAATTAAGTAATATATAATACTTTAAATAAAGTATACAATACTTTATAATACTGCCTTTATAAATACAATATATATAAAATATTGTATTTATTATAATCTAACATGTTTCACAAAATTAGAACTCTGATGTTTTACTAAATGTAATTCGTATGGTAAATTTTCATAAGATATAGCCTATGTCAGTGGCAGTTAGCTGCATTTCTGCTGGTAATGTTTACGCTTGTCATGTGCCACGTTTCCTTTTAGATTTGTTATTCTTATTTTTAAAATTTATTACAACTCAAGAACCAGTAAAAAGCAAAAGTAGCTATTATTAGATAGACTTAAATGTCAAATTCTCACATTTAGTATTTTCAAAAAAAATTATTATTTATAGTATTAAAACTCATTTTTGAGTAATGGTATCCAAGTAACAGATTTTAATCTAAGTTATTAATATTTAAGTATTAAATAACTCAAATTATTATTTATCCTGTTTGTTTTTTAAAGTTTTTAATAACTCTGCAAGTAATAAATAAATTTTAAGAGAAAAGAAATTTTTGAATAAATTTTGATACACAATTTTTTTTTTTAATAAATGAAAATTTTGAACAACATTATTTGGCTTTATTTAGTGAAGGTAGATGATACCTCTGGAGTGCCAAATTTTGAAAGACTACTATATTTGTGGCATACAGACAGTGTTTCAGTCATGTATTTTTTACATTCCTTTTTATTTGATTATTTTTGATTTATTTATTTATGTGTAAATTTATGTTATATTAGAATTGATTATTTTAATTTCACTATTGTATTGAATTATTATATCTTAGTTTATGTAGTCTTGTAAAATAAATTAATAAATAAAAAATAAAATAACATCTTTATATAATGTTTGAGTGAGAATTAGAATAAAACAATAAATATCGTTAAAAGTAGACAGCAGTTCTTAGCAGGGGTAAGCACTTCGAAATCTACCCTTATTTTATTTATAGCCAGCTTATGTTGTTTAAGGGGCAAGACAGGGTCTTCAGGGCTGAATTATTATTGTGTTTTATCAAGTTGATATTTAGGATATTTTAGAGTTAACCAACCATATTTCCTTAACCTACTAATTTATGTACTTATTAAATATAACACAGGGTGGTCAAAATTAGACAATAAAAATTGTATAATGTGTTGCCTTGGATTGTTTAATATATAATATAGTCAATTACCTTAGAGGTTGTCCTCAGTCCGTATTATAGTTATGGCTACAACGCTGTTTCGTACCATACCTGCAGCTGGACAAGTAAGACTTTATAATATGGCCACAAACAACTTTATTACTTATGTACGACGAGTCATACTCTGATTTTATATGTGTTAGTGTTGTGTTGTGTTACGTGTTTATGTGTTAGTGCGGGCCTGACGAAGCCGACAGTGTCCTCTAAGGTAATTAACTATATTAAATAAGAATTGTGCCGTCTAATTGGAAGTCTAATTCACTGGACTATCACAACCAAAGGAGACCAAACGTTTCTCAGAAATTTTAACAAAGTTTATTAGTTGTTCGTATAATTATGTAAACAAATACTATTAACAATAAATATTTTATGCCCTTGGAATAATGTTTAGAATGCATCAATGAAATTTGTTAGACCAGTACAAGATGAGCATCTTGAAACCTATCCCAGGTTTGACGTTCATTATTGTGTAGTTTCTAACTCTCCTATCGATTGTTTTTGTTACTACTATTTTAATTACTGTCACTTGAACATTATTTATAATTCAGTAGGCTAGTTTATTTAATGTTGTAGTTGTGATATCCCAAAATGCCTATTTATGCAAGAAAGGATTGTAATTGGTAAAGTTTATATTTGTTCAAGGTCTTTCAAGGAAAAACGCTAAATATCGCTGTTAAATTTCCTAATGCAAGCATATCAGTTAAGAGTTACAAAATTGCGTACTGCAGGATCTATGACAATTATAAAATGGTATAAGTTAGCTTCTGTTTGGACTCCAAAGGGTGTAGCATGTTTTCAACATAGGATTTCTGGAAATCAAAAAAAAAGCTAAACAAAAGCTATTACAACAAAGTGGTGTAAAATACATATCAGTCGAAATAGTCTGCATTTTAAATTTGAGACCATATGGTTTAATATGTGTGAAATAATTGAAGGAAGCAGACAAACCGAACCAGTTCGATTAATGTCACTGAGTTTTACAAAAAAATAGCCTTTGATAAGTTGACCTAGATGCTGTATTTTATGACTGACAAAGTATCTTTCTGTATATTTGAGTATATTTTGATTGCATCTTTCTGGACATGTCAATTCGCAAAACACTAGGTATTGGTCCGTATAAAAACCTGCCCAGTTCTATGATTAGAACTTTTACTGTGATTAGAAGTCAGTATATTTACTCTCTTATAGAAGATTAGAAGAAGTATATTATTGAACTTTGTACTCAGTTGATTGTTATGCTATGTTAGCTATCTCCAGCTTCACAGCTTGTGTTGACAGAAGAACTATCGACAGCATAGATCTATAGCCGCTGTTTTGTCTATACTGATTTTATCTTTGAGTGATCTTTAAGGATAAAGTCTATGAAACATATCCTTAAGTTTCAAACCAACATTAAAGATGTAATTGAAGTCAATAACTGTACTGCTGAATCAGGCAGGTCCTATATTTCATTACTCGAGCATAAATATGAATTTCTTGTGCAAGTTACTCAGTTTCAGTGTCTTTGGTACAAATAAATTTGAACCGTTATGAATAAATGTAAGTATTAAATATTTTGTTGCCTTTTAATGTATTTATCACATTATATCCTCATTTTATTCATAAAAAGCATAATGTATTGCCCAGTGAGTGTCTGCTAGAGCATTTTTACGTTATTGTGTCCTTGGTCTTGGATTGTAAACATTTTCTGCTGTATGAACCGACCTGCCTTTATCGTGTTTCACTAACTTAGGAATACTGTTGGAATTTTAAAATTTAGGATAAATCATTTGTTGTTGTTGGGGATTCAGTTTGATGCAACGCCGTGTGTTGTTTGACACACACACTCAAGATTAAAAGTCACGTTGTGGTGTCTTCCAAGCAACGGGTTGGTGGTCCATGATTAGCGATCAAACTTTAATATAATTATGCTAATAAATTAACCACTGCAGTAACCAAGAGAAATGGGATGGTCTTGTCTGTGGATTTAACGATCTGCAGTGAAACATTTCATCGTCGGCGAATAGAGACAACACAATCATTGGTAAGATTGGTATAGATAAAGAATAAGATAAAGTAAAGAACCAACGATGAATTTTTTAAATTAATCTAGAACTGTATATTTATTTATTTGCAATTTTTCAAAATAAGTTGGGTCTCTTACATATTTTTTATAAATAATTTACATAAATAAAGTTATACAAATTTGTGAAGTCTATTTAGAAATTACACGTGTTATAATAACTCTGTTTTAAAAGACAACAACGGAAGATGATTAGGTGATTTTTCACCTATAACTACCGAACTGGTATTTTAGACTATTACTATACTCGTCTAGGTGGTGGGAATGGCGAAGTTACGTTTCGAGAATACATTTTGAGCAACATATAATCAACATGGATCCAGTTTATTTTTATGAAAATCCAATTTGTGTGTGTGTTTTTAAAGTCAAATACCACCGAATTTTGAGTTGAAACAATCATATTTTACATGTCATAGAAACGTCAAACGTTTGGTGTTCATTGCTGTTTAACTAATTTGGAACCGTAATTGTCAGGGAGGTTTTTACCAAAAGTAACAGTGTCCTTTATGGATATTGTTAATCACCTTACACGCTTTTGATACGCCTAGAATCAAGACGTATGTTATTGATCAGGTTCCAAGAAACAACCAAATTACTGACATTCCTATGATTTCTAAGCACCACGTTTACACAAAGAAACCCAAACACAATTAAATCGTAAGACACAGCTGTAGTAACGAGCAGAGAGTTGCTAACTCAGTTACATTGATTGGCAAGTCAAAGCAAGACCTCAGTTGTGTCATCATACCAACTAATTAAGTAATTAGTAAAACAAACTCACTAATTATTCAGATTATTAAATTTGTTAATTTTTAAACATTTCATACTTTAAGCGAAATAATAAAGTTTTGTTTTAATAACTTTTATTTTTATGTTGATGTTTGGGCGTCCCATAGTGTGTTCAGAGAATTATTAATACTTGGTATATTTAAAGGTACCGTTCAATAGATACTACTGGTAAATCATATAATTTTAAAGATTTTAAAACTATAATAGTCGTGTTGTGTTTATAGTACTTAAAGAGTTATGTTCTACAAATTTTAAACTATTTTATTTCATATTAAATTTCTACAATTAATTGAACAAATTTATAATAGCAAGTTTTACCTTTCAGAAATAAATGTCTTTTTATTCTGTTTTTATCTCTAAAAATCAGCACTCTTCTTGCTTTACAACAAAATTAGTTCTTATGTTTTATAAACTGTACTTGCAATAAATAAAGGTTAAACTCTGTTTTAAGCAAATAATATATTTTGAGTTTATACGATGTATGTATCTTATATACTAATGTCAATATTAGTAACATCAGTATACAAATTAATAATGAAAGGAAAAATGTTTTATGTGAAGTGTCGCATTGCACATTGGCATTTGATATGGTGTAACATCACAATGACAACTATATATATAGACAATATATATATATATATATATATATATATATATATATATTAAAAAGGTTTTAATTTCAGGATTTTCATTTTTCGTTACAAGCCAATACTTCAACTCAAATCTATGTTAATAAATTTCTTTTCAACAGATTATAGAAGTGATGAAACCATTTTTTTCAACTTTACCCTTATTATTTCATTATTTTTAACACTATACTTTTCCCATAAAACTAATTTAATGTTCAACACATTACTAACAGCAAATAATAATAATAATTTTGTGAATAATGTTTTATATTCAGTGTAGTCGGTTTTATTTTTTTTCAGGACAATAGTCTGCTAATTATATTTTTAAAAGATAAGAAGAGAACGAGAAGATAAAGCGGAAAATTACAAGAAATTAGTAATTACATTCCTGAAATGTAATTAATTCGACGTAATGACTGAAATTCAGACTTAACGTCGTCTGAAATGACGTTGTTACAAAATTTTTGTCTACAATATTTTCTGTTATGGAAGATATAAATAACAGCAAGTAATAAGCAAGTTCATAAGCAAATAATTCCTCATAATTACATTATTTGCTTACTCTAATTATTTTAATATTTAACACACTTGCTACGCCTTGTTGATCATACAGTACGCACTCAAAATGATCATTGCAATAAAAATCACATTCAACAATATTAATTAATTATTTCAATTGCAATACTTTGTCTTGTTTATACTGTCTTTCTCTCCCCCCCTCGATACTCCCTTATCAAAGTTATGTGGTGGTCAAAAAATAGATTTCGAATTTTTTTGCAGATATACACGTTTTGAGGTACAAAAGTTTAGAATGATGTCTGTCAATCTCGTGTATGTGTGTGGCATGTAAAGTGCTCTACAGTCCATATGTCTGAAAGTATATTAATCTAATGTATTTACAGTATTTTGTGGGCATATTTTACCTTTTCTAGGAACTATCGGTTTTAACAACTTTAATGAAATGTTAGTGAAAGGCGATTAAATTTCACCAAAGGCGAATTCCGTTCCTTCACCAAGTCTGTCTATTTACCATACGCTTGTGGCTGACAAAAGATTAAGTAACAGAACAAGCTGAGTAGCATGTGGTTACTTTTAAACATAAGACGTATAAAATTTTATATAACATTTTATGCCCTATAAGTGTTTAGTGTTGGTTTAAAGATGCTGTCAGTGAAACGTTGAAACATGTAGCATAATAATGTAAATTGCTGAGACATATAAAATGGTAATTATAACCATTTATTTTAAAGATTAAATGTTCATTAATTAAAGTTTCTGCTGCAAATATTTTTAAACATAACGTTATTACGTTTCCACATGTATTGATCTCGTAACCACGAGTTTATCCTATGATTTATTCTCACGAAATTGAAGCTTAAAGAAATACTATATTTATTGACTCTATAAAAACTATGGTGGAACATTTACGCTTGATCTTCCATGTTGCAAGTTAAGCAATTTCTTGTATTGTATACTTTATTTTGGAATTCTTTATTTTGGAATTCAATCTCATATATTGGATTATAAAAAATATTCACTTCTTTCACATTAATGTTCACCAGTAGATGATGAAATTTTCCAAGTCTATATTTGTTAAAAACTTAATGACAAATTTAAAGTTCTTCTTCTTTTTGTATAGCTTGGCTTTGTGTACAATATTTAAAATACCGTTAAATACATTTTATTGAGGATTTTCTTTGTATTGACTTTCTGGTTATATTTGGTTTTAAATGATTAATCATAGCATTATAAAAAAAGGAAATAAATAAAATAAAAACCGTAATACTCTAATGATTTATTACCTTCAGGGTCAGAATAGAACAAGAATCGGCCAAAAGATAGCTGATGGGAAAGATGAAAGAGGGGGATCTAAACTCAAAACTGTATAGAAAATTATGTAGATCCAGTTGTATCCATCGGGATTGCCACTAACGAATTTATATTAAATTTCTTAAAAACATTTTCTCTCTCCCAATTTTATATTTCTATACGTTTATTGAAAATCAATGTTAGTTCTTTGTTTTAAACTTTGTAAGACTTCACCATGTAAGATATTGGTAAGTACACCATGTCACACTGAAGCAATTCTCTTTTGTTGTAACTCAATTTACTTTAAATATATATTTGTTTACATAGATACTGAAAATGTTCTCATAATATTAGTAAATTCTATTTTAATTTGATTTAATTATAGATCTTTTAGCTCTTTTTAAATTGCCAAAGGAGTTCCAAATCTTTAAATAATACCGTTTTAGTACAAATAAATATGAATGATTTTGAATTATTTGGTTATGATTTGAGTTTATTGGCATATTTTAAAGTTTATTTTGATATCAGTATTAATTAATTTTGGAGTTCTCTCTTAAGAGAGATTACAATCTACTCAGATAATTCTTTAATTTTCTGTTCGTAGCACTTTAAGTTTCACTTCAAACTACACATTTATTTTTTTTTTTTATTGGTAATTTTTATTGATTCAATATTTTAAGTCACTTAAACACCTAACAATTGATTTGGTAATGCTGTTTTTGGCTTGTGTTGCCTTTTAAATAAACTAATTATTATTATTGATGAACGTGTTTAATTTTGGAATAGCCCTTTTATAGGTCTGATTGGTTTGATGATGGTAAATTAACTGAGCGAGTTATGGACTTCATTGGTTAATATTTTGCGATCTTGCTTCTGATTATTTTTTTCCTCAATGATGTGTTTGTATTGCTTTGTGTAGGCCAGAGTTCAAAAAGGTGAATTCTCATGGTTTTATGGATAGTTTGCTTATTTTAATGGGAACGTTTAGTCAATAAACCATAGAGTTGACACTTGTCTTTATTGAAACATGAACTAGTCCTGCACTCTTAACTGAGTTATACTATAATTTCTTACAGTAATATTATAAAGATTGTTTTGAATTTATCTTTAACGACTCCAAACATGAAAAGCATAACATTTCTTGAAAAATTTAGAATCGTATATTTCTGTTTAGATTAAAAATTATTTGTGGCTGTACAATTAATCGAATCTGTACTGTCTGAACTTCAATCTGTGTACAAGTATTCAATCTACGATATTCGTAACTTAATTAAAAAGTTTTTTTAACGTAACCAAGACAAGACTTAGACATAACTTTGTAAACTTCCAGACAAAGCCACTGACAATTAAAATAAAATCAACAACTAGACTGAAACATGACAGGTGGATCACATTACGATTTTCTTTTCAAACGGCAAATAGGCCTACGAGTTTCAACGGAAATCAAGACTACCTATTCTAGTTTAAACTTAAACATTCATTTGAATCTAAGTTATATTCGGGTGCCTGTACACGTCAGCGCATATTATGCATTTGAGTGTTTGTGTCATGTAATTTCTAGTAGTAGTATAACTAACTTTTGGTTTAGTTGCTTATTAAGGGTAGATCGGTTTATTTATTTTTAACGGATACACGTGTAATTTATTAGTGCTCAACGAGTACAGAACATTCCAGTAGATATCTAAACAAACAAGTGACATCATGTTACTTACAGCTCTGACTAAGACAGGATATTGAATCTCGTAATTGTTCATGTTGCGCTTCTCTTGGCGGAAACTCGACCTCGACGAGACGAAATTACAGTTTTTCCTAAGTTATATTCATGATACATAATTAATTGAACGTTGATACCATAACATGAAGAATTAAATTTGTAAATGTTTACTTATTTCAGGTAGGTAGGTTAAGTTAGAACCAGGTGGGAAAAGACCAGTTAGAGAGTCTAGACTGAGATGTTGTGGCAAAGAATATGTTGGGTCTCCTTCGTGTTAGATCAGAGGGTTGAGAATGACTGGATGTAGAAATTGAATAACCTAGGACTCGACTTGGGCTAACGTAGGATTAAACCTCACAAACTTTTGTGAAATACTTTAGATTTTACACAATTTGTTTGAGACTAACGAATGAAAGTTATAAATTTGGCGTTCTTATTGAAAAATAATTAGACTATCCAATTAAGATAATAGCATTAAAATCAGTTCTGCCGTTTGAGCAATAGAGACAAGACTTTTTCCGTTTAAACACCTTTCAGACTTTTTTTATGATTTTGGTAAAAAATTGAAATTTATTTTGGTAATATTTATGTCGTCTAAAACAAATCTGGAATCATAAGACATATAACACTGTGCCGTGCAAACGCTGAACCAGCGTTTAATAAACAGCTTAATAGCTTGAACAGTAAATATTTTTAAAGACAAATTATTTGGAAATTGCGTCCACACAATAGGCTCATCACTAATACAGTAGTACTACTTAATTCTACTTTAAAAGGAATAATATTTAGCGTAAAAACATGTAACATTGTATTTTTGTGAAAAAATGCAAGACAAAATAAATAATTAATTTACAAAATCGCTACAAAATAACAGTGCACTTATTTATTCACACACATATAAACAAAAATTAACTACCTACGTCTAAAAAAGTTAACTGTAGAAAAAATAGAAAATAAACCTATGAGGTCGAAAGTTTGGAAATCGGCGCAAAAAATTCCAACTAAATTTTGGTGAAATGTGAACTATTTGGTCTGTGTTACATTTCATCATGATTTTATAGAATTCGTCTAAGACGATATTACACTTCCCAAGATGCATTTTGATTACCATCCCTACCAGTGGATCTTGAATTGAATGCTGTAATCTGTTAAAGAGAACAGTTTAGGACCCATATTATACTGGGTCCCATTCTGGACTTTCTCTGATCTCGATATGAATACTAACAATCTGGGAAATACGTCGGTTTCTAATTACATTCTCCTGGGGTGTATTAATGAAGTCCCGTTCGTGTTAAATGTCATGATGAGCACTAACTCCAAGGGAGATTCTGACATGAGTATTGTAACCTGGGAAAGATGATAGTCTTGGAACAACCTTCTCTTCTGTGCCACTTGGAATAATGTTAGAACTAAACATTATTATATGAGGGAACCTATATATATATATATATATATATATATATATATATATATATATATATTTATAAACTATTCAATTGTGAACATATACATAAGAACATGTGGTAAGTATCTGGATTGGTTTCCGCGACAGGGATCGTATTAATCATTAATACAATCGGGATAGTTTATTTCCCTGCCTTTAGTTTGATTTCCTTTTTTTTTCGGTAATCGTATACGTTACAGCAAGTGGCTGATACATAATGTGATAATCGGAAACTTACTAAAATTATTTATGTATTTAGAAATTTTTTTCTGTAACTCTAGGCCTTGAATTGTTTACATAAGTTTGATATTGTCTGCAACTGCTAGAATATACCACACCATAAAGTAAATGACAGCTATTGTTTAGTTCAGTGTTAGAAAGTCACACTTTAGTAATCATGTTAACACAAGTTTTTTACTTTAAACATTTTCTTAACAAAACATATTCACAACAAACTTCACGTTTTCTTACTTTTTTCTAAGACACGTGCAACTTTTTTTTTCATTTGTTTTAACTTTTATGTGAAATTTATAAGTTATAAATCTTAGTGGAAGTTCCAACACACTTTGTATGCAACTCTTACAACAGTGTAGAAAAAAACTATAAAATTGGGATAAAACTTATACAACAACCCTTATTCCAAACTTGCGACCAATTTATCTTCTTCAAAAAAATGTAAGATGTGAAAATATGGGTAAACAACTAATCTCAATGATCGCTATTTTGTAATGTTCTATATACTATTATTTTGTTTTATATTTAAGCTGCCTAGATACTTTCTTAGCACAATACTCACATTCTATGGTAACGTATATATTGATTTTAAAAATATATTTATTCAATACTTGAAATTAACGTGTTTACATTTGTTGTATTAAATTCAAAAAACGAATTCCGCTTATTAAAGTTTTAAGGACCTGCGTCAATATTAAAATTGTTTGTTATCAATTAACAGAGTTTTTTAGATACTATCTATTAGAATAAAATGTATGGGATGATCTAAAACGACTCTGATTTTGATTAGAAACCCTCAAATTTAAAAGATCATTCTCATAACATGAATATTTAAGGAAATTAGTTATGTTGAGAGAATTACATTCTCCAGTTCCTATTCTTTGAATATTTGTACATTATTTTCTACAGATAACTGTAACCGAACTTATGGACGATTTTTATAATTTTTATAAAATAACCATTAAAGTATCACTAATGTAAGCAAATTATAATTAAATGCACAATTTTTACTATTTAAATTTTTTTACGATTGTTGTTCCTTCATTATTTTAAGGTCCTTCAGATAGTGAAAAAAAATTGTTTAAATATCATATATAACAAGGGGAAACATCATTCCAGAGGTAGTGAAAGGTCCTTATTTTGAAACATGTAAACGGAATTAATTACAGAAATCCTCATGAGATAGTTTCTGGTAGTCACTAAGTTGTGAAAACAATATTTATCATTATTTTCGTTAAATGTTTGAAGTCAGACTGGACACACAATTATCATGATGCTTACCACACACATTTATGTCGTTATAATGTTATTTGAATTAGATAAAAGGATTATTGTGTTCGAGATCTGGAGCGAAATATGAGTTACGGATGGGACAAGTAACCTTCTATTAATACCGCTGTCTAAATATATGATAAGCCTAGATATGCAAAACAATTGCATCAAACGCGAAATATAGTTTCAAGTATCTTTCAGTAGCCAGTAATGTTACGTCGAAAATATCAAATGTCAAATATCCAAGATTGTATGTATTTTAAACGTAATGTTACAAGGGATACTAAACAATATTCACAACGGAACAATTTCATACAAGAGTCGAAAGAAAATAACAAGAAAATCATTGACTAACTGACAATAGGATATAAATTTAAACATAAGTTTCAGCATTACTCCAGACTTAACACCAGTAATATTGGAAACATCACTACCTCGTGTTTTAAGTTTGTAATTTTTCCAGACAAGAATAATAATTTAAACTGTTAACTTTGTTTGTAGAAGATGTTTAACTCAACCATGCGACTTTGTATCAATATTGTTATCAAGTTTATCTTTGGTGTTTGGAAATTATAACGGAATGTGTTTTCTATTTATTTTATGTTTAATATATTATAAATGTATTTATTAGTGTATTTTCGTAGGAATTAAACTGTTCCTCGAGATAAGACTTAGAAACTGGACGGTAAATTGTAAAATAGACTAAATGTCTTTAAACATTTACTGCTTGAAAGCCGTATCTACTGATTGCCCTGGGGCTTCTTATGTCCCTGAACGCAAATTGGCAACGTCAAATCAAGGATAATCAGTAAGTAAGGGTAATATAATTCCCTAAGAGTGGGATCATGTCCCTTCTTATAAAAATACTTTGGGACATATATTGATAAGATATTCCCCTAATTAAAATATAAAAATAATGTAAAATTCCAATAAATATTTAACCTAAATTGTTTCATTCTTCCCTCTCAATACGTTTATTATTATTTTATAATGTAAAGCTAGCGGGTTTCGTCACTACATTATAACAGTGTTTTAATTTTAATTTTATATTTGTGATGAAGCTCATATTATTTTTATAACAATTAATGACTTATTTTCGACTATATAGTTTGAAGAATTTGGTATTGAAAGTTGATCATATAATGGCAAATACACGCAATAACAGGTAGCCATTTTCGCCATAACCACAATATCAGGATAAACAATATTATTATATTGTGTCCCATGACATGGTTTGAGTTTGTTTAATGAACCAGAAAACGCCTTATATCAAATCATGGTCGTCTATATTATTTCTGTAATTAAATGTTCTGAAAAATTGGCATTTTTCCAACACCAATTTGTAATTGAAATTAATAATTCGGAATAGCATTATCTACGTCTATAAACAAAGCAGATAAAATTTCTTGCGTTATTTTTATGGTTAGTAGAGGAATGGTTTTTTAAAAATATTTACTACTTTTTGTAATAAAATGAAGCTGTCGAGTCTGTCGGGATATCGGAAGTTTGGGAGGGAATACAGAGTTGCAGAGTAAAACGGAATGCGTTTTAAAGTCACAGAGTTATAACAAGGAGTACATACTTTTGTATCAAAGGTTATTAGTTTTACGTAGGGTCAGGTTGTGAGGAGATGAAAAGAGATGTAGGGAAGGTGAAGTAGTTCTTGAAGTAGAGGTAGCCGAGCCGGGAGGCGACTGGGTAAATTATGGAAGAGTAAGGATTATCGATTCGGGAAGGATTCGAGTGCTTAGTGCGAGGAATGTTGATAAAATAATAACGGAAAATAGGATTGTGCTGGCCCTAAAAATGACCAGTTGGACTTAGGTTAGGTGAGGGGAGATAGGATATTATGTGGCCTCTATGATAGATGTTCACCCGTCATCACCGGCGCCAAAGCACCTACAATTTCCTTTTCAGGAGGCGACTAGGGTGAAGCAAGTTGCTGCCGTTGCCCGGATTTCTCCGTTTAATTTCCCTTACTGGAGGCCGCGGGGCGAGTCTTGAAGAGGCGTTGTTGAGTGGAATGAGAGCAGGAGTCAGGTGTTGAAAGAAATGATTCCAAAACGTGTATTGGTTTAATGATGTTGGAATGTGGCAGGCGGCAGCAAAAGTGTGTAGTGGAGCTTGCGAGTTGTCTTTGTGGTGTGTGGTGTGAGTTGGTTGAGGGGTCTCTCGGTCTTGCGAAAGAAAACACATGTGAGAGATGGTCCCGGTGAAGTGTGTTAGCGAGGGGTCTCTTGGCCTTGCGTAAGAAGGCCGTGGGAGAGATGGTCCCTGCTAGTCTCGCGTCAGGAGCTGTGATGATGTTCGTAGTTGGTCTCCTGGTTGACAAGTGTTTTGTTGGTCTCCTGGTTGACAAGTGCTGATTTTGTCCCTGGGAAATGAGTACTTATACAATTTTGCCTCTGCCAGCTTGTAGCATAGCTTGCCTAGGATTGGTTTGCTCCTAGACAATGAGCTGTCCATTGTTAAGTTTTCCGAGAAGCGACCAATCTCGACGTGCGATGTGTGTGAGGTTGGTCGGAGTTGTGTCGCGGATTGCCATTGTTGTGGCCGCGGACTTTTAATTGCTCGACGTGAGCTGTCGGCCAATCAGAGACGAGTAGCGAGTGCGGGTCTTGTATTGTGAGATTGGCCGATGTAGAGCCGTTTAAGGCCGGGGAATTGATGCTTGTTGTGTTGAGTGAGTGTTGGCAGGTTTTGTCGTGGAGATTGTGGGAAACTAGTCGGGTGAACAAGTTCCCTTGGTGGTGACGTTAACAAGTTTGTGCCCTATTGATTTAGTTTGCCTGAAGTTTCATAAAATCAAATGTTTAATTGTAAGGGCGGTGTATTATTTTTGATTTAAAAAATATTAAAAACAATTTAGTAAATAGTATACAAACGTAAAATATTGCTACACATTAGATACTGTGATATTGATATATTCTCTCTTTTTGTTACTTAATTGTTGTTTCGACCACGTTATGGCTCTCACTCTCCTGAGCCTAACAAACTACCTCCCTCCTCCTTTGCACATACAAATGTGATATCACAACCCTCGAAACCTTTATCACGGAATATCCGTCCACCAGTTTAACAGGATTAATTAAAGTCAAGTTTAACTTTATTTTGTTCAATTACTCCCAAATAGTAATTGTTATTTACTTGGAACTTATTTTAATTGTATGGCTCATTAATTTTTTATTTTATTTACATTTTATGGAAGTAAATTGAGCTAAATTTTATAAATGGAGTTTTTACATCAGCTGAATATAAGGTGTTTTGGTATTTTTTATCAATAGTAGGCCTACCGTATGATGTAGTATGGTAAAGAGTAATACGAGAATATAGAATCTTATAATGTGGCATTCATATTTAATATGTTGGTCTGCTTCAAGAAGAAAATTAATAATATGAGTACAAATTTCGAAAATAAATTTCTATATATAAAATACAAAACTTTGAAAAAAAATTTAGTGATATTTAAGTATATTAGGTACAAACGGAACGCCTATATGTTTCTTATTAACTCTACAGATATACTGAGTAACATCCCTTATTTATTTTGTAATCTACGCAACCTTATAATCTTCGATAATTAAAACTTAATTTATTTAATTTGTATGTTATTTTTACCTAAATATACATAATACATTACAGTACAAGACGGTATTGACTTTGCCTTTTATAATAATATTATTGAAATCAAAACATATTTTTCTCTTGTTCTCACTTTTCTGCATTAACATTCACAAGAGCGAAATAAACATGTGTTGACGTGTAATCATGTGTTACATGAAGGAGAGAGAAAGAGCAACAAGTGAAGGAGAGAGAGAGAGAAAGAGTGATGTCTCCTTTCCTTTCGTTTACAGTATCTGTTCGTGAATTAAACAAGAGAATGATCCTGTTGTGGTTTTGCTTCTATACGATCTTGCACCAAAATAACTCTTAGAGGCAAGCAATATTATTAAATATTTGAAATATTTTAGAGCTTAATATTGCTGTATACAAACAAAGAGTGGCTCAGAATAGAACACTGTCATATTTAATTCATGTCTGGAATGAGATATTGAATGTTTTGTTTATGCCCTTCGTACTTGAAGTGAGAGCTAAGTTAAGTTACATTACTGAACTATATCTAGGAGTATGTATTATATATGTAAATCAATGGTTCTAATTTCTCTTTTATATGAAACTAGTAGGCCACTTACTACACCCCTTTACTCAGTGTGGTAGTAATAAAGAATACCAGTGAGTTTTCCGATAATGAGAAATCAGCTAAAAAAATATTTAGTGAATCACATTTGTTTGTTTTAGTAGTTTTAGTAGTTCCTGTATTAGCTAAGGGTCTAAAGTTGATAACTTTGACAAAATTAAAATTTTTAGGTAATCATAAAGAGTGTAATTTATTGAGTGGGTACCCTTCTGATCCTTTCTCTTTAGGAAATAAGGGCAAATAATCGATATAAACATAGCTGGATTTACATTTCGAAACACCAGAAAATAAAATATTTATCTCTATGAAAGTGATAATTTGCTTAATGTAAGATAACAGATTATGTTTTGCTGACGAATGTTTTTTAACCAACCTAAGTGTGCAATACTGGACATATGCAAGTGTAACAGTTAAATTTTATTTTATTTTCCTTTTTAAATAAAGTTTCTGCCTATTTCACTCATGTAATAAATTAACCCTAACAATAAAATTATTTAAATTTACTTTTTAAAGACATAGGTCAAGGTTAACTAAATATTCCCGAAACGTACTTTGTATTTACTTGGGATTTATCTCATAGTCTTGACTATTAACTTTTTTATTTTACCAATATTTTAACGAAGTTTGTAAACCCGACGTTTTATATTAGTTACATATTTGTTTATCTTTGGGTTTTCTATACCTATGACTACTGAGCCGGCACTATCCGTAGAATATTTTCCATTCGGGAACTTAGAAATTAAATTTCACCAATATGTGATAAATATTGTTATAGCCTATTTTGTAATAGCCCAAAACGAAAACATCCACAAAATTTCTTAGTATCATATGCCAATAAATCCGCTTTACATTTTAAGTTAGAAAGTAAAGTGATATAGAAATTTAAATATTTTGGAACTGTAATAGTCAGGATAGTTTTTACTTAAAGAAACAATGCCCTTGTAAACGGTTCATTAACCAAAATCCTTCCATGCTTTTGGTAGTCTAGAATCAAGTATGTTAATGAGCAGGTTCCAAGAAACAACAAAATTACTAAAATTCGTGTTATCTAAGCACCACGTTTACACAGAGAAACCCAAACACAATTAAATCGTAAGACACAGCTGTAGTAACGAGCAGAGAGTTGCTAACTCAGTTACATTGATTGCCAAGTCAAAGCAAGACCTGAGTTGTGTCATCATACCAACTAATTAAGTAGTTAGTAAAACAAAGTTTTAGTTATTTGTGTTGTTCAGATAATTGTTAATTCTTAAACATTTAATATTTCAAGGAAAATAAAATTATCACAATTTTATTTTGACGGTTGGGCACCGGTTTTGACTTTTTTCTGGGCGTATAGTTTGAAAAAGTACAGAAGATAAAGATTTGAACATAACAAGGAAAAAAACTAGTTAATGCGGGCGTTATTTTATAGCCATTCCATATATGCTGCTAATTAACTTTATTTAAACAATTAATAATCTATTATTGTCAGTTCAGTTTATGAACTTTCTTGATTAGTAGTTGAGACATTATTCCAGATACACCAGTACTTCAGAGGCGTATGAAATCAGATTTGGAGTGACGACTGTAAGTAATTTTCACTAAATGCAAGTGTTATTTGGTGTTTTGCAATGTAGACTTTGTCATGAACTGATTAATTAATACCAAATTTATTGTTTGGAGAGCTGAGGCTTCCATATTTACATAAATTACGTAAGCGTTTGGGCAAAGGTTGTAGTAAACGAGAGTTCTTGAAGTACATAACCCAAGATTGTATTTGGTTGTAATTAGTTTTCTAAAAATGAATATAAGGTTAAATAATGCAACTAGCCTATTCTCATGTCAAACTACAACTTTTCAACCTGTTAAAAAAAAATGATCGATCATCATATTTTTTGGTAGAAATATTCTAATTTTATTCTATGGCTCTGATAAAAGTAAAAACCTTTGTGGAGGTTTTAAAATGTCCAAAGCCTTAAACATAACTAATAAAATATATTAGAGACATGTTCGTCTCTAATTTAGAGATTATGTGATAAGAGGTTTTACCTATTACAAATTAATTCCATTTTTTCTTTATTAACTGCATTTGTTACCCAATATTTCTTTGTGAAGGTAACTCCCATTTTTGTATAACACAGTTTTCTACTCTGTTTACAAATAAATACATTTTTATACCGTTTGATAAACTTGTACTTCTATTCTTTCTTTTGTTTTAAAATGTATAAATTTTAAGAAGTGTATATTGACACAATAGTAACAACGGTTCAAAATTTACCAAGTATAAACGACAAAAAGTTGGCATCACTTGAAAATTTGCTATTACAATCTTTATTAACATTGGATATTAAGTTTGTTTTGTGTTTGTACAACGTTTTATCTAGCATCTACGTTTTTTTTTATGTTGCTACCAATACTACTGAAGGATTAAAACAAGTAGAAGCAAGCAAACTGTGTCTTAAACACATCTTATGCCTATCTCACATCAGCATGGACAACTAACTACTTCTTACAAAAGATATTAATTGATTTAAAAACGTTTACTAACAAACATGTACAAATAGCCTATAGCTTTTAATTTTGTTTAACCATCTATTCATTTAAGAGTAGTCTGAATACTTAATATTATCGTAACTAAGTGGTTATTGGGCTTGATTTTCTTGTGATATGATGCAGATTGCGAAAATAATATTTGTATGACTATATACTTCGAATTGTAAAAAGTTGTTCTGGCTGTATCTATAGGCCAGTTGGTGGTTGGTGACTATTAACTTGAACCAATGACTACATAAATACTATAAGACACGACATAGGATAGGGAAATAGTCTACGCTTTACGGGTGCTGTTCGTCACAAGTTCGACACACAGCTATCAGAAAGCGCTAGCAGCAGGTGCTTGACTGTACGCATCCCACTTGGTTGAGACTGTAAACTGTTGACCTCTCTCTTACAAACCTTCTCACTTACTTCCGTCAGCATAGTCAGTGTTGTCAGTTCGTGCGCTGAGATAAGCGATTCTCGACCTTCCCTCGCATCTCTGGTCCCATATGTGGCATCAGTGCGTTTCCTCTTACCCGCCTGAAACATTGTTTGAACGTAGAGCTACCTAGCGCCAGTCACATCAACTTCAGATTCTCTAGCAGAGCGACCTAGCGGGTATTGGACAACTCAAAAATAAGCGTAGAATATTTAACATGGCCATGTCGTGTCTTATAGTATTTATGTAGTCATTGCTAAAACTCGGAACGATCGGGCAGGGCTAATTATTGGGGTGGTGATGTTCGACCAACCGTACTAAGCTCTCAGCCGCCACGAACCTTTGAGGCTGCTATAATTCGTTTGTCACGCGCCCTGATGCAATGAAATACGGTAATCAGGTTTATACTTTTTGTAAAGTAAGAACTAAAAACGGTCATTGAAATGACAATTAGTTGTATGGAATTACTTATTTCAATCTTAAAATCATTTCACGTCTAATTCAATTCGTTTATCATGTCTTCTACTCCGCCCATATAATCTGCCATTTTAATTTCGTATACTTTGTGTAAATAAATACTAATGTAAACAATTCATTTTTTTCCCAATTTTCTTTAGATAAATGATGACCAGCACCACCTGGTCACGATCCAACAAATAATAAACAAATCTGCCGATTCTTTATATTCAATCAAAATTGCAATAAATGTCACAATTTCAATGAAATGCCTTCGACCATATAGTAACTGAATCTCGGTCAAACTTAGAGATGAGGCTTACAGCACAAAAAATATTTCATGCTTTATTTAAAGTTTTTCGACGATAGAAAAAATATTTCTAGGCTAGGCATTCACTAAATTAAATCCAATCTTCCTAAATATTGTGTTAAACTATAACCTTTATTATATTTATCTACATATGTATTCTTAATTATGGATGTTATAAGAATGTGTGAATTAGAATTTATTTTAAAACACAATTAATACTATAAAACAATTATAGAGCCTGTCTCACATGAAGATAAAAATCACACACAAAAATTTCGACGAATGCGAATAAACAGAATAAGTAGGCTACACACTGCAGAGTTTTAATCAAAATCAGTCTAATTTCTGTTTTATATTTTATAAATGTGTCGCGATCTTGTATTTCTTTTAGATCGTATCAAAAGTTTTATATGTAGTTAGTTGATTTACATTTGATTCGATCAATTAACCTTTAATCAATATTTGATCATGATATATTGATGTTAAAACTACAATATATTTACAGTGATTAGATAAAAGCTTTTCAAAAGAAACTACATTACATTATTCGTAGAAAACAGAAAGTAATTTTGACGTGGTTATTTTTTTCAGCTTAAGTTAGAATTCTCCCTTATGCTAGTACATAAATGTAATTAGATAATATACACAATATGTATAAACAAATCCAGACCTATTAAATCAATTTATCTTTAAATTTTGATTAGAAAGTGATAAGATTTCATTGATTAGTTTTGTTCTGCCTTAAGAGGTCCATGATTTATGTTCACCTTTTGTCAGACAACCCTCGATTTACTTTCAGAGAGGTTTAGTGTAGTTAAGGTTTGGGCAAATTCTATTCGTAATACCTAAATTAGTTTTTGTCAAAACGTGAAATTTGGAATTCGTATGTATGGCAGTCCCCAAAATTTTGTACCACACCATAAACTATATATAGTAAGAAAACACAAAAGACATAGTTGAAAAGCAGTTTCGGTTGGAAAGCCTTGAACATTTGATAACTTATTTCATTTTATTGTGTTGAAGATAGATTGAATGTTGAACGTTTACTCTGCTAATGCATAGATTCATCATGTTTGTTTTATCTGTGCTAAGGCTGGTCTAATAGCCGAAGCGACACCGTGATAGATTGCTCTGCTTCAAGATACGAGTGTGTGAAAACGACCTCTAGTCACTATCGTCATAAAAACATCCCTATATACTATTCATGTTTCCCACCTTAAAGTGAAATGTTTATTGTTAATAGATGTTATTTCTAATAATAATGTATAAACAACATTAAACAATATTAAAATACTTTTGCTTTAAAATGCCGGCTCAAAGATTTTTATGAAATTTAATAATATAATAAAATTGTAATTTCTTATAAGAATAAATATTTTTAAATGGTGAATACCTAGTTTGAAGATTTTCTGTTATTTTCTTGTTTTTTAATAATAGTTTTATAATTAATTTGACTCATAAATGAAAACAAAATGACATATTTGTATTCACAATTGATAGAGGAATTAGTTTGCATTTGTTTGCATTGAAATACTCTATAGGGCTAATGTTCACCAGTAGGCTACATAGCGAATTTTCCCAAGTTTAAAGGCCAATTTTGTAATAAAAGAAATCTTCTCTTTTTTGATTATGTTGCTTTGTTTGCCATACTCGAAATTCTAACTATAACATTTGTAAAAATTTCTTTGTATTGACATTTTGTTTATACTTGTGTTTATACTTGCAGCAAGATGTGTTTAAACAGTATTTCTGAATACAACAAATTTATGGGAGGGGTGGACATAGCTGATAGAATGGGTGCATACTACCCACATGCTTTGAAAAACAAAAAAAAAAATGTTATTTCCAACTTCTCAATGTTTCCATTGTTAATGCCTGGGTGGTATTCAGGAATATTGAAAATCGCATAATGCCCTTGATTGATTTCAAGCTTGACATTTGTAGGGCAATATTCGACACGGTCAAATCACGAAAGAAGAGAGGGCTCCCCTCCCTGGACAAAGACGAAACAATTGTGAAGCGATGCAGCTACGACTTGCGGCTGGATGAAACTGGTCATTACCCAGAAAAAAAGAGATCTGGACAATGCTTTGAGATGTCGGCACAAGAACTGCACCAAGAAAACCCGATATATTTGTGAGAAATGTGACATACTGTTGTGCCCGGAGTGTATGAAAAACTTTCATTCATGAGCTCAGGAAGTTTCATTTATGTTAGTATTTGTCATATTTTTAAGAGTGTAAATACATTTTTTAAACTTTTTTGCATATTTATATAACATTTTCCAATTGATTCTACAAGACGAATTCCATTACCTCTGCTGCAGCACAATGTAAGTTCTAAATGTTTTATATTTTTCTTATATATATTTTTTTTTTTTTAGCTGTTTTAAAAAGTAGGTATATTTAATTAGTGCGATATATCAATAATTAGAGGCCGCTATAGCATAAAACCATCAATATTTTAGATATACATTATATAATGACAAAATATATATAACTATGGGCAAATTATCACCAATGGGCAAAGGCACATATGCGTACAGTAAAATAAACACCCCAAAATAACATAAAAAATAAAAAAAATAATAATAAATCTTATAAATATGGGTTTTATAGCCCAAAAACTACCAAATAAAAAAGTTTTATTGTTTTGGAAATTTTAAAAATATTTGTCCTGGAAGAGGTTAACTACTCTGAGTTTAAATTTAATTTTTGAAACATATTTTCTCTCCCTATTTTAATTCCTAAATTAATTATTTTAAATGTTTCTTTTTTCCTAAACTTCCAACAAAATGTTTAAAGGAATTTTGTATTTGGCAAATTCAGAATCATCAGTACGTAATCTGCACAGCCTTTGCTTCAATCTGTGCGCAAATATTCAATATTCGAAACCCAAACTGTAATTTGATTAAAAAAGTTAAGTAGACCTGACCAAGGCAAGACGTAGACACAAGTTTCTAACATTTGTGTTGGTCGACAGACAAGACCACTGAAAGATGACAAGTAGATAACATGAATATTTTCTTTTCCTAACTCTAAGTACGAGTTCCATCACAAATCCAGGCCCAGACTAGTGGAAACCTAGTGGACTAGTACCTCAGCGTAGAAAAAGTAGTTTATCGAGTTCACTTTAATTTCAACATATTTTATTTGATAGAATAAGACTCGAACACAAGATCTCACAAATATTACGTTTACACAATCCCGTATGAAGGACAAAGTCGCCATCCTCAGTGATACATGAGCTACAATAACTAAACTATAAAACACCTGCACAAACACACAGCCACATACATATCCAGACACACTGACACATTTCGAAGAGGGTAATGGATATCGGTTACCGCCGCCTTCGCGTACCGAGGTGGAGTGGGGGTCTCTGGATAACGTTGGTCACAGGGTTAGATTACACACCAATTCAAATGGGCGTGGGCATGTTTTGTCTTAAACTGACAAACTCTACTCACAACATTAAATAAACGAAATAAACTCGTGGGTGACATGTGGTATAGGCTACAACCAGAGTTATTATTCGATTCAAACACATTGTCTGTCAAATGATTTACTGCCTACGGTTGGCTTCTGGCCTAACTGTGTTCAATGAGCTAATTTGTTAATTAGAGTAATTTATCATTCACGGAATTTTGGCATGAAATGGATTGTATTTGTACATAGCATATTCAGTAAATTGAAATGTTGTCTTTATTCCTTTGGATGGAACACATGG
Source organism: Aphrophora alni (assembly GCA_963513935.1). NCBI lineage: Eukaryota > Metazoa > Arthropoda > Insecta > Hemiptera > Aphrophoridae > Aphrophora > Aphrophora alni. Next base: position 147,845,483 of record OY740769.1, on the reverse strand, counting down.
GATATTTCCGTAGACTAGGGTTCAGGTATTTTCCTAAGAGACATAATAATAGGAAAAATGTTTATAAAAGATATTCACTAATAAAAAAAGTAGAAATGCTGCTGATAAAATTTAATGCCATAATGAGCTGGCTTATTACGGATTACGGTAAAACAAATATGCTACCCAATTTAACAATTTAAAGTTCGTAAATGTAAATTCCATTTTTTCACTTTTAAAATACACTACTATGAAAAGAAAACATTTTAAAAGAGCCAGTATGTAAAATATGTTTCATCCAATATATTTTAGCTTTAAGTATTTGAAGCAGATATTATTTCACTTCCTGGATTTACTGTTTAATTTTCAAGGACATTTTGCTGTATAGGTAATAGAATGAAGTACGTTACGACTTTACAGCGCCTTTGTTTCTGGGCTGATTTTAAATGGATTGATTATATTTTACATTTATACGACATTCCTATATGCTAAGCAAATTTTAGTGAAGTAACATTTAAATAATAATTAATAGATCGCAACTGTAAGTGATAAGGAAATGCAAAAAAAAATCCGAATAAAGTATCTAGATTTATTTTCTTCAAGATATTAATTTGGATCTTTAAATTGACCTCATTCCGCAAATGCGGCCCATTTTGAGAATGTATGCCTAATAGCCAATGGTTATTTAATTAGCTGTTTACGTTTTTAAGGCTCTCAAAAAAACTTTATTTTAAAGTTATTAAACGTTTTAAAGTTGGTATTTTCTGAAAAGTGAATATTTTATGATATAACCTCAAGTTGATTGGAACAACGATTTTTCAGTATAATTCTTATGTTTTTTCCTTAGTAACAATAAAATAGAAAACTAAAACAGCGATTTTGCTACAAAACCTAGCGAGTGTAGATGTAATGAAATATAAATGTGTTGTTGCAGCCGGACTGCGTATTGTAGGTTTTATATTTCTAGTTTAAATATAGATCAATAGTCTTTAAACATTGCTGGATGGTGGTTATAGCTTTTTCTTCTGATTGCCCTGGGGTTTGGTAAGTCCCTGAACACAAATTGGTAACACCAAGTCAGGGGAATTACATTTCCTTTAGAATGGGATAAAGTCATTCTAATAAATGTACATACTTCGTGAATAGATTTTACTCCTCCATGTAAAATGACTTAGATTATGACTTAAATTATTTGTCTACTTGTCCACTTGTTTTTTCATATTACTTGGGTAAAAATGAATAAAATCTAAAGCTTTACTGACAATTATAGTATTTTGTATTACACTTACTGATAGTATCTGATACTAAATAATAACCTTAATTTTTATGTTTTCATATTGATTATAGTTTTGGTAGCTCAACGATCATTTTCAGGATAACCAAAACGGCGCCAAAATCTCTTTTTAGGTGAACTTGGGGAACGAATAATAATTAGAAAATAAGAGTTAGTATTATTTTATGCCTCATGTGGTTTGAATTTGTTTAATGAAACTAAATACAAAATAATATTTCAAATCATGCTGATCTGTATGCTGTAAAGTTATTACAAAACGCATTATTATTATTTCTGTAATGATATGTTCTGAAATAGCATTATTCGTAAATTGGAATTACGCAAGTTTTTAAGAACATTAATGATCCATTTGTTTTTGGTTTGTTTAATTATTGTTATTCTAACTAATGAACTCTGTGGAATGACGGAAGTTCTATACAACGTGTTGATTTGTGGCCACACAATTATAATATGGTTTAATTAAAAATCGTTTATATACTTAAATACTCACAACAAAGTTTATATCCTGATATACAGATTGTATCAGACCACCCGTGCTGCATGTATAGCGAGTAAAGGAATCAGTTTAGACACTTAATTCAACTAAAACTCCATATAGTATCAGAAGAATCTAAGGAAAATATTTGTTTCCATAACCCAGTGCCAAAAGGCATACTTTTTTTGAGTGGGGAGTGGGTTTTGAAGAAATTTCTAATGCAGACATAGGTCAAGTAATACATCATGTAAAAGTTCTTTAAAAAGTAAACATATTGGGAAAAATGTTTTGAGTTAATATACGTTTCTAAATGGCAGCTATAAACGTAAAAAATTTGGGTTTTGAAATTTTATTTACTACCACCTTAACAATGTTTTGTAATTATTTTGTATATAATATTATCCAAATTTAAGAAACTTGTTGATATTTCTGTTTATTAAGGTTTTACATACTATTTAACCAAGTGTTTTAATTATTATACTTTATAAAATAAAATTGAATATTAACATGTAACAAATATTCCCTTGTAACAAAAAAAACCCCTCCAAATCCTTCATAACTACAACTCAATGTAATAAGCAGGTATTTAGCTAAGATGAGATAATTTTCTCCTTTAATGTCTTTCCACTATTATTTATGTCACAGCGCCAATTAAAAAAAAATTGTTTTAATTAGTTCTTCTATAAACTATAAGCTCTAGAAATATTCTTTATTCTAAGCATAACAATGGATCAAAATAAATATAATTACTTTGCCTTACTATTAAGTAAATTTATTCCAATTTAACCTATGTAAATACTTTGTTTAAAATGTTTCAAAACAAACAATTTCTTAACCTAGATTTACACAATTTCATGTGTTTTTAGATTTTCTTTATGGAAAATCCCGACTTGTGGATAAGTTAATTAAAATAATTTTTTTTTTTTCAAGTATAGGTAATTCGTGTTTTGCAGTAATATTGGGTTTGTTTGAAATTATCTTAATGTCTGTTAACACAAAGTCAATACTTGCACAAAATTTTATTTTAAGAGTTTTCGTAGATAACCCATGTTAGGTAAGGAATAGGATTTAAGAATTAAAGTTGGAAAATAAGTTTGGGGATCGTGATCAGCTTTCCTAAAAAAGAATAGTTGTTTTAAAATTAGTTTTTTGAAAATCAAAATTGTTTCATAAAAAAAACAAAACAGTAAGTATATATCGAGGAGTATTGACATGTTTATATTTTGCAGTATACATTAAACATGGAGAAAATTAGTGCCAGATATTTGTTTAGTAGTTGAGAGAATAATAAATTGTATCAAAAATTATAACAAAAAAAATACAATATTATTGGACATTTTGATATTTCAAAGTGTATTTCTTACGGGAAAAATTAAGCTTATTTCTTTTATGATCTCCCCTAAAGCTTATTTGTAAATTTTTATGAGGGGTTTTGAAATGTTGTATGTATATAGATTTTGTATTAGAAAAGTCTGAAATTGAAAATTACGAGCTATTTTTTCAAAAACTAAAATGTTGTCTGCAAACTTTGAAAAAGGGAAAAATAATATGATTACATTTTATTAAATAAACTGGGCACCTAAAAACGTAAAGTTACTTGATCATTACTTTGAAATTTTAATTTTTTACACATGTTATATCAAAACTTATGAAAAATAGTGTTAGCATCCAAAATGTTCTATGTAATACATATAATGAGGTCAAATTCCTGATTCGAAATTAGTAAATCCTACTATACCAGAAGAATCCGGAGACCTTACAAGGTTTGTTGGCTTTCCTTTATCACTAAAGGTTGTGATAAATTCATTATTACTTAACTGTTACATTTTATGAGTTAATCTGATATTGCTCAACTCTGCTTAGCATAGAGGAATTTCGTATAATTATAAAAATAAATTAAATATATAAATGGACACCAGGAATGAAGGCACCATACAGTCGTAACCTACATTACTCTATGTCCCTTGCAATGAAATGCCTTTGAAAATTAAATAGAAAATCCAGTAACAGCACTGACAATATCCGCGTCAACATTAAAAACTCAAAATATTATATGAAGCATATTTTATATAGGCTAACAGCTCTTTAAATAATGCTTTGTTAAAGTAATGTTTTTGAAAGTTGGGAAAAGAAATGTATAGATTCCAAGATTAGAAGCTTTCTTGCTTTACCGTATTTTGTAATAAGGCCATCCATTATGACCTTTTAATATTATAAGCAGCATTTCTATTTTTATTTTATCTTGTGACTCTAGTGGAAGTTTCGGTGCCCATGTCCTACGTATGATATGGAAAGCAACAATGGACAACATCTTGTTTTAATTGTAAATATTGAATGTAAAAACAATCCATTTCATGCCAACACTTCATGAATGATAAATTATTTTAACAAATTAACTCATGAGCACACTTAGTATAGGCAAAGAGCCATACGTGGTAAATTTATTTGACAGACAATGTGTTTGCATCGATGAAATAACTCTGTTAGTATTATTCGTCAACCACACGTTTATTTAATCAAATCCACTCTCTAAAATAAATTGACAACCCTCTGCTGAATTGTGTACTTATAATTTAAGCATAAGGAAATTGCCAATTTGTACTCAGCACAGTTATTTAGTGTAAGGTACAATGTATGTTAACCAACGTAGTTTTTATCTAATCTCCAGATTTCAAATACTTAGGAATGTGAAAAGTAACCTTATTCATGAACTATTTTATTATTCTGTACTTAATTATTGTTACAGTAATTAACTACAGACTAGTAGATAATAATTACAGACTAGTAGAGGAGTATCTGTTACATAAACTGAGGGTCTTAAAACTTGGTAACAAGTAACTCGGTCTCCCATGAGAATACATAAATGAAAAAATAATAATATTTTGAAATATGTAATCAATCATCAATTTGTATAGTTGTTTACTCATATTTTCTGAGAAGTTCATCCCACAAACCGTTAAATTATAAAAATATTTTCAGATTCGTATGTATGTCTGTGTACGACAAAAGGCAACTTTGCACAAAGAACTTCGGTATTCAGGAACGTTAAGACCTCACCGATCCAAGCGTAGATGGCAATGACAACAAAAACAAAGCTACGAAGTTTTCTCATGTTCGATTTAACCATTAGGACACAGAAAATGTGGGATTATTCCTATATAGTTAAAGGTTTCTATAATATGATAAGGTTCGTTAATACCCATCAACAGTAAAACCATATAAAGACGTTGCTTACAAGGTTACTAAATCACATTCAACGCGACCTATTGTGGATGGTAAATTCTACAGAATCCGAATTTAATATATTTAGAAACAAACATTGTTTTGTTTGTAACATTTATATTAGCAATCTGTGAATTAATTTACGTGTGTTTTTGGGTTGTTTTTCGTGGAAAAGCGTTAAGCAAACATTGTAACAAGAACCTCCAGAAAAAAAATGTTATGTGATATTTACCTCTACAAATTTGTAGAATAACTTATAGTTGTAATTACACAAATATATAAAAATTATACTATAAAAAGCCCAAAACAAAATACAAAAATAATTGAGCATAACTGTGTGCTGACAAAATGAGACACTGAACCTGTACGGAAATTTGTATTATCGGAAGACCATTTTTTAATCGGGTATATTTTGAAATTTATAAAACGATAAATCTAGTTAAAAATCAAATCAAAGAACTTGTAACACCAATGCTAGATACAAAGTTTGAGAAAATTCGACCAAAATTACAATCTATATTTTGTGATGAAGGGCTACAATACAAGTGAATGTGGTTTGGTAGCTGTGCCCATTTTAAAAGGGGGGAAAAAATGGGAAATAATATTTTTTAATTATTATTGTTTTTTTTGTTTTTTTTATGAATGTGTGAAATAAACTTTTACCATAAGATAAATTACATACGTTTTATTAGTTACAATAAAAAAACTTTCAAGTAAACAACCAATGTTAGTAACCTACCTCTACATTAGGCCGCATTTCATTAACGTATCACGTAATGAAAGCCCTTAAAAGTAAATATTTGTAGACGTAAGGGATTTCATGTGTTTTAATATTAATTGTTAACCGAGCCGAGAGAAAACTGTCAATTAAATTATCGTTATTTAAGTTCGTAATTATTAAGACTTATATTTGGGCTTGTTATTTTAGTACAATATGATATTTAAATAATTAGCTCTAATGTATTATAAAATAACCAAATCGTAGTTTTGAAGTAACTGGTGAACTGAATTACACATTTTCATATAAAGCTATATTTTGTAAGTAGAATTTTGCGATTTTTAACTTCTGACGATTAATTAAATATTAAAATGCGAGCAGATTTACTACTCTCCTCATTTGTTTGCAAATGATTTTTTAAAATAAACGTATTGTTTTAGGTTTTTTTTTATTTGTTTGCATTTAATGCATATATGTGCTCAAAGTTTTTCACACAACATTGTAGAAATATAACAATTAAAATGTAATTATTGAGGTGAATTATATTTGGTCTGTTTAGTTGATTATAATATCAAAATTAAATGTAAACATGCGTTTCTAAATATCCAAAGACATTAAATTAACTAAATATGTAACTAACTCTTAAATCACGTAGTATTCGAGTATATTTTTTATTCATTTCAATAAAATTCTTAAACTCCTAATTTGTTCCCTTCTGAAAACAAATCAAATATTTCATTAATGAAAAACTATAATTTTGTTACTATATAGTAACAAAAACTATAATGTGTACTCTTAATTTCATTTGAATCTTTAATCAGAAAGCAAATGGGGAAGTTGTAGTACTAATCAAAAATCAAATTAAGTTACAACTTAATTCAAACATTTCTTATAATTTTTAAACCAACACAAACAGATATAGAAAGACATTTCTGTTCATAGACTAGTAGACCTACACTGTCTCAAGTGATCGACAGACAATAGGTTAAAAAAATATAAAAAGACATATATTTCTATATATATCCATCATGGAAAAAGCCATTAGCAACATACTATGCAACCCCCTCTTGCCAAACAACGGATTGATTGCATTGTCATTAATCATACCCAATGACAATTACAGAAAATAAGTGCTCTGATTTATATTTATTCATCGATTCCAGTAAAAGTTATATATGTAAGTCAAAACCCACTGACTGATCACGAAATATCTTGATTCAAGGAGCCTACAGCTATGAATCTTTTAAGATGGTTTGGGGTAGGTCTGTAGACGCGTACTAAGAATGGCTTTTGAAAATATTCCACTACAAGGGTATTTTTACCCCTAAAACAAGTATCATATATTTGTTATTTATGGGTCGATTTTGATGAAAATTAGTGTGTTTGGTCATAATATATTTCCATAGAACCACTATTAGGGTTGCGCTAAAAAAATTTTTTCTTTATAAAACTATATCAATTATCCCCAGGTGAATCTGGGGTCATCAGCTAGTTATTATATATTTTAAAACCAAATTTTGGTAACCAGGCTAAAAAAATATATATTGATTTAACTTTTCTTTATCCAGAGGTGGATGAATATTTTATAGAGTTCAGTAAATATTTGACTGTTGAGCGACAAATTGATGTAAGTAATCTATTTAAATGGTAATGAGGTAATTGACGTCACTATTGTTAAAATACTCCTGTTTAATATCTAAGCAGCTTAGGGCGTGGTTTTATACACGCTACACAAATTAGAGACTACGTCGGTATATATTCAGCTGTCAGTTGAGTCAGGTAATTTCCGTAAAGCTTTTGTGAAACACCAAGTAGAGTCTGCTTAATGTGTGTTGCATGCAAGTGGTTTTAATAAATAAAGATATCGCCTTTCATAGAACATATCTCTCCAAAAGTTATTTTCCAATTAGTTAAAATGAAAAGAAAACATAGATATAGTAATGATTAAAATTAATAAGGAACCACACTTACAAATTGACTCTATATTATGTTTTATCTAAACCTTACCATATTTTATATTATAAGTGGACTGAGTGTTGAGAAATTACATAGAATTTTGTTGCTCTATCACAGGGAAAAGGCCGAGCTTTACTTATCTAGAATATTGTTTGAAACTTAAATTTTTTATTTCAGGTATTTTTACTTATAATTTTAAATATTCTACACGTAAAGCCAAATTTTGAAGAAAACTCCCAAAGGCTTTCCTAAAGTTGTTACCATTGCTTGAAGTATTGTTTTACACTCTAGCATTATATAAATATCATTAAATAATTTTAACAATCTAAGATTTTCGTTTTTTACAGATGATCTTCCTTATTATACGACTTTCTAATATTATGACAATTCTCTGTTTTAAACTAAAATCTAAACTTCTGCAAAAAAAATGTCACTATCTCTCCAAAAATTTAAGTCGAAAGTAAAGCGGCGTATTGCAATTTGTATAGCCGAATGTTTAGCTTGTTAAAGTTTGAGCTCGGTTGATGGCTTTGCGTTTTTCCGTGTGTTACGCTACACCCACGCTGTGTCCTGATTAGTTTAAATATAATTATATAAATGTTAAACTTTATTGGTATAAAATTTAAATAAATAGAGGAATATTTTGAAAAAGTTAAATTCGTTTCACCACTACTTTTATGTATAAAAGTTTAAAAAAAGAAATGTATTTTCATTTCCGAACTGTCGCTAAAATTGTCAGTGTTGAATTGGTCAGAGCCAAAGTGTCTAAACTCAAACAGTGACTGAAAAATTTGTAACCTTTGAATTGACCACAACTAATGTGTTCACAGCTAATATTTACACCACTTAACTGTTCGCCGTTAAGGTCTTCCATCCCCCCGCCACCCTAAAGGTCGGCAGACTCATTCTATTTTAAAATTACATTTGTTGAACTATCTGCCAAACGAAATTTATACACTTACAAATTATTTTTTAATTCTACCATATTTTATTCTACAAGTGTATACTGTACTATTGGTGAAATTATGTATTGAAGCTGGTTGGAAAATTCATATTTTAGTAATATAACAACCGTAATACGTTGCTGGTTTTGTATTGGTTATACACTAATTTCTTTTCACACTTCATATATACTGACAGTTATCATGACACACGACCGGTAGAGGAACGAGTTTCATTCTAAATCAGATATTTTAAAAGCTGAATAACATGAAAAATCAAATTAAAACATGTTTAACTTCTAAACATACTTACTTTATAATTTTGTAAGAAGTACAGTACATGTCATTATAAAATTAGTGATATTTGAATCCTGTTCTGTTTCGGGAAAGACATAAAATTAGTAAAGTATAAAATGTAAATGGATTGAAGAGCAAAGTAAACTATTGAACGGGAACGATGGCAATTTAATCATACACTTCAGAGAATTTTACAATTTGATTTAATAGGCTTAACAAAGGATGAACATTTTGTTGACAATTTAGTCTTCTGTTTATTCTACAAGGCTTAAGTATTTAATTGATGTTTGAAAATGCCATCGTAATTACGTTTAGACCTTCTGAACGCGTCAGAAAAGAAAAATAACAAGATAAATTTCCTAAAAACAAGATTTAGGGAGTTCAAAACCTTTTCCTCGATATGTATGCCAGTTCTAAAACAGTGCAAATAATAAATAAATACATGTATATAAAAAGATAATGCGTTAATAGCAATATTATTGTGATAATTATAAAAGTTCAATCTAAAGATATTAATTTGTATCCACCTTTTCTTATTGTAGCAATAATTTTCACCGATTTGTTGTAGTGCCAAACATGGATTATATTATTATTATGGCTGTACGTGTGAGTGTAAATTTGTAAGTTTTTAAACCAAAACTGTATGTATTTTACATCTCAAATATTATAATAAACGTTTGTGGAATGAAGGAACTGTGTTTACTCTGATTAACATAGAATTTAAAAAAATCTTTGACTTTAGCATAACGCCACATTATATCTCTCCGTTTGCACTACTTTTGATAATACAAATCCGTTTCGATTGAACCAGTGTCATTGAATCGTATTTCACTTCAATTTTTATAGTGTGGCCTTGGCCAAGGGCGGCACGAGAGGGTTGGATTGCTGGAAACACATTGTTAGAGTTTCAAATATTAAATGGCGATACAGAGATTAAGCCTCGTTTAATCATCTGAAGGAGACTGCATATTACTTGCCGTGCTGCGGTGGAGGCCAGACTCGTTTTTTGTCAAATTCTGTGACATCGTAATGCCAGTATAACTTACGGGTATATACCGAGAACCTGGAGAGTCAACAGGGTGGTTTTTATTCCGAGGCGTGGTCCTCCAGATCTTTTAGGCCCTATTTAGGTATCCCGAACACTTTGAAGAGACCGGTTAGTAGATATATACTGAAGTGGGTTCGGTCACGAAATCCACTCCAGCCTGGAAAGTCTCTCTACATCAGTTAGTACGCGGGATTGAGGACGCCTTAGCGAGGAAGGAGACGGCAATGTGAACTTTCTTAGACATTGAAGGTGCCTTTGATAACGGCTCATTTAACGCAATTGTGAGGGCATTGCGAAGTCATGGAATTGATCATACCGTTTGTAGGTGGATGGACGCAGTGGACAAGTATAGTCCTTCCTGAGCCACGAGGTACTAGAGGACGACGCGACCAGACATTGTCTGCAGGGAGGCGTTATTTCCCCTCTTCTGTAGGCCATGGTTGTGGACGGCCACTTAGAGATTTTAATGAGTCAGAGGCTCAAGGTTATGTAGATGGCATAGTCATCATGGTACATACAAGTTACTAAGTTCTGTTGAGTAGCTGCTTAACTACTATCTGGGACTCACCGGTGACGGAGGGAGGGACTTCGAAAATCAATCACTCCAAAGCGGGATTCTCCCATTTAGTAGGAACATGGAAACGGGTGGTGGGATGATAAGGCTTGAGGAAACTAGTTTCTCAACCGGTGACATATCTGGGAGTTTAAATCTGTGAAATATCTCGATAACAAATTGTCGTGGAAGCTCATCTCGACCATGCCATATTAAAGGCAAAGTCGTCTCTAGTGGTGACGAGATAGGATTGAAAGTAAAAGCCGCCCTCTGATCTACAAGGTGATCGTCAGACCTCAACTGAAGTTTGGTTCCCTGGTATGGCGGACACAGCGAGAGAAACAAACTTGCAAGTTGCTGCGGCTAGGATGCATGCTAGTCACATGTGTCTTTACGGACACACCAACGGATGATCAAGAGATGCTTTTAAGCCTGCCGCCACTAGATATTTTCATAATGTCGGAGGCGAGAATGGTGGCCTATAGGGTACACAATCATGGCGAAAGGAGAAGGTGTTACAGAAAGGTGGGGCACTCAGAAATCGTCAATGAGGTATTGAAGAACTTGGTGTTGGAAATGCCAACTGATGGTTTGCAAACCGAGTTCGTCCTCACTCGACCCTTCAAAGTTCCTTTAAACACCAAAGGATGGACAGCTTGTTTGGTATACAGATGGATGATCAACGGTCTGGATGTCTCAGCACGTTTCAATTTTATTACAACAAAAAAATAGTTTTGTAAATTGATAACCAAGAACCTAGGCCTGTTATAGCATTAAATACATCAAATTCCAACATATATTAACGTGTATGCCTACTCTAATGTGAATGTAGTAGGGAAGAATTTAATTTGTCTAAGTTTGGAATAGAATTACAAAAATAATAGTCTATATCTACATTGTAATAAGTAGAATTGCCTAATAATTTATATATTGTATTGAAACTTGTATTTTAAGAAACACATGTTTAAAGGAAGAAACTTGTGTTAACGTGATTAAAATACAGTGAATGTTCAAACACTAAACTAAACAATAGCTGATATTAACTAGATGGTGTTGTATGTAGAATTTCCTACAATTTTAGACAATGTACAATAATCGAAAAAAAACGATTCAAGACCTAAAATTAAAGAAAAAGTATTTTAAATATTTAAATTGTTCTAGGTTATGTTTTCTATTATGTAGTTGCGCAGAAACCACATGGTATATTTTACACAACTACAGAAAAGAAATTTTTTAATGTACATAAAAGTGAAGGTAGGGGAATAAAGATTTCCGATTCTATTAACATTAAGCACGATCCTCTCTCACTAAGTGAAGTACTCACCACAAATTCTTACCCTAAATCGCCCCCGTACAATTAGGCACTAAGGGCTTTTACAAAAGAAAATTGTTTAGAAATTGACCTTTTCCTTAGGCTACAAAACTCATACCATGACCACATATTTTAGACGTGTATAATTTTTTTACATCATAAACCATCAGCAATTTACATTCTTATCACTTGTGGAACAGCTCACAGGAGAAAATTATACCAAAGAAAGTCTTATTTTCTAAGTTACAAGAAATCTGTGCTACAACTGGTAGATGAAAATATTTGTCAGGTATGACAGCGATAAGCTGCCCCACTTATTAAAGTTTATTTCCACCAGAATATAACCCAGCAAAAGGTTGTTCCAAAAATGTTTTCATATTTTTTTGGGCCACAACTGTGTCAGAAACCTGGTTGGAAAAGTGTTCTACCATAATTAGACTTCTATTGGTTAATACAAACACATTAGGAAGGTTACGTTTCTGTATATATCAGCACTTACAACAAAGGTAACAAAGTTATTATTAAAATTAGCTCCTGACTGAATTTGCAATCAGAGTAACTGAATTAAGGCTCCCGCTCGTTACTGGGGCTGTATCTTATGTCTTAATTACATTAAGTTACGTTGCTATGCTTACGTAATTATCCACGTCATTTTAGTATCTTTATATTTTTCAATGTTTATGGAAAAGACAGTTTTTACTTTCTCAGATAAACATATATAGAGGAAGTATTGTGACAGCCAATAATACAATGATTCTGCATATTAATTATTATTAAGCAACACTAAGATGTTCACCAAACTTTAGCCTACCCATGTACAGTTCCTACAGAACTAACCAAACAATATTAGTGACATATCTTCAAATTTTTGTTCAGTGATAACGTATAAAATAGAAAATGAACAATCGGTACGTCTTAAAAATGGAATATGTCAAAGCACTGACTTCTGCGGATTATATTTAATTTAATTTTTTTTTTTTTTTTTTTTTTACTTGCGGATACCTTTAATAAAACAATAAATAACATAATTTCCAAAATGTCTTGTGACTGCTTTGGTAATTATTTCTATATTATGACTTACATCAAACAGTCTAGTTTGATATATCATTTGTTTACAGCTGTTTCGGTATTATCATACCATCATCAGACAACAAATCACTTTGAACATGTAAACACTAAAACATAATGCACAAAAACATAATATGAATCGGTACTACCGAATTACCGTACACGTCAAAATTAAAATAATGATTATGAGGCCACATTCTACTCTTGCTGTAGTTTTTGTTGTCTGATGATGGTATGATAATACCGAAACAGATGTAACAAGGGAAATATCCAAAATAGACTGCTTGATGTAAGTACTAATATAGAAATAATAAATATCACATTTTATCCAAATATAAAATTCAATAAGTTTTTATTACGTCCACACACTCTAGACTGAAATTTTAATGATCCAAACAAGTTAAAAGTGACAATGGTTTAGGTACAATTGCAAACAAATAAACAAAAATGAATTAATTGCAGTCGTTGAAAACTCGATTTTATCACAACGAATTTAAGCAGAGAACGTGTTTATGACACAGGCTATGGAAGTTTAGGCCCTCATTAAATATATAAATATGTTTTTAAAAATGCATTATCACTTATTCACTGACAATTAATTATTGAACTTATGGTGACGATTCGTTTTAGTTGGTTTCTTATTTTTTTTGTGGAAGTGTGAGTGAGAAAGTTTGTGCAATGTTTTTGTGTTTGTGGTTATATCTGAGGTGTTTCGTTTTTTTGTAAATTTTACATTGAAATTCATCTGTTTCATTTTATAATGTTTAGATCCAAAAAATGTACTGCCCACTTCAGTTTCAAGAATTAATTGGATATTTTTTCTAAATACTGGTCATAATATACTTTAAATTCGTTATTTGGAAAAGGGCATTAAATATAATAGAAGTGTTGTCAATATAAGGTGTGTTAGAATTTAACTCGTTAGTAAAAGAAGTGTTAACCAATAATCTTTAGGTAACTAGTAGGTGACATATATTTATTGTTTATTGTTGGTACTTACCTAACCCTGTCATGTAAGCCAACCCACACACAGATTTAGTAAACTCTTAACTAAAATGAAATATCCCACATTTGCCATGTTCTGGTGGGAAAATCAAACATAACGGGTCTTCATAGTCTGCCCCCACCTTGCTTGTGCCACCATGTCGTCCCTCATAACTGTGCAAATATCAAAGTTCTTCGTTCGTAGTTTATCTTTTATCGTAGTGATATCATTCTAAGCAGAATGGAAATTTAGAAATGTTAATGTATTTGTTTTAGTGTTTGGTAAATTTTAACTTCTCAAAATATGTGGATAAAATAGTATTTAAAATGATTTCTAAATTTTAGAAAGTTTTATATTCACAAATGAAGGGCCAGAGTTGTCCATATGTGGAGGGGGGATTAATTATTATTGGGGCATTGGAAACATGGTTTATTTGACCTGTGCAGTGCTAGTATCATAAGTTCGTTTATCACCTATTCCTGACCAAGCAACAATCTTAACACAACCCATTTTTGCCACATTACACTAGCTTAAACTAATTTATGTAAAATATATTAAAGTTCCAACTATACACTTATAAATTGTGAGTTAAGTCACCTTGGGAACTCAAGTTACATAAATAAAGGATTTCCAGGAAAATTCAAAAATTGGCGAGTGCACCGACAAACAGATTTCTTTTGGGTTTTTTTGACCCAAACAAAAGGAGTTTGACGTATGCCTACATAATAACCAATATGTAGTACAAATACAATGTTTGGGTTGTCGCACAATACAATCAAAGTTATTTCATCGATGAAAAAGTCTGTGAAATGATTTACCGCCTATTGTTGGCTCTTTGCCCAACTATATTCATGAGCTAATTTGTTAATTAGAACTATATATCATTCACGGAGTGTATACATGAAATGGATTTTATTTATATACATTATTTACAATGAACAAAAATGATAATCCCTACTATTCAATTTGTACATGCGACATTTCCATAGTCTACGGTGCCGGAATTTCCATAAGTAACTTTACAATAGGCAAAATTTCTATCAGAAGCTCACTAATAAAAAAGTAGAAATGTTGATAATATTAAAGGACCGAGTTGAAATCATTCATTAAAAATTACGATGAAACACTCATGATTCGCAACCAAACCCATCAAATATAAATATTTTAACTCACGTTAAAATTTACTACTATGAAAATAAAGCAGTTTTAAAGTAGTCCCCATGTAAAACATGCTTTATCGGGTATTTTTTAGTATTATATTTGAAGCAGATATTGTCATTTATATACATTTCCGGAGTGTACATTTAGATTTCAAGGATATGTCGCTGCAGCAATTTAATTGTGTAAAGTAAATTACCGACTGAATGACACATTCGTTCCTTGAAATTTTAGTTATTTATATTTATTAGAATTCCTCAATACTAAGTAGAGTTGGGCAATAAAGATTTAATCTGTAAAAATCTACGGTTAAATAATAATCAATTAAAGTAATAATGATGGAAACAATAACAATACAAAGTAATTTGTGTAAATTATAAAGATTTCTTTAAAACAATACTTATACCTATGGTAACAACATTGATTTTACAACACATAGAAATAAACAAGTTAATCTTATTACTCAATAAACTTTTAGCAAAATATGATATTTCATTATGAAGTTAAAACTCATTCCTCTTATAAGGGTCAAAGAATTTAAAAAAAAAAATCAATATAAAAGTCATATTGTTGTTTTGTTCTATAATTTCACACACTTTCATAGCTAGTTTTAATCTTTTCATTGTATTTATAGTGTTTCGGTGCTCTCTTATGATACAATTATAGGATAATGACTTAATTTTCTATTAACCCACAAATTTAAGAGTTCGGTTTTAATTCACAATTATTATAAGAACACAAATAAATGAGGATAAAGAATCAGACATTGCAATTCCTATTCTTTAAATATTTATGCGTTATTTTTCAGGTAGATAAATAGATTATTTCTATTATTTTTTTAATTACATAACTAAGGTTTCATTACCAAGATTATAAATCATAAATTGCTGCAAAATATTTTTTTAATTGCTATAAAAGAAAGAATATTATGAATTTAGGATTAAAATTTAACAAATGCGTTGAACAACCGCCTTCTTCAGTTGTTTATTTAATTTCCTCAAGATCAAAAATTGTATAAACAGACTAAAACAATATTTGTATGTGTTTTTTGTTCCTTAAGTTAGTGAAATCAAAATTAATAAATTGTCAAAATTTAAAAAAAATATATTATTTTTATAACCTTTTAATGGTTGTTATTTTGAAATTTTGTAAATGAAATTGTTGGTTAATCAATTTTCGAGATCTTTAGAAAAAATGGTTAATATTGTTTTCGATAATTTTTTTAAGTAAGAGCAAACACACAATTATCATGCTTGCCATAAACATTTACCGTGTACATATTTTCTGTTGGAAATGATATATAATAGCATATTATACAGCTTGAGGTACTGAGATAATCGACTAGACTTACTACTATCGATTATACCGACTGCTTAACTTATTATATTAAAACTATTCTTTGTCTCTTTCACGTTCTAACAGTCATATTTAAAGTTATATTTCGATTTATCATTTTCTCGTATATTTGAATTTGTTTTCTATTCTTTACTTGGAATCTTTTATAAATACAAAATCACTCACAGTGGGGTTCCCCTGCTTGGATATAGTGACCTACAGATGAAGCAACAGACCAATAGAAGACCGAGTCAAAACAAGTAAAAAGGGAAGTATCGTCTTATAATTTCAGAATAAGAACTGGGTAGTGACTTTTTATTTTTGCAAATTAATAATTTAACACGAAGCGAATCCGAATGGTCCCGAAACGCGTTGGAATTAGAGAGTACTACCGTCGTCAATATGGGTGGATCTTTTACTACGGTTATGAATTTTGCTATGCAAGTTTAAAAATTAAAATGTTGGGTTAATTGTCCGTCATAATAACGTGTACCAAATTCAAAAAAGTATTTAAATTTACAACAAACAACAGTCGATAGATTAAACAAAGAATTTAATAAAATAACTGAATAACAAATGAGTTAAAACAAAACTGTACGCCAGAATTAAGACCAGTAATAGTGCAAACATCACCACCTCGTGGCTAAAGTTTGTAGTTTTACCAGACAAAGCAATAATTTCATGAAAATTTTAAACTATTATGTTTGTAGCAGATGTTTAACTCAACCATCGGTGCTTACAATACATTTCGCTATAAAGTTTAACTTTAATATATGGATATAATATTAACTTTGTGTCTCATGTATAATATTATTATTATTATATTTCTGTGAGTTTTAAGTAGTTTTTTCCAAATTAACGTCGTTATAAAAATTTGTATTTTGTAATTTATGTTATATTCAAAAGTGTAAAATGAGGCGCCCCATGCCAAAACTCGCCTTATCTATAGCCATGGATTCCTTGGATTAATTCCCATATGTTTGTGATAATCATATCATGCTAAAACTAATCTTTTCCTGTTAAAATAAACACAGAAATAGTGTCAGCAAAACTTACCTTTTCCAACGAAACTGTCATTTCTAAACTGGTCTAATCCAACTGGCCAATCACAGCTTAGCTGGCAGGTCACGTGAGTACCCGGCTGACATCTATCGTGTTTGTTTCTTAAAACTCTGTCAAAGTGCCAGTTTGTTGCTGACTTAACTGTTTTAATTAGTAAGGGAATATTGTTACTTTATTTGATAAAAGTTCTATGTTAAGTATGGATACTTGTGTAGTACCTCCGGCAGAAAAGGGGAAAGGTAGGAAGAGGAAGGCAGACCCCGAAAACTGGAAAAAAACCGTTGCAAGTTTTACTGATCTTTATTTATGCATTAACACTCTTGATAAATTAACTCATGATAATTAATCAATTTACAGTTTAATGTTTACGTCCAAAACTAGTAAATGTTAGCAATTATAAGAATGTAAAAAAAACAGAATACGTACAACTGTAGCCTTTATATGGAAGGAAATTTTGTCTGCTTTCATGTGTTTAGTTTTTTATTTAATTTTCTTTGAGTTTATTTGAACATCGTTCTTTCATTAAATATAAAGTAGTATACATTAAAATGAGGGTGATTTCACTTCAAATTTTGACCAACTCTACAATTATGATTGGATATTATTTAATTTTTATATATTTATGAAATTGTAAATATAAGATTAACTTTTATACATAGCTGTTAAAAATAAAACTAAATAAAACATATCTTTACTATAGTGCAACATGCTACTGAATAATTAGCTTCATTTTACTTTATCTTCATTTTACAGTTCTTTTCATTTGACTCTACACTGAGAATTAGCTAAACAACGTTAACATGTGTATGGTATATTAAGCTACAACATTAAAACCCTTTTAGCCTTATGATGAAATCCCATCATCGGTAATGTTCAGTCTTCAGTTTCAGTACTGTTTAATGGTTAACTTGGGATAATGGTGTTTCATTGCAACTTAAGTCATACGAAAAAGGTGTTGAAATTACTCATAAACAAGTTATAGACTTATTTACTTTTTTAGTGTCAAGGTTTAAAAATGTAAAATAATGTTTTCGTGTCCTCTCAACTTTTTAGATCTAAATATTTAAATGTTCTTTTATATTTAAGATAAATATGATAACTAAATATTCTAAAATCAGAGTTAACAATAGCTTACAATTTATTAATAAATTTTTTTATTCATAAACTACTGAACTACTTAATTCGTAAAATTGCTATTATGAAAAATAAAATCTTCATTGATCCAATTCTAATTTTACGAATGAAGAAGTTTCATGTTCGGGTCACAACAGAGAAAAATATTCACGAGTAAAAGTCGAACAAGTAAACTTAATTTTTGGAAAGAATAAAATTTACAAATCAAAAGTTTTGAATTGTGAATAGTTATCTGTATCATACGAGGGAATTCATGAATTAACTTTCGACCACCTGGTGAATTCACCACACGTGGTTTGTTGTTAGAGTAGGTAAATATTAACATCAATATACACCATTTTGAATCTATTTGGTTTGTTGTGATAGCAGTGAGCTATTTATATTCTATTGAAACTATTCCTAGGTAGTTGTAGTGATCATGTTGTGATTCGAATGGTGTTGATATTCATCCCCCCACCTATGTCGGAGTATGGCAATAATATTATGGAGGCATAATGCTGTGAGAGATAGGTGCAGTGATGGACTTACAAATGTGCATAATGAAGAAGGAAAAGGACATCATTCAATTATAATTATAGGTTATAATCTGTATGTAAAGTGCGCCGTTTTACAATTTATCAAATTTCGGAGTATTTTCTTAATATTTCTAAAACCACTCTGTGAAATTGTTACTGTTAAATTGGGTAGTGTGAAGTGTTGGTGTCTAATAGTTGATTGATCATCACACAAAAGAAAACAATGAATGCGTGACTTAAAATTGAAACAAGTTGCTTTTAATAGTCTTAGTTCAATTAATTTATTTGACTTATGGAATCTTTACTTTAACCTGGAAAGTTGGAACTCAGTCCAGTATAGATTTAGTAATGGCTGCTATGAAAATAATAAATAACTACTCCACTATGCTAGTTTTATGCTGATAACAGTTAAAGGTTCTCTGAAATCTGAATTCAAAATCATAGATGAAAGAAATAGTTCACAATACCGCACGAATATTGAAGTTAATGATATGGAATGGGAATGGAAGATTCATTGTACAATATGTGGTATAACAGCCCACCTAGAAACAACTTTTGTCTCGATATCTTTGACATCTCATCAACTACAATCTTAATTAGAGACGTAAATGCTGCTTCCTGAAACTGGGGTTACAAATATTAAAACCACATAGGAAGGAGAGTTGAAGTATTCATCAAAAATCACAGTCTTGAACTCATATATAACCAAGAAAAATAAGGTGACTTTCCTTCATCAGACGGGAGATTCCACAAACCCTGATCTTGCCTTGCTTTCCTCCGATCAATACAAGAGCAAACACACTGTACTTGAAAACATAGGTAACAATCATCACGTACTACTGCTATCAATCTCGTTAATGTTCACAATCTGGAGTAACAATATAGAATTTCAATAAAGTCATCTGTAAGGAATTACAAGAATAAATAGAATTCACAGGTAACTAAATTAACTTTGATGAAACACTAAATAAGATACTAAAGTGAGGCAGTAAATAAATTAAAACATTATTAAACGCTTTACTAAGATTACTCTAATCGGAAACGATTAGAAAACTTGTATTTAAAAAAAATAAACTCATCCTAGCATACTGTAAACCCTACTATGCCCCAGTCCCATAGTCAATCCATGTCACTCTACTGTCAATAATCAGATATTATGATTTTTTTTACACCAAGGTCAAGCTGTAGTATAAGGCGTGTATTTAAGTTTAATTAGCTTAACCACTTCGAATGACCTGAAATAATCTGTTGAGTTTTTGCTATGTTTATCCTCACACCTCAACCACAAAGAAAACTTTTGAATATCATAATTCATATATTTCACAACGCAGCTAATATCACCTATCTTCAAACGTAAATATAAAATATCTTAAAGTTATCAGAGTACAGATAAGATTTACAGCTGACTTTAACAACGAAGAAACTAAAGCCTAACCTTGGGAGAGGAGAGGGACTCCACTATAGACAACACGTCAACCAGCTCTTGTCTATATAAACACTCTTATTTATTTTTATTTTTTATTGAGTAGGGGGGAAATATTCAAATGTTACCACTAGTCAGTATTGGTGTTAGTGAGAAGTTTTTACTCACTAAATAAACTTTCTCATTTTCCTCCTTACCACACTGGAACGGTCTTCCAGCAATAATCTTCGCATAAAACTGGAATTGTTTCTTTATTGTCATAATGATAACAAAACACCTGTTGATTAAATACCATTGCTCTGCTTTATCTAGCGTAACTGACACCCGGTTCTGAACACCTATGCTGCAATCTCCTACCTTTCCTTACTTGGGCTCAACAAAATCTACTTCTATGGAGAAAGTACATACATCTTTCTCACAAAGTTTGAAGCGCCTAAATGTCATGAAATAACCATGTCTACTACAAAAAGGAAAAAAAGTTCAACAACCTGTTACTCTACTATTAATGTCTCTTTATGTTCAGTACAGTTGTTCAAAGCTTGTGTACATCTAGACAACGGAAATTGTATAACGTAAAATATATTCATATTTTTGAAAATAAAGTTATTGTTGTAGAAATTTGTGTTTTTTCACTCGTGTGTTTATCAAAAATGATACCAAAATTAAACGACTCGCTTTTGTTTAAGAGTTACCACGAGGTTATTGTTTTAGATTGACATATTTAACCACCATAACTTACAATAAAATAAATTAAAACACTCTTAAAAAAAAGTTATCATTTGTTCACTGAGACTTATATTCTTGTTTTCATGTAATGAAATTAAAAACAAATATCTACTGTATAACTTAAATTATTATTATTATTTTAACTATCGTTTAAAACGTTTTAACTGTGTCTTTCGTTTACTTCAATTTATCATTAGAGTCTAAAATAAAATAAGTTTCGCTGCAGACGTTTTACTGTTATAGTGCAGTAGAACACAATCAGATGGTAGTCCAATTAACCACCACTTAAGACAACCAACAATTAAAGTCTAAGTGATTCTGCAGAACCTACTTATATAATGCTATAATGGGCCGCAGCTATTAAATACATATAATTGTCGAAGAGAATACCTTTTTTGAATGATTTAAAGTTACAGATTTTTAATTCTCCTCTCCTTCAATCCTTACCTTATTGATAACCTCAAAGTATATTTTTAAAATTAGGTTGTTGTTTTAATGTATTTGAATGAATAAAAATACTTTTTACATATGTTTTAATTATTCCTTTATATTTCGCCCTAAATAATATTAAACTTTTTTTTTTTTTTTAAATTTAGAAGGAACACGTGAAATGATGTCTGTGTGATGTGTGTCCTTAATTTAGTGATCATCACACTCTATGTCTACGTAAGAATAAGCTTATAGAATCGGTATGATTTTTGCTAACACATAGAATTTCGTATAGGGTATTATATTTTATTTTGTTTTGATAGTGTTTGTTAAGCATCATGTAGTTTGTAAGTTTTATTAGTATTCTATTTTACAAACTATATGCCGATCATTTCCTCCTTATACCTTTTCAACATTTACATTAAGATATCAGATTACTATTCGGTTTCACTTGCACATAGAAATGCAGCAATAGATCAAAATTTTCCAATTTTGTTATTTCTCAATATTTAGATTTTATTCAGATTATTTACAGTTTTTGGTATACTGAATTAGAATTTACCACTATTAGCTATTGGAAAAAAAAAACATTTAAACAATACTAGATTGTGCTACAGCTATCAAAATCGTTAAGGAATTATTTAACCTGTGAAATAATCTTGGATCTCACGGAGAAAAATCAACATAACTTTGCCTCCAAGTTTAAGCGTTCTTATTGAAGAACAAGCAGTTGAGTAAAATCTTACAAAGTGTTCATTACTGAATTTTAATGAACATTTCGTTATTATTATTGTTTTGTTTAAACATATATTAATTTTATATTTATAAATTTCCATACACTTTAAATACACTCATTAGACCAATGAAAACGGGTAATAGTGTTATGTACATAAACATTTAACTCTAGTATTAAGGTTCGAACATTGAGTCCGAGCTGTAGTAAGTACACGTGTACGATTTGAGCTAAGCTACTCCTTGTGACATTTACAGTGCCAACTCATATGTACTACAAAGTGTTTTAAATCCCCTTAAAACTTGTAATGTTGGTCAGAATTGACATATTTCTGCCGCTTGATCTGTTTTAGGATTGCTGTAACACCTCATTTCTCCCATGGGAATTCACTAGTGCTTATTACGGTCTTTAATGTCCCCGTTGGTAGTTGTATTCTTACAAAAAATCACCCTCTTCTCTACACGTTACTCACATTTTCTTCACTATTTAGATCACCGATGTTAAAACTAGTAATTTTTATGTGAGTATGGTTTTACTCAACTTTTGTACGGTTTATTTAGTTTATAACACTCACCAAGAAATTTCAGACATAATATATAATATTCCAAATACACTACATCGCATAACTGTAAGTGATCTCTGCAGATATTCCAATATTAGGTCTCAATGTCTTATTTTAGAAACTTCCTCATCTCAGATAATATGACGTTACTAATTTTTTTTTTAAACTAGCGGATTGTTTTAAATTAAACTGAGGAACAAAGGCAAATAAAATGTATATTTTCGTTTTTTTTAGTATTTGATCTCTTAATAGTAATGTCATGTGATAAATAGATGTCAAGCGAAATGTGTGGATGATATATTAAAAATAATAAAGATATGAGGATTTGGGTGAAAAATCATAGGAAATTTTAAAAGAACATAATTTCATAGCCAGATTTATCTGAGTGCCCCATTAAGTCAAGTGAAGATTATTGATGACCAGTAGATGAGTTAATTTACAAAATTTTCATCTTAGAAAGAAGATTGAGCTTACCAAGATAATGAAAATTCCCTACAAATAAAAGAAGTACTGAGGACAGTGCATTACCTGCCGAGGCTTTAATAATTGTCGAGTACTTACCGGCAAAAGTAATATGCTTTTTTTAAATTGATAATTTTAAAACTTGAACAGTAAATGGAAGAGTTTGTTGTCAAAAATGAATTATTGTACATTAAATAATAATTTTTTCTTACGTATACAAATTGCAAAAACACAACCCCGACTCAACAGGGTTTTGAACGCGCGTCCGCGTTATATTAATAACTGGTAAATAGTCGAAACGCGTCATGTGAAAAAATACAAAAAAGACATTAAAACAAGAATTGTTCGACTGCTTCACCATAAGGGAACTGATATTAGTAAACTAATTACTGACAATCCATAAGACTACAAGCGTAAATGAAAAATTAAATGTCTCTATTTAACTGTCAAAATAATATTAATTTTCAAAATAATTTTCATTTGTGTGTTAATGCAGAAGGGGTTTTGGGGCTAAGTACATTATCAGTGGTGTTTTATCGAAGAATCTGTAATGAGCACCTCCACCGGTGTGTCGAGGAGTTATCGTGTAAATTTGAATAGTATAGAGATAGAGTTATGTCCTGCCTTTAGTTTTATATCTAATTTTCTTTACCTAAAATATCAGTTAATAGATCCTAAATATTTAAAAGTTTTAAAAAAATCTCTATAAATACTATATAATATCAAGTGCAATAGGAAAATCGGAAACATCCTATAATTTTTAAATATTTCGGAAATGTTTCCTATTATTTTTGGTTTTGAATGATTTCCTTAAATTATTTACATTGTCTGATATTGTAAAAATATATGTACACATAAACATCCAGTTAATTAATGCCAGCTATTGTTATAATCTCACGTTATTATAATCACGTTAACACAAGTTTATTACTTTAAACAGTTTCCTAACAAAGCATATCCACAACAAACTTCATTATTCTTTGTTCTAAGAGACGTGTAACTTTATTTCATTTGTTCAAACTTTTACGTGTAATTTACAAGTTATAAATCTTAATGAAAGTTCAACTATAAACTTTGTTCGTAACTTTTACCACAGTAAAGGCAATAGACTTTATAATTCGGTGAATCACTCTCTATTCCAAGCTTTCTACATGTCTTTGTTATATTATAGAATTTGGTGTATTTCAATGTTATCAATTTACAAAACGGTTTTACTGTGTTATCCCTGATGTCAATTTGTTTACATCAACATTAAAAACAAATGTTACCCAATTATTATAAAGGGGGAAACTGAATATTATAAAAAGGGTTATTCTTGATATATTTCAAGTTATATCAATAGAGTAGAAATATTTGGTTTTATCAAGTTATGAATCAAAAAAGGTAAATAATAGCTTAACAAACAAATTAGTTTCTTTTTTTCGCGAATATTAATCAGTTTTTAGTAGACTCTGATCTTCAGTTAAAACAAAACTTCTGCCTCTAAGTGTGTACGAATATTTCCGCAATGGCCACTTTGGATAAAATACTTTGTATTGATATCAGAATAATTTATTCTGGGTGAGTTTTTAAGCTGTATATGGATGGCATTTTTACTCTCTCTCTCTCTCAAGTCACATTAGTGCGTCTGTCTACTAGATTGTGGAAATCTGTGTGTTTCACTCAATTGATACGCTTAAGATATCAATTTACGAAACATGTTTTGTATGAAAACAAAAGATTTTAAGTATAGTTTGGGAACACTTGCCTCTAATTATTGCATGGCTTAATCAACAAACTTAAATAGACAGAAAATATTAAATAAGAAGATATGGGAATAATGTATTTTGTAAAACAGATTTTTCTCTGAATTGTATAATTTATTATGTCAATGTAGAGAAGAAGTAACGCTTGATATTATGTTGCAAATTTATAGAAAACAAAAGTTAAACATTTGATTTACAAAATTCTGTTTTCTTCGTGTAATTGCTTTGTTAACGTTAATAGGTTATAGGGGTGTATATAAAGTCCTGCACTGGCTTAATATTTTCTAAACGACAACAGATAAATCAATAAGATTTGGTACATCAACACCATTACCTAAAAATCTACATTTTTAAGGTCAATATTCACATCATTTAATTATGCTCCTATTTAAGATTTCCTTCTGACTCCTGGCGGGACGTCCCCATGATATGACAGAAAATTGATAGTTCCTTAAAAAAGTAGATTTTTAGGTGTGTTGTTGATGTACCAAATCTTATTGATTTATCTGTTGTCGTTTAGAAAATATTAAGCCCGTGCGGGACTTTATATACACCCCGTATTATAGACTCATCTCTAGAAATAATACGAAATGTCTTTTAGTATGCCTAGTAATGGTAATGTATAGAAGGGTGTGACCAATTTGACTAAAATTATGTACATTATAATAAAATTATTGGCATTAAATTCAGTATAATTGAGGATAGTTTTAGGTTATAATGCATATAAATACACATGCGTTTGAAAGAAAAGAGGGTAAAAGTAAGTGATTTCCGAAATCTGTGAAAATAATATATGAATGTGAAATTAAAATTTATAAATTTTATCATAAAAATGTATATTAAACTATAGGTCTAGGTATTTATATATTAGCAAACACACAAAAATACAAAAATGAGAATAAACAAAAGTCTAAATAGGTATATTAATAAATCCCAAAATTATAATTCACTGAACCTCTTTCCACGAGAGACTCATACCACGTAATGGCAAAAAGAAAAAAGTGACAAAAATTTAAAAAAGTTTACATGTACATATTTGTACTCTTAAAACCTCTTTTTGTAATGTTATTTCTAGTAGTTAGATTTTGACATGATAATATTATTTTCGGTAGATGTTCTTGTTTAAAAATCCTTTTGACCTATATAAAATCGAATATACTCTGATTTTATACTGCAGACACCCCAATAGGGGTCTTGTAATTTTATGAAGGATTACTCTATTTATATAGTTTTTAATATAAAAAGACTTTTATTTTGTTGATGGTTTAGGTTAAGATGTTTGGACGGATATTACCATACTAAATAAATACAAAGGTGTTAAATGTATCCAAGGGGTCTTTTATTGTTTTAATAGGTATTAGTTTTGTTATTGATCGATGATGGAACATTTATAACCATTAATTAAAATTATGTAATACATTGTGTTTATTTATTTTTGAAAATCTTTAGTTTTTAGTGAAATCAGTCTAAGATAAAACTATTCGAAGCTGTAGTTTTTTTTATAGATGGTATAGTGGTAATCAGTATGTACGGTTGTTTTTTGTGTATTTTATTTGTTCTTTTTTATAATGTTTAGGATCAGAAAATTGTGTATATTGTCCAATCTATTTTCAAGGGTATATTTCATATTTGTTTAACATTGTTAATGCATATCTTTATTTTTACTATTTGGTAAAAAGTTTCATTAAATATGATAAAGGTGATATGTAACGTCTGCAAAAATCATTTTGATGGTGTTATACAAATATTGCATCAAGCCATATAGACAATGTGTATATAAAGTTAATGGTTGTTATCATGGTAACTCTAACTGTCATAGTGTACACAGTTTTACTGAAATTCCTAACTATATATGAAGTATATCTCATTTGCTTTGTTCTGGTGGCTTAAACGGATGTAATGTGTCTCCATAGAATTGCGTTATACAAAAGCCTCCACTCTCTACGTTTGTATCCTCTATTCGATCATAACGTTCCTCATAACACAATCATTCGTCAGAGCTTTATCGAGTTGATTCCATTATTTTTACAATAGGAAAGTAGATATTTCAATTAAATTTATAAATTGATCTTGTTCTGCGAAGAGTCTGTACACGGATTCATTCTTTCTAGAGTGTGGTTAGGTTAGGTTAGGTTAGGTTAGGTTAAGTTAGGTTAGGTTAGGTTAGGTTAGGTTAGGTGATATTGGGGATCTGTTCGCAGATTCAATATAACGTGATGAATGTTGGGTAGCATCAATGTTACAGATGTATGACGCTATTTATCCTAAGCCTATAACATTATATACCAAGAGCTGCGTGGTAAAGGGCTTTAATATGCGGATTCTGGATACCAGGCGACTTCATGTATTAATTAGTTAATCATGAAATCGATTGTATTTATATTCATATAATATTGTCAGTCAACAAATGATGGTGCCCATTATCCTTTGGATTGAGCACATAGTCTAGGGTACCGGAGTTTCCATGTGGAACATCACAATAACAAGATTTGTTATATCAGAAATTTCCTAATAAATAAAAAGTGGAAATGTTGCTGGTAATAATAAATATGCATGTTGAAATTCTTTATTACATATTACAGTAAAAGAAACATTTATTTGGTAAGTCTTAAGATTTGGTAATTTACGATTCATTAGCAAGTAATGCATAACAATTATATTTAATTTGAGCCACAGCTGTGCTTAGAATAAAGAATATTCTTAGAGTTTATAGTTTAGAGAAGAACTAATTAAAATTAAATTAACCGTTCTCTTCTTGACGCTCCGCCAAAACTTCCTGGACTTAATAGCTAAAAAATATTATGTGGAAAATTATCATTTCTTAGGTAATACGTTTTTATAATGAACGTTAGTTTACAAAGGATTAGGGGAAGGTTAATGTTTTATGTTAAAAGGAAAAATTATTATATTAATTTTTATTTTAAAAAAATGTTAACTAGAAACTCGGTCTAACACTTCATTTAAGCAACATGTGGATCTTTGTTACTTTTATTATGAAATTGTAACAAATTAAAAATTCTTAACAGACAGAAATGACGGGACTATTATAAATCAGTTACTGTAATAAAATTTAAAAAGTAAACTCCAATTTATGTTTTTTTTAAGGAATCGAGACACAATCTAAATATAAAAATATTTCAAATACCATCTCGACAACACTAAGAAAAATAAAATTTACATTTTTTGTTGTAATAACTTTCTTTATTCCCCTCACCCCTAAACATAACATATATCTTATAGATTAAATAATTCAGTAAGGCATGCTTCAAATCTCACAACTTCAAATCAGTCGAATTATCCGTTTTTCAGATAATGTATGAGCCATTATACACCTTTCTACATTCTTACGTTTTATTCCTTACCTGAATCGAAAAACCAGATAGTGGAGAATGATTAACAAAATTTCACACACAAACATCATTCTGTATGAAAATTGCTTGCGTTCATGGAGATTTAAAGAAACTTCCACAACGATTGAAAACGCATAACCGAAATTACTGCTCAATCATATATATATATATATTTTTAAATTTCAACAGTTTTTTTCTTTTTCCAATATTGTATTGAATCAGATAATTTTTAAAATAACTTAAAATCCTCGGATTTGCCCACGAGCCAATTTTTAAATTAAATTTCTGACAGTATTTTTAAGACCTCCTAAACCAATATATAAAGAAACAATGCTTCCAATAAATAGATACGCCAATTTCTGAACGTTGAATAATAAAAATGTCTGGGGTTGTTACGTTCTTAGAATATTAATAGTTTGGTCTCAATGAGTTTTATAGATGCAAAGTTTCATTGAAAACTGTAAATAAAAACTAAATAAGTTCATTTTAGCTAATTAGCTATTAGAAATTGACGGTAAAATATTTATCAATAAATATGTTCATGTAGTCTTGAATAGAATCTTCACCCTACCCCCTTCAAATAAGTTTTTATTAAAATAACTAATCTTTTGTTTAGACAATCATTTTTACTGCTTCGTTTATCATTTGGGCTTCAAGGGTTGGGAAAGCCAAGAGATAAAGTTAAGATTTTCAAATGTGTTAATATAATCATGTAATGCATCATTTTATAGAGCTAGATGATACATTTTTTTTTATCACCGTTGCATAATGGGGTCGTTAACGTGATTGTGTGAATCAGCTAAAAAGCAAATGTTATCTCCTCACTTTAATTTAATTTTTATTTGTAAATCTTATTCAATAATAGGAACTTATTTTAGATAAGTCTTATTTTAAATATCTAGGAACTGTGGAAATTGGGGTAACTCTAAATAATTAATTAGGTTATGTGATACCTCATTTTAAAGGCTTTAGTTTTTGATTTTTACTTCCTACCCTCACATACTCAGAAATTAAAAACCGTACGTACATTGAAGGAGCCCTTCATTATAAAGTAACAAGATTGACAAAAACCGTGTTTACCAATCTAATTAATACCGAAGAAATGAGAGGTCTTCATTTCGGTGACTGTGTGGTCATGATGTTTTTCACTCGTTCTTTGAAGGTTAAAACCTCAAAGTCATCATCTCCTAAAAAATGTAAGAAGAAAAGAGCATAAAAGATAGGCTCGGACAGTTTCTATATATTTTTTTTATTGTTTTACATAGGTTATATTTAGTTTTTTGTTTTGTTTGTTTGTTTGTATAATAGTTTATAGTCTTGTATCCTATAATTTGTAACACTTGCAGCCAAATCGTGAAGGTGTTATTACATTTACAGTTATCCAAGGCTCTACAATTTGGATAACGTACTGCTTTGAGTCAAACCAATTTTGAGGTCTAAAAGATTAACCCCAGATCTGCCTATGCACCATTAGACTACTACCACCTAGCTATGAAGGGATTAATTTAATTTATAAATCATTACAGAATTAAAGCTAATGACTAAATATTAGTTCACAGAACACAAACACAGGTCATCAAGAGAGTTGGAATTGAGCGTTCCCCCATGTCAAACCTGTTTTGGTTATCAACTAATAATCAGGTAGTTTTGGCCATCTGGATAAACTCCGAACGTCATGACCCGAATACTGTATTTACAAACCAAAAATTAATATGACACAGATATAACACACCACATCAAGATAGGCACAGACCAAGTTCCGGTCACTGCTGTAATCACAAATAGAACGCTACTCAAGTAGGCCCTAATAGCCAAAATATGATTCAATCGTTTGGGCTGTAAAGCAGACAGATATAAATTGTTTTTAAAATGTTTAGGCTCATATATATAAAAGCGGATATTTCGTGAAAAAATCGTATTGACGATACATAACTTTCTCCTTAATTCGAATAACTTCAAATAAGGTAAATCAAAATGAACAGCAAAATTATATTGGACTTACATTCCCATATTTTAATCCAAATTTAATAATAAATATAAAAAAATACAGGAGTACAAAATACATGTTTGTATTTATTAAAGTATATGTTAATAAATATTTTAGCATATTGTCAGTTATAGTTTAGACATTGTAGCTGGTGTATTACTGAAGATGACAACTTAGTTGTTGAAACGCGATTGAATAAATAAACGAGCTATTTGTAAGAATTTGTGTTAGTTTTATTTTATCATAATTTACTGACTTTTTGTTGTTATTTTATACAACTACCACAAGACTTTTATTTTTTAATTATTATTTTTCCGTTAGGTAAACACCCTTAACTAGCATCTACACTATTCAGCTAAGTTCTACATTGTTGGTTTTATAAATAAAAAGTGTTGTTATTATGCAGCTAACTTTTGTTGTTAACGTAATACTGAACAATTTATAAAAGTACAGTTTTATGATTAGATTTAGTTGTGGTTCAATGGATTCAAATGGATTGATTAGCTTCTAAGTAGAGTCACTCATCGATTGGGGAAATAGGAGAGACGTGAACAGTGATTGTTTCATGAACGAGTAATCCTATTGGAACAAAACTTTGAATTTTGTTTCCTACGGAATGTTTCCATTTCAGTCAAAATCCCTTTAAAAAAATGGGCGGGGTAATGTTAATTCCAATTTAAACGAATATGTGTATTAATTCTATGTTTAAAAGAAATGAAATTCCTAGTATTCGCATAACAACTAATTTTGATATATTTGTGATAATCGTATACAAATTGAAATAAGCTTGATCGTATACAAATAAAAGCTTGATCGAAAGTTAATCCATACTTTAAAAACGCCGTGTTTATATCTAATTAATGGGAATTGCCCGAGTTTAACTTGTGTCTCATATTGAAGTATAAATTTGTTTAATTAATGAATCGAAAGACGTCATAGTCCAAATCATGCAATAAAGTTATTCCATCATAATTGTTATATTTTAATATCCTACTACCGGAATTGTGAAAGGGGTTCTGCAGTATGATTTTTCAACCATTAAAACCATCTTCAATTGACACTCCATAAAAAATTATCTCGAAAAAGTATAGTCAAGTCGATGTGACAACATGTGCGAAACATGTCCTGTATTTAACAACAAGTCTGCTTTATATAAATCAAAATAAAAAATCCAAATCTAACCAACTAAAAGAATCCTTTTTATAACATTTCTGGCTTAGATTGAATAAGCAAATAAACCTTTATCAGTTGTTAACAACAAGTGAGTTTTAAATGTGTACCCAAAATCAAATAATTACATCTGACCCCCGCATACGACTTTCAGAAATAGAATTACTGATATTATCTACTTAAGAGTTATTCTTAAAAATCACTGTTTGTGTTTTCCAATATTCACTTCTACATCAAAGAAATTTAATCAAAACCGAGTGTTCTTAAATAGATAAGATCTTCATACTATTGAGATAATCTGACTACTTGTTTCTGAGATAAATCGTAATATAAAACTACAAACAAACATCTTTTATTGTATAAAAGTCAACTTAGAGAGCAGTCTAAAACTTTATTTCAAAGTTTTAAGTCATCACAATACTTTTTACTTCGTCATAGGATACTACATAAGTAAATATTTTATTAAATCTATATAAGCCGTTTATTGATAATATCAACGGCATTGCTTATGACTTATTTTGCAGTGAAACACCATTATCCCAAGATGCCCATTAAACAGTAAGTGCTGAAATTGAAGACAGAACTTTACTGGGTTTCATCGTAAGGCTAAAAGGGTTTTAACGTTGTACTGTAATTCCTGTTTTCTAAACAGACCAGATACATCGTAACTTCGCTGATATAATAATTGTCAGTGTAAAGTCGAATGAAGATAAAGTAAAGTATAGATATTTATAGAGTAGTTTGTTGTGCTTATGTCTTCTAATGTTACATGATTCATTACAAAAATAAATATGTATAATGTCCAAGTATATTTAGTGACCTAGTTAAAATTAGTGTTTTGATTAAGCTCGTTTTATCTTATATTTCCTAAATATCTTATTAATTAAAATGATAATGTTGAAATAAATTCAGAAAATATAGAATTAAAAACAAGACACATGAAGCCAGAACTTTCTTATTTCTTTACTTTAAAATTTTACTTATTAACTTTTGTACTAGAAGGCTGTAATTTAGTAGTTTGGGATGTAAGTATTAAACTTTAAATTGATTTATTATTGTGTGATGTTATTTATTAATGGAAAAAATTGTAAATAGAGGAATAAATATTAGTAAAATTTGCAACGTTCTTAATATGCTGAAGTAATAAGTAATAAATTCTGTAGGAAGAAATAAAAAAACTTGTTTCATATTAAATATTGATAATATTGAAACTTGTAAATTGACTATCATATGTAATAACACAAATAAGTGAGGATGTTAGTTATGAGAAGAGACTCATTGTCTATATTTAATCTTCTTTGCTCTGTTAAATATTATTTTCAATTAAAGTTTAAGTCAATTACTTTTTTTGAACACATATTCACACTAAATATACATTTAAAATATAATCACTAAAATAAAATATTCGTTAGTGTATTATCGGTTAAGAACTCTTAAATGTTGTTATTTTGAAGTGTCAATTAAATGACTAAACGTTTTGAAATTAAAGTTACAATCTAACAAAAAAAGCATTAAACAACTGCATAACTTAGTTGTTGTTTTTGAATTCGCTCAAACTCTGTTTATTTTATAAATGGAATAAAACAGTATTTGAAATGTGACTTTTGTCATTCCTTAATATAATTTAAATAATTATTAAAATGTCAAAAGTAATTTAGTACTATCTTAGAAATGTGATTTAGGTATATATAACTTTTAAGCATTTAAAATTACACAGTTTTGGTTTTTACTTGGATACCGAATCAAAAAAGAAAACTTACTGAAAGCAACCGTAAAATCTAAAACTAGAACAGTAATGACGCTACAAACTTTGGAATGTACTATAGATAATTTAATATAAGTTGTTGCATGACCTTTATTTAAAGTTTTATAATAGACCAAAAGTTTTTTTAAATATTAGCAGTTTTGGGTTTGTACTAAAGTGCCAACATCTTGAACAAATAAAATGTTTATCGATTATAATTGTGTTTTATCTCACTTGTTATTCACAATCTAATTAATAATTTTAAAAGAAATGTCCAGTATGGATAAAACTATCAGTATAGAGGTATTAAAAATGAGTTTATCCCTATTTTAAACGCTATGATGGCAAATGACAGAATAATCTAATTAAAATTATATGTATACCATACCTAAACTAAATTAGTTTAATAAATCGAAAGGGGATAATTCAGACTTTTGGTCTATTTGTAGTACTGTCATTAACCCATAATTATTATTTCTGTAATTAAACATTCTGAATAATTGGTGTTTCTCCAGTAGCAGTTTGAATAAAAATTAACGAATTCATTTTTCCAGTATCCAAGTCACTAATATATATAATAAAGTATTACCTTAATTTTCCGTCAGTGAACTTCTTTTTTCTTTTTTTTTTACTCTTGACGCGTTTCGAGATTTTTATCCCATCATCAGAAATTCCCTCTATGGATGGAGGTCGTCAAAACGTTAAATACACACAACTCCCGTACACACAACTAGTGTATATCCGGGAGCCGTAAGATGCGCATCTACAGACTGTGTTTTTTTAAATGTGTTGTGTGTTATGTGTATGTATGTGTGTATTTAACGTTTTGACGACCTCCATCCATAGAGGGAATTTCTGATGATGGGATAAAAATCTCGAAACGCGTCAAGAGTAAAGAAAAAAGAAAAAAGAAGTTCACTGACGGAAAATTAAGGTAATACTTTATTATAAAAATTAACGATCAAAAACAGAGTTATATAAGTCTGTAATTATTGAACGCTCCATGTTTTTTGTGTTAAAATGAGAAGTGCTTGTTTAAATTTTACGACTTTTGTTATTTGCTAATAAAATAAAGGAATGGTGTCCTGCGAATCCGTACGAAAGGTTCAGGGAGGAACTGCAAGTACATTAAATACTGTAAATACGAAGGTTTTAATGCGAATTCGTTTAATAATTTATTGTATGGGATCACCGGCCAGAAATTTCGAAAGGTGAAAAGTTAAATTGATAATTTTTTTTTTAGATTTTATGAAAACAAGTGTAAACGTATAAAAAATAATTTAAAAATTTTAATATTTGTTATACTTTTTCTTCGCTGATATTGATATAACACAAATTAATTAATTTTGTTGATTAGTTATTTCGTTTAATGATCTTAATCTCTATTGCACAAATCAGCAACAATCCACTTCCCTTTTCATACATAAAAAAAGATATGTCATATCGTTCTTGTTAATAGAGTCTGTGAATTTAGAACACATATAAGTAATAAAAGGAATCTTAAAACGCTGCGTTTATACAAGAAAACATTGAGAGTTTTGAATATTTTATGATTCAATTTATTTTAAATTAACATGAGTAACAAATTATCCTTTGTAGCTACGTACATTTTACTGATGACATGCAGTTTCAGACATCGTAACCTCGCTCTCAGTATTAACAATATTGAGTTACTTTACCCGTCTTATATAAGCGAAATAAACATGTGTTGTATAAAGTATTCCCTTTATACATTCGACAGAGAGATGAATTGCGTTTTTGTGGTTACAGTACATGTTTGTGAATTAAAAGTGAGAATGAAACTGTCGTGATGTTTCTTTAGACGATCCTGCACCCAAACAACACTTATAGGCAATCAATATTATTAAGTATGTAATGCATTTTGGTGATTGTTATTGTTGAATACAAACACAAAGTGTTTTGGTATAAATCATTCTTGCTTTTAACTCACCTCTAAAATGAGATATTGAAATTATATTTGCTCCGTTCTTCCTTGCATTAATAGCTACAGTTACGTTTTCCTTAACCTAAATGCTTTTCAATATCAAAACTAAGCGTCAAATCTGTACGTGTCAATTTACGTTACACTGTGTCTTAGCAATAAGAAAGGTCGTTCAGTATTTTCACAGGAAATAAAATTAAATAACAAAGGATTTTTTTAATGCCTCTTTTGTCTTCCCTTCTTAGATGGACAGAAAATCTAAAATCAATAACTCTGATCCTGTATTTAGCTCAACATTGAGGTGGGTTGTTTGTTATAATGGGTCATTTAGTGAATATCCCCATTACTTCCAAGATAAGCGTAAATAAAGTCAACATAAATATTAAATACTTTTATTTTTTTTGAAAATGAATCGTAATTATTTTTTGTTTACTATTGTGTATACTATTTTTACATGTATTTTAGTTAAACAATTTAAAATATCATGTTAAAATTGTTTCAACTCATGATTCTTAACTAATGTAGAATAATGGAAGTTCGATATGAGTCTCACAGGTGAAACGGCGCAAAGTGTGGCAAAAATGCGGAAAATACAGCAAAGTAAAAATATGAAGATGCATTCAGAATCTTTAACCTTATATTTTCCTTTTCTTTATGAGTTATTGTTTTCATTTTTGTCACCGCTAACAAGTATTGACTTTCTCTTTTCCTTCACTTCACTTCTAAAAGTTGCCCACTTGTAATGATTTATGGTCTGTGTTTGCTACTCATTTTTAATATCATTTTATAGTTCAGTAATATATTGTACTTTACGTGAATAATACTCATAAAATGGATCACCAGGTGAGTTTAAAAATACCACTCAGTAACAGTTTTAACAAAATTGATTTTTTGTTAAATTTAGAAAACCCTTACTTACTATTAAAAAATTACATTTTACCAAACGTATACAAAGCTTTAGTAGCCTTCCTCAACAAATACTTTTTATAATCTTGTACCTGACACTTGGTATATTAAAGATACATATTTTTGTTGCTCATATTTGCTCGAAAATCAAATTCAACCTTAAAATTACCGTTACAGTGCAAATTCTAAAAAAAAAAAAAAAAATGGCAAAGAGATCCGTTCAAAAATTAGTTAATCTTTTAAAAATATTATTTTGTAATTAACTAGGATAAACTATTAGCTTTCTATTTCGATGGGATTTGATAGCGATTGTAAAAGTTGGGGGAGGTGGTTGAGGGAGAAGAAACGCGAAACAAATATTTTAAAAAGTATAGGAAGGGTTACTCGACAAAGTGTTCAAAGGAAAAAGTAATTAGGGCGTTTTCAACATGATTCTTATTTATTATTACATTTGATCCAGTCATCTCAAATCACAGATCCGATCCAAAAAAGAAACTTGTCCACTATTCAAAGGAGGTTTCGAACTTTTAACTTCACTAGATATTGAGATGGCTGAATCAAGTTGATGAGCCAAACCAGTGATGCTTCAGATTCAGATGACCTCTGATATAGTGATAACCACAATAAGCCTCTACTTCAAATATTTAAATAAATTGAAATTTAGTTTGTAGATAAAGATTTATATTATAGAATCCCCTTACAAGTAAACTGTATACCAGATCCTCAAAAATTAAACGTAAATCACTTTGGTGATAGTTTTATAAAAAATAAATAAATAAAAAAATGTTGAAACGAAAAGAGACGAATATATAGGAATTAGGCTTCTGAATAATTAGTGGAATACATTTAAATTTTTAGGTTGTCAAGCAAAATGGTAAACAGAAATTACCTGACTTTTACATTTCCCATAGAAAGTTTCCCTGGCCAAATGATATCAAAAAGATTTAACTAAACTAAATGTATTTAATCTAGTAGATAATAAGATTATTCTTTCTTTTGTCATGATGACAGCACATCGGCTTTTATAAAGTAAAATAACAATTTTTATTTCACTATTTTCAGTGATTGCTAAACAAATACTCTGTTCTTAACATAGTGACAGTTTAAAATTTACAAAAATATCGGATCATCTTTAATTGTATTTATTTTCCTGATTTTAAGGGGAAATCCCTTATTTTCCTGGTTTTCCCGAATGTCCTAGGAAGCTAGGAATTTGGATTAATTTTTAATAATATATTTTTAGCCACCTCGTACATTAAAAAATTTGTCTCTAAATCGAAAACATTTAAAAAGTAATGAACACTTTTTGGTATATTGTTCCTAGTCCTTGTTACAAAGATGTATTTGGTTTTAATATTATGTGCAGTATTATTATTAGAAACGTTGATATTATATTGTAATTTAACTTTGTATTGGTGTGTTTTAGTTAATAATTTTTGTATGTCGATTGTATGTTATAACATGTAAATGTTTGAATAGAATTTTAAATCTGTGTAAATTGCTGTTAGTGTTACCATCATAATTTGTTTGTTACTTCTTAAGGTAGACTTCTTTATGTTTTTTTTTAAAATTATTATTTATATACTAACCCTTAAGATGGTTGGTATTTCTTTAATGTACAGCTGAATTTTATTTGGGCATAATAATGGAATAGCACTAAATTTGAATAAGACGTACATTTGCTTTCTTGAGGATTCTCGTCATTTTAAATATGTAGAATCGAAGATTTCTTCGTAATTAAGTGTTTTATACGTATTATGAATGCAACGAGGAAGTCGCCAAATCCTTCTATTTATTGATGTGTTAATTAACAGTATCCCCATAGATAAACAACAATATAAATCATACAATTGAAAGAATCTTTTGAATATTTCAGAAAACGAAACATCTTCATATTTTTTGAAATTTAATTAGGATGTTAAATTATTACATTCCACAATAACAAAACAAAATAAAATTCCATTTTAGATTCCAATTGCACGAATTTCACATTTCAATAATTTAATCCTGCTCACAAATATTTCTCTGTCAAAAAATTTCTCCCTAGAATACTTTGAAACTGGATTTTAAATCAGGATTTCCTCTAAATTAACTAATAAAGAGTTCATGTGTACATTCACGTAAACTTACATAAAACAGGATTCAGTGCCTAAACATATAAAATATTTCACAAATAGATCATGAAATAAGCATTTAAAAATTGTGATTGGTTTACTTTGGAGAATCCGGAGTATGTACAAAAATATAAAATTTGAAATTATACTCATAAAATAAAAGTTTTGAGTTCCTTAAAAAACGGGTAATTATCATAAGTTAGGATAACTTTGTGGGCCTGCGCAACATTTGATAGCATATGTGATGTGACAATGGATAGAGAAATATATAAATCTATAACATCTAAATAAATTTAAAACTATACTACAACATCACTTAGGTAATATTGAAAGATAGGTAAGTTAAAACATTCTCCAATTATAAATTGGATGCTTGACATACTCAAGAGACACTTAAATAGTAATCCAACAATCGGTTGTCTGCATTTATCCTTTACTTTACACCCACCACGCTTCTCCCCCAACATTTCACTTTTTCAAACCATTGCTGGATCTGCTTTTGTTATGTAAAACACAACATGTATTACAAAATTTTTATATTCTGTATAGTCTGATTCATATAAAATTTTGTCTAAATTTACATGCGAATCTCGTGTAATAAGGGTTTCGAGGGTTATTATAAGTTATCTTTTGTAAATGAAGGCAGGGCATAGATTGGTACTGATGTATGTGTGCGCGCGTGTGTACAAGAACGAGGTCACCAACCAATTGAAACAATAACTTACAAAATAAAAAAGTTTTGTGTTATATCACAAATATTGTGATAAGAATATTAATTAACAAATTTTTACTATTAATTAATATACCCAAATTTTTGGTCAGTGATGCTATCCAAAAAAAATATTAACAAGCATCAAACTAACTCACGTTGACCCCATCGTGTATACAGAAAAGTAAATTATTTATGCAATGTTATAAATGCATCTTGTTATAATTTTGTGACATATATATGACAATTGCTTCATTTTATTATGAAAAATTATACAAGCTATTTTACATTTAGTCATTAAAAAAAAAAAAACATAAGATTGTATAACTGCGTTATTTACAGATGTAGATAATTTTATTTCTGATCATTAATTTTAATTACAACTGGCGTCGGAAAAATGCCAATTATTCAGACTTTTAATTACGGATCTAATAATTATGCATGTTTTAATGACCTTAATGAATACAGACCCACACGATTTGTCTTTCGATTCCCTAGACAATTATGGCATTTAGTAACCATTTAAGTCATACGTCAAACTATCTTGTCACAAATACATATATTTTGTGTATGCTCTGGAAGATAACATGGCCAAAACCCATCTTAATGCAAATTAATCAGAAATAATGTAGGATTTTCAACTTTCCTTATTAACACTATGATAACGTATCAACGTTGATAAAAACTTATCCAATTTTGCGAAATCAAATTTATTGCTAACGTAATTTGTTTGTAACATCCAATAAATAATGTCCGTTAAAATATGGAAATTTGAAGCTATCTGTTTTACATATTGTTTACTCTGTGCAGAGTGTTTATATTATACACCTTTTCACACTATCTTATAACATGAACACACATACACTGAAATTGGATGAAAGTTCAATGATGATTTCAGAATAAACTTAATAACGTACACATCATATTAGTTTGTTATTTCATAAAGTTGGATTGCTCATACTATTAATATGGTTTAATCGAACATTTCCCATAATTTTTGTAAATGAAAAAATATACGACGTTTCGACAGTATAAATCAACTCTCGTTTTCAAGCGTACAACTAGATCATTAAGGTGAAAAACAACAACACAGCCTAGTAGCCTAGGGTTTTGTGTTTAAACTAATACTAGACCAGAGCAATCAAATCTAATACTAAATATAAACGTATCAGAAAAAAACCACAACACACAGGCCTACACTAGACAAAGGAAGGCAAGTTAGTGGTTTCCTTTTATATTTCAGTTTTACACTTGATAACGAGAGTTGACTTATACTTTCGAAAGGTCTTGTGTTATTGTTCATATACACGAATGATGGCAAATGTTCGATAAAACCATATTAATCCTATCAGTATTAAATTAAGGCAATGATCAAACTAACCTATTGCACCGTTTTTATTGTTTGCATACTAAACCATTAGGCACGTTCATAATCTGGTGTTACGTGTAATTATGGCACGTATAGAGTTCTATAATAAATAGTTTCTTGCAAGTCTTCCAGTTGAACGACTATATATGTATTCAATGATAGTCCAATGTGCTGAAATAGATTTTTGAAAAAGAAATTTCCACGTGGTCAAGTAAAATATGACGGAAAAAACTTTTATTTATACAAATTCACAAGATGGAAATTTATATAGGTAACGTATAGAAATTATTTATTTTCCTGTATCATATTTTAAAACTTATATTTAGAAAAAAAGTTTCTTTTAACAGGAGTATTATAGATACCCTAATATTGGCGAAGTCATGTATCCACATTTTTGTTCTCTTATTTTCTCTTATTAAACTTTTGTCTTTTTTCAGCTTCAGTAGTAAAATCTAACTGTTTTATTTCTACAATTTTTTTCTTTCAAACTAATGTCCTAACTTTTAGGGCATATTAGTTTGCTACCTTATTTGCGGTTCGTGCGTATAATGAGTCTTTCGATTTATTGAAATTAAATGCTATTGAGGATATACACGGTGTCTATAAAATTAAACTCAATTTTTCCCATTTGAACAGAATGTTTACACATAATAAATTTGGGTTTAAAAAAAATCTTTGTGGTTTTTTAAATCTTATTACCAGTAGACTTAACTTACTATAGATTTTTGCAAGTTTAATTTGTAGTCCTACATTAATATTTACACATCCTAGACCTATAACTGCTTGGTGTTTCTGTCTTACATTACCTATGTTATTATTAATATTAAAAATGTCTTTTTTATCATAAATTAAAAACCTAAGATATTTAAGTTTGTGTTGATACAGTCAATGTTTTGAATTCAGTCACACATTTCTCCAAGTTTGGCAAAAGTGGGAGTTATATGATTTGAAAATATTATCATTAAATATTGTCATTAAATATCAACTTTCAATACTAAATAAATGGGAGACTCGCAAACAAATATATGTAACACAACAATATATATTTATATATCTACTGAAATTAGTTTGATAAAATCTTTTTCATATTTATTCAATGTTTTAATATTTTCATACATGATTTGCAAGGTGTTCTTGTTTTTTTTTTTTTGTTTCTGTTGTTTCAACATTTATTATTATATATTTTTTGTTATTTCATCGGACAATCATAGTATTCATATATATTATTTTCTTAATAATTTCTTGTCGTGTTATTATTGTAATTATTGAATGTGGAATCTATTATCGTTGCAATTGTTTACAGCAATGAAGCCTTTTTAAGTTGATGAAGGTAAAGTTCTACATGGCAGGGAACTATAATGTACATTAATTAATAAACCTGTACAAATAATCGTTTAATATTGGTTATTCCAATTGGGTTAGATATTTAAATAGCGTTATGATTCTAACTTGTCATAGATAATTTAGTACACGTATATCCGAAAGAAAAATAATTTCGTAATCATCCAAGAAGAAGTGGGAAAGTGATGAATAATAAAGTTGTTTGTAATAGTGGTCTGAAAACTTAAACAAAAGGAGAGTAAACTAAAAAGTTATTTATAAATTGAACTCTAATAATATATAAATTTATAAGAAAGAAAAAATAAGAATTGAGTAGGAAAGATAGATAGATAGATAGAGAAATAGAGAGAAGGAGAGGAGAGAGAGAGAGAGAGAGAGAGAGAGAGAGAGAGAGAGAGAGAGAGAGAGAGAGAGAGAGAGAGAGAGAGAGAGGAGAGAGAGTGAGAGAAGTAACTAGAAAAAATTGGAAGAGGAAGGAAGGATGAAATCATAAAATTGGGTGACATGAATGAGAAAGAAGCGAGAAACCGAGTGATGAGAAGAAATTGATGAGAGAAAGAGGAGCAGATAGAAGGTGAGGAAGAGTGTGGAAACAACTTAACTAACTGTGGCTATTATTAGGTGTGGCGAGATGTTTGCTGGAGAAAGGGTGG
This sequence comes from Aphrophora alni, assembly GCA_963513935.1. Classification (NCBI taxonomy): domain Eukaryota; kingdom Metazoa; phylum Arthropoda; class Insecta; order Hemiptera; family Aphrophoridae; genus Aphrophora; species Aphrophora alni. The sequence continues at coordinate 147,803,066 of OY740769.1, read as the reverse complement.
TGTGGAAAAGGACTTAATGTGTTGAATGGAACTAAGCAATCATCACCGTGAGCTGTTCATGGAAAGGAATAAGTCTGGTCTAGTTTTCAAAACATCTAACCACATCTAGTTTGTTTTCTCACCTCAAAGTAGGGTGACATGGGTTTTGGTTGATAAGCAATTAACTTTATATACCTTTGTATAATTTTGTAATGGTTAATATTAGAATTTAGTGTATTAGGATACAGTTTGCTCAAAACATATGATAATTTATATTACTTTTGAATTACGTTAATGTATATTATAACAAGTAGAAATTTATTTTTATCAGAGTACTTATTTGTTTAGAAAGGTGGGCTATTATTTGTTATAAATGTGTATCTTATCTTATGACAAACATCTTTTAATTAACACATGGTAATATTTTAAATTCACCATGAGTAGACAATGGTGCAAATTCGCCTCTAATAGGAGAGAAAAATATTTAAAATTACTTTTCTGTACTAAAATTACTGAAAATTCGTATCATAGTTATTCTCTTACATGGTAAAACGTATACAATTTTAAAAATAAATATATAATGCTATAGAAAATTATCCCAAAATGAAATATTCTCTTTAAAGCAAACTTTACACATACTTTGGAAATTTAGAAATGGACATATTAATGATCGAAAATAATGGGTTGTTCCGAAATATATTTCGGAAGTTTAGATACATTATACATGTAAGATTATGTCGCTAAAATCAAGTTTCAAATAATATTCCTCTAAGTAACGAATTAAGAAAATCATTACCTAAGAGCAAAATCATAGATGTCTCACATATATTGCTGCAAACATTTAAGATTTTCAAAATACAGTTTCTAGAGTATTTTGAAAATCAAAACACATTGAAAATTGATGTGAGTGCACACTTGCTTTTTCTTGTGTTATAATTGAAGCAACTGTATTGTCAAAATCGTAATTTCAAACGTGATTATTTTAACTCTATTTTTGATAGTAAAATCTCCAGTAAATTTATACCTAATTCATCCATAGCTGAGTTGTTGTTAGCCAAAAATAGTTTCATTTATTCATTACAGGAAGTTAAAAATTTTCTTTCCTTCGACTGAACTAAAAAAGCTCTTTTTCATTATAATTATAATAACTATTATGTAGTTAGTTAGGGCGTGTTGACAAACAATGAATATTCGGTTGTAATGGACGAGTTGGAAAAGCAAGTTTTGAAAATCGAGTGGCAAAGGATACGTTGGCGCTTCTTCGCGTTGAAAAATGGAGAGTGGAGGGTACAATATATCATAACTCGAGTTAGAATTTGATTTAACCCGAACTGTATTCGGGCCGTGGTGCCAACGAAGAAGAAGATTAACATAGTATAGTAAAAAGGTTTTGAGAAAAGATTTAGGTTTTTATATTTTGGTTTGGTTTCTATTAATTTATTAGAATACGCTTACACTAATGTTGAATTATTCGACTTTTAATACTCCACCGAAAGTTTATGTTTATTTTTTGATAGATAACTTCCGGGTCGACAATTATGGAAGATATAGCTTATTACAAATTAACATATTAAAAATAATATTGAGCATATTGCTTATTGCTCATATTATCATATTGCTCATTGCTCATATTGCTCATTGCTCATATTACTCATTGCTCATATTACTCATTACTCATTGCTCATTGCTCATATTGCTCATTGCTCATATTACTCATTGCTCATATTACTCATATTACTCATTGCTCATATTACTCATTACTCATTGCTCATATTACTCATTGCTCATATTACTCATATTGCTCATTGCTCATATTACTCATTGCTCATATTACTCATTGCTCAAATTACTCATTAGTCATTGCTCATTACTCATTGTAATTAAAAATTTTCGATATTAAGTAAAAGTTCTGATCACGCTTTTAAGGCAAACGGATATCGTTGTAAAAACTACTTTGTGTTTGTTTGAAGAATTCAAAATGGATCAATGATAAATATATTGAAACTATTTTCTTCCTTTTAACAATATATTCTACCTATTAAGTATGCGTGAGAAATTAAAATAATCGATGGATAAACTTCCTTAAGATCCTTTAAAACCTTTTCAAACAAAAAGGTCCGCCATAGTCGCCATCTGTCTATCCCAAATTTAGTTTTATTAGCCTACTTACCGTCTTCATTTTATTTTTGTTTGTATTTTTGAGTGATTGTGATTCATGGGGTTCTACGAGAAAAAGATTAATTATCTCAAATAGAGAATTAGGTATATTACTCAATTAGAAGTAAAGACGACCAGAGTTCGTTTTTACTATTTCCAAATAACTTCTGCACGCTGATTTAGTTTTATATTTATTTTGGATAAAATTAGTTCCATTTATAAACATCGGCAATTTCCTAGAATTTGGTAAAAAATTTATAATTTGTTTAGAATTTTTTTGATTTCTTCTACGTTGTAACGATCTATGATTTATATTATTGTTTCCGTGGGTAATTTTGTACCGTTATATTGTGTAAATAGCCAAAACAATTTAATTTATCGAAGCCAATTAAAAAAAAATTGGACGAAATATGAAGACTTATGATCTAAACCAAGATGCTTTTATTATTCTACCAAGATTAGTTTGGTAGGAAATTAACTTCTATGTGGTTAGAGTCTTAATATATTCCACTTTTTCAGATAGCTCCCATGGTTAATTTTTACTCATAAACAATAACCCTGGAAGAATAATTTTGTGGTGTTGGTAACAAATAACATTAATTTGTATACATAAATTAGGTTAGTCCATAGGTTTGTCATAGATTAGTTTGTCTCCATAAATGAGTAAAATTTGATCAACAGAGTTCGTTCCGATTGTGAGAGAATAAAATAGCTGTATTGTATAACAATACTGAACTTATTATTTTGTCTACTGTTACAATAATTTCTCTCTATATATTAATGTGAGAAAGGAAAAACTGTTTTAACCAAAATCTTAATTTAACACAAAGATAATAAAATGACGTTGATAACAAACTAATGATTGTAACGTAACTTAATGTAATTAAGATATGACAGCGTCAGCCAGTAACGAGCGGGAATGTTAATTCAGTTACTCTGATTACAAATTCTAAGTCAGGAGCTAATTAAATAATTAAGGGTTGTATTCCTTCATATCGGATGTACAGAGTAACCCAAAGGTGTGGAAATTAATGTTTTTGTCGGTGTAAATATTTAATGATAGATTAATACCACCAAGTGATTGGTCTTGTTAAAAAAAAATTTCCAATGACGGCTTCTTTTATGGTATGTAGGCTGGAGAAAGAATTTTAAAAATAAACATTCTGATAACTTAAATACAGGAATTGACGTTCGAGCTACACACTTATTGCCATCGACGGCTTCTGTCACGAGTGTTTTAGCTCGGATAAGAAAACATTTTCGGAATATTTTCCTAGGTAGCATTCTGGAGTTGACGTTTGAGGTTTTATATGATAAAATCAGACCACCATTTAAATCGACGACTTATATAACCAATACTTTTGCCTCGGTAAAAAATACTGTTTTACAATAACGTTTTCCTAAATGGCATTCTAAAAATAATTGAAAATCGTGCTAAATAATTACACGAGGCAAATTATGACAAAAAAAAACCATCAACCACCTCTATCGACAGTTCCTGGTGAAGGTGTTGGAGTCTGAAAAATAAAGGGTGAGTAGCATTCTGCAATTAACGTTTGTGCTAATAGCTCTCACGTGGGGCGTCATATAACAAGAAAACTCAACAACCATTTCCATCGAACGGCTTCTTGCATAGCTGAAGGTGAAGTCTACCAACCAAGAATAACTTGGTTGCATTTTGGATAAGATATTCGTGTTATAGGTTAATAAGAAATAGTTAATGAGGAAAACTAAATAAGTATTTTCATGAGTGGTCCTCGAATGAGTGTTATTAGTTTGGGACAGAGGACAGTTTTAGGGCTATAATTTTTTTGGTGCCGTTCTGGAAGTGACGGTCATGTCTTTAATACAAACGGCGGCTAATGGCAAATCCTATACGACTACCATTTTCATCGACGGCTTTTTGTTAATCACCTTCTCCTTGGTGATATTCCACAAGTGACGTTCCTGATAAATGTGCAGGTTGTGGAATTGGTTACATCGTGAAAACCTGATAAGTATCTATAAAGGTGGTTATGGAAGGAATGCTATAGTCTAAGGAAGAAACAAATATTGTGGAATGTGTGTTAGTATAGTGGAAATATTGCAAAAACCAAAAACAAAATCAATAAGAAAATAATATAGCGTAAATAGTTTTATTAATAATTCAAAGTCTTTTATTTCACAGAATCTATTTCAATGCAAGATATTCCTAGAATATAGTTAATGCGAAACTTAACAAAAAGTGCATAAAGCCTACGAAGTACAAGCCTGTGTTTTCACGCTTAAAAACCTATCCACAATTACCTTAATTCTGGTAATATCTAATAGTAGTTAGATTCTGCTAAAAAATATATTATATTTGGGTAGATTTTCTTAAACATTATTTTAAACCTGTTTGTTAATTATAAGTATTACAATACTCATATATTATTTTATAGAGCCTCGAATTTGTAATTTGTCTTGTAATTGTAGGACGGTGTATTCTATGTTGTTAATGGAAAGACATTTTTTAATTTATTTTGTTGAGGGCGTTGAATAAGATATTTTAAATGTATTACAATACTCAGAACGTAAACAGATGTAGTTAACTGTGTTGTTTGGTAGCCTCTAATTTTCTTTTAGAAGTTTTTGATTATTTTATCGATCATGCAACTTTTATAACAGTTAACTATGGCTTTGTGATTGGTTGTGTTTATTTTTTCTTTAAAAGAAATAATCTCGAGTGATAATAACATCTGTTAATGCAATTTTGTAAGCTGTAATTTTTTGATGGGACGGTAGATAGGAAGCTGTTAAAAATACTACTGTGTTAACCAAACTTGTAGTAACCTTCTAGGCAAGGTCTATACAAAGTTCTACTGTTGATGTGTGATATCATAGTACTTAATCAACTCTGTTATATTACTGAAACTTTTAACTAGATAATATTTTTTATTTGTACTAATCGGTAAACATTTATTCAAAATGATTGTTTTAATAACAATTAATTATATATTTGTGTATTTTATTGCATTTTATATATCTCTCCCCAAACAAGTGACCCAAATATCAAATTGTAAGTCATTCTCTTGGTGATTTACCCTTCCACGAGAGTTAATGTGTGATGAATAACTCTTTTCAGATTTCTTAGATCTTGCAACACGACGATCACTAAAACTACGTACGGTACCTTGTCTTACCTCGGGTACAAATTGGCCATATTCGTGTAGTTAAACTACTGACTACATAATTTATCACTATGGCAGTTTATTTTATGAGATGGACAATATTGAATAAACGTGTGGTTGATGTAATTTAATTAACGTCGGAAAATATGATCGCAATGTTTCAACGATGCAAGTACATTGTCTGCAAATGATTCACCGTCTATTGTTGGCTCTTTGCCTAAGTGTCCACACGAAGTAATTTGGTAATTAATTAGAGTAATTTATTTTCAACGTGGGTAGCCATGAAATTTAATGTTTACAGTAAACAAAAATGTTCTCTAGGGAAATTATTCCTTTGGAAAAGACGTTTCCAAAGAGTCGATATTTCTACAAGGGCCATCGCAATAGCAACAATTAATTGTTGTATCAGACATTCCCTACTATGAAGACATGTAAATGTTTTTGAAAATATTTAAGGGTGAAACTGAAATAAAAGCTTTCCAACTAAATCCTCACCAACATAAACTATATGATTCCACTTTTAAATTACACTACTATGACAACAGAGCATTTTAAAAAGAGCAAGTATATAAAATATATTTCATCGAATATTTTGAGTGATAAATTATTTAAAGCAGATATTGTCCTTTCCGTTCCTGTATTTCGTATTTAATTTGAAATGAAATTTTGTTACAAAGGGGAAAGAATATTGGTTAAGGACTACACATCACCTTGGTTCATGGGAGATTATAAATTTATAATTTTTTTACATTTTAGGAAATTACTCTTTGCTAAATAGATTTAATCAATATTGGATTAACTCATAACATGTAAGAAATAAATAATAATACTATACTTTAGCACAAAAAATAAATAAGTGATAAATTAATGAAAGGAAATGCGTACAAATCTCAAGATTTTTTAACGAATACTTAAAAACGAACTTGTTTGTTTTAGAAATACGTTTACAAATTTTTTAAATAAAAAAAGTTAATATCTTGAATTCATTAAAATTGAAACCAAACATTATCTTGAAACATAAGTAAGTATCTGTTATTATAGTTTTCTGGACCAACATAGTTTTATACACTAGAATTATAACTAGGTTTAAAATTTCTGTAAACAATGTTAACATATTATTTTCTCAAATACACAAGGAACAAAGTTTTGGGTTGCTCTTAAAAATAAAGGAATCTAAAATCTCCTGTTTCTAATATTTGAATATTTACGTTTCATATTCCGCCGTAAGATATGTTTGGTAACTAAAAAATAAACACTTTGAAACATAAGACTTAACACCAATAGTTTGCAGTAATCACGCCTCGTATTTCTAGTGTAAGAAGTCAAAAGCAGTCTCAAAGTCAAAAGGGAGAAATGATATGACTTTCATAAAAATCAATCATACAAAGACAAAAACCTAATCACTTATTTAAGGATTCAGGGATAAATTCTGTCTAAAGCAATTTAAAATTCCAATTCATCTCTCCAAAATACATATATTGTAATTTGTTTTTCGTAATTACAAACTTTCATGCATTATTAACTTATCTCTATTCTCATCATGTTCACATAATATTAACTAATCAAATGTTTCTACTAAAATAATGGCAAATGCCAGAATAAACCAAATTAGTATTATCTTGTGTCCCATCGTGGCTTGAATTTGGTATATTGAATTGAAAACACTATATTGCGGGTATTATTGCAGTATGCTCGTTATAGAATGCATAACGTTGATATCTGTAAATTATTGTTCTAAAAAATTGATATTTGGCCAACGCCACATTTAATAAAAATTAATTATCTGAAATAAAATTATCTACTCAGTTAAATAGATAAAGCAATTAAAAATTCTCGTTTATTTCATAGTTTTTGTGTTTAAATGAAAAATGGCATATTAAATTTATTAACTTTTCGTAATAAAATGAAACTATCTAGTCGGGCGGAATAGCGGAAGTTCGGAGAGAGACTGCAACGCCAACGTGACGTTTTGAGGTCACAGAATTATAACAAGTTGTATTTAGAACATTGTATATTTGAATTTCTGTAGATAGGTTGGATTCAATTCGAATTATTTGTTTTTATTCTAATATTTGTTTTGATTAGTACAATATTTACGCATATTATTAGATTCTATTAAAACCATTGTCGTAAATATTTTTTGTTTATAAATACTCGCTACACAGTTTATATGCTAATATTGATGTAATGATAATTTTAAAAATTTTGTTAATTAATGTTCTGCTTGCAGATTTCCTTCTCGCTTCCAATGCACACAAGCGCGCGCAACACACATCAGAACGAATTTACTCCTTTTTTTTCACACACGAAAAAATAAACAATCCTCGAAACCTCAAATACAAAAGATCTGTCTTTCACTTTAGCAGAGATGTTAGTTAAACTGCACTAGATAGAATTTAAAATTTGGCGTTCATATTGTGTTTTATGTACAAGGAAAGGAGTAGGTGTTTGAGAAGATATTGTTTAATTAATGAATGTAACATTTTGGGAAAGAAAGTACAGTAACAAAACTAAATGTTGTAATTTACAAAACGAAATTGTACCACACACTTTGTCATTTGTGATAAATCTATAGCTGTTTCGGTAAATATATCCTTTATTATTTTTTCTATTTGTTCTCTAGAGGTAAAAGATTTTGCGGTCATCATCGCCTTATGAAATATGCAAGAAAAGAATATAAAATAAAGACTCAAAGCACTCGAATATTGTAATAGCGCCAGGATAAGAAAATACTAAAAGTTGGTTAAGAAAGCCCTGATAGGAGACATGTAGATCTATCCCAAGACTACATGAAAAAAAGTGATAATTTAAACTTATTACAAACATAAAATTTGCTGAGATTCCCAGATGAAACGACTGCTATTTAATATTGCACATATCTCCCTTCGTGGTCGAAATTACAACCCAAAAAGAATGGAGACTGTTTAATATTATTCTAAAAACATGAAATACAGTATTGTAATTGAAACTAAAACTGATTTTCATTTCATAAACAATGCAATACTACTATATAAAATTTTAATAAAATTATCCGGTATTTATTACATATTTGCCCACGTACGTGTGTGACTGGTTAAAGAATATAATAACAAATTTGTAACAAGAAAACGTAATATATCAATTAATTTTGTCACTCCAAGGTTAAGTTACAATCAGAATACTTCAGTATTTTGAGTTATGAATATTGAACAAACCTCAGATGTATAGTTGGAAAAAAAAATTATAAACCCTTATGTTTTCTTATATATAGAAAATGATAAAAATAAGACACAATGTTTTAAACTATTGTGATTTTGATTGCATGATTACAAAATTTTTTTTTTTAAATCTCTACCAGTTTTTGCTTCAGAGTATAAAATTTACTTCCTTCTATGCATGTTATTTAAAATTTATAATTCTTATAATTATTGATATACAGGGGGTCTCTAAATTCTGTAATAACTTATTTTAGGTATTTTTCGGTAGAGTGGTGGCAGCTGCTGCCATAATAATAATAAAAAGGATTTGGACTAATCCGCCAATCTCTTGGAAAACGCTTAGCAATGTGCAATCAAATAGGAGGAAGGCGTGTTGAGCACCGAAAAAGTAACTGAAATCTTCTGTAATTGAATTGCTCTTTTTAAGAGTTAAAACCTTTCTTTACAATCTGCTGTGTAATTGTAAAATTTATTCATTTATTTGTTATAAAACGTGTGTACATGAAGTTGTAAAATAAAATCTACATATTAATTTTGTTCCTTATAAAAATGGTTATCTACATATGAATGTTATTGTCACAGTACAATAATGTAATAACGGGATTGCCAGTTTATTGGTACCGTCAATGAAAATAGTAATTACCCAAACTAGTTCCAGTGAAAACGATTGTTTGTGTCCGAAACCGAATTGTTAGTAATTTGGTCTGCTTTGATGGTTGAAAGATTTTTTTTCTTTAGTATTAAAGCTGAAATGGAATCTAAACATAAATGTTTGGCTATGCTGTTTTAGGGCTGGAGAGGATTAATTTACAACTCAAAGTAATGAAGATGGTTCAACTTATCATCTTATAGTTGTAAATTATAAACTCATTCTCTATACATTGGTATATTTGTCTACTAAACATTGGTAGCCACAGATTAGGACTTTTGTATTACGAAGAAACTTGAATGGCCGAAATGTCTTTATAAAATGAACCTTTTATGGAGACGTCTATAACAGTCTTTGAACTTTGATACTAGCGTTTCGTCTACACTGAGACATCTTTAGGCTTTGAGAATTAATATATTTATTAATACATAAAATAAACCCTTACATATAAAACACAAAAATAAAAATTAGTTTGGTGGTTAAACATCGCTCTATAAAAATTTTTGATTTAATTGGTGCACAGATCCTAGTGCTATAGTTACTATCAGTTAACTGATCGAGGTAATAAGTTTAATCAACAAAGTGAACGCATCATATATTGAATTAGAAACAAAGCACAATTCGTCATTACGTAGAATATTAGGATCTATTTCCCAGTTTGGATAAATCTTAAACTATTCTGAATAGTTTAGTAGTTTTATTTTTATACCTTGTGGAGTATTTTCATATTAGAATAGATGTTTGTTTATAAATGTTTCTGATCAGTAATTACTAATTACTTTACCGACCAAAGATCTAAAGCATGGTATCTCTGTAAAACGAAATAGCTTTCAGGTAACACTTATAAGCTAAACATGCTTATTAATACAAATATAAGGATATTCAAAACCGTCCAAGAGCACTAACTTATGTTAAACATCCAAGCAAACATAATACTGTTCACACATATAAAGATTTAAATACCATTAAAAATTTTAATAAAAACTTATTCAATAATAATTCTAATGGTATTAATACTTACAAAGAGTACCCTTGTCTTTATTGATGTTGAAAACATTAACAAATAAATATAGTTTTTAACCAGTTACAACGCTTTTTAAACTGACAAGGATATCATTTGAAACTTTCATAAAAACCCTTAAAACAATCAATAAATACATAGTAAACACGTAGATAAATTCAAAATTTAAATAGTTTACTCAGGAACGCCCCTAGACAGGGACAAGTGAGTTAAGGCCAAACTATCCCTCTTGAGGTATCGAAACCTATGGATATAAGTTAAATTTTGAAACAGAAAAATAGGTTTCCACATAATTATTACCTATTACGCTGTAGGCTACATTGTCCAAGCTATATTTGTCTTATTCTTAGCGCCAACCTTAAAAACTAATGACTAAAAATACTTTTAATAAAAATATAAATAAATGTTCACAGTTCATTATAAACGGTGCGATAATGTAGTGTGAATCCCCTTCCCCTTCCACTCAGTCTTAGTATTTTCCAGTCTGGATAAATGTAAACAGCAATGGTTATGTTAATTATCTGCTACACACCAATTTAATAATTTAAGGTGTTCATGAAACTATTGTTGTTGTCTGGAAAAATTATAAACTGGAAACACGACGTTGTAATGTTTGTAATATTATTAATGTTAAGTCTGGCGTACAGTCTAATTTAAACTTTGTTTTATCTAATTTATTATTAATTTATTTGATGCAATTTATAGTTAGTTATAACATTATTTGTGGTAAACTTTCTCATTTATAATCATTGTCTTGTCAATGTTAGGACTCTTTTAAAATCTGAATTTCAGCTGTTCGTTAGTTTCAGTTAAACTATTTATCTCTAAAATAAAAAGTTAATCAGCAGCTGATATTCTGAGGTTACATGTCAAGCTTTTTTCCCCTTGTTTTTACTGTCCTCAGTTACTAGTGTGCTTCCTAGTTTGTCACTGTATTTAGGTTGAAACACAGCAACTTTAATGTGTGTGACCTTTACAATTAAACTGTAGAATCAAAATTCTTAAATAAATAAAATTGTAAATGGTGCATTAAGTTAAATAGCCTATAAAGGGAAGTAAGTCAAATCCGCCAGCTAAGGTCTTAATTTATAAAACATTCAATTTTAAGATTTTCCTACATTTTCTTATTACTATAATAAAAAGTTTTCAATTAAGGTGATAAGTTTCAATAATACAGTTTTTTTTTAACTCAAAACTGGCTTGTAAGTCTTTACTCACATCATAACTATGAGAATTTCACTGATTTTATTTTGAATTTTTATAATGCTCTTCCGATCCTTCTAACATTTAGTATGATCTTGCACTGACAGACACTGGCGGAGGTGCATTCCACAGATTGCCCTATGGCCTTTCCACAGCGGCATATTGAGTAAATTATCCCAACTCTGGCTATCTTCTTAGATACATGTTAGGTTTTAAAACCATAAATCGTTAATGAATCTGTACATTTATCATGACTGCCATTTGTAGAATAGCAAAAAAGAGAAAATTATTTCTAAACTGCCTTCTTTCGCAGGCAACAACAATTCGCCGATGGAAAAAGTCGTCGCATATTCTTGTAAAATGCCTCTCAGTGTAGTTTAACAAGAACGACACTTACAGATTGCCACCAAAAAGTTAGTGTTACAAAATTAATCCTTTCATTAAAATACAAGACTCATTTCTGAACCATCGTTGTAAATTCTCACCAAAGATCTTTCAACATAAGCTACCCTTCATTTATTAGTGTTTATCACGAACGTCAATCTCAGAATTCTACAAAGTTGAAGGTTGTTTCAAAAAATATTTAAACTACACCACTCTTGCAAGACGCTGTGGATGGAAAAATTGATCAAAACCAGGACTTCAGTGGTATTCTATACACACAAAAACTTTAAGAATGAGAAGATTTACATATTGTTGGATCACTTTACACGCCATAAAGAAAAACAAAGTGTAATTAATAATATTACTTCCTGATTTTGAATTTGATATCAGAGTTACTGAGTTACGTTGCTATTGTTACTTTCTCACATAAACCAATATACAGAAAGAATTGTGACAGCATAAATATAATTAGTATTTTTATGTGTAACAAGGCCAAACACAAAATCGGCTCTAAGGTTGGTGTTTAAATTCTAGGCATCTCCTAAGGACAGAAACAAAACATAATAGTTGTCATTTCTGTAAAAGTGAGATTCCGTAGTTAGGTCTAAAAGACAAAATGAACTGCGGGTGCTTCCTAATATCTCAAAACGTTAATCGCCGGAGATTTTTATAAATTTATTAAATTACTCGCGAATGTTACTTAATTTCACTTTGGCACGTTCGGTTGTAAGTTGAGTTTTTTAAAAATTGTATTCGTTTTATGAGATATAATGACAAGAGTAAATTTGGAACATTTGTTAATCCATTTTTAAAGTTGAAAAATAAACATTTGTGACATATCTAAATATAAATATTTAATATAAAACAAATACTTTGATAAATAAGTATAATTTTATATGTTGTAATATGGAAAAACAGTATTATAATAATAACCCCTTCAAAATAATTTTACTAAGGCATCTAAAGTTAATTGTAGCTCACCAAGAACACACATCATCGTACTTTGTGATGAGCAATTAAAACGTTAGTTGTTGGACTGTACTATCCCATTTCAAAAGACTGTAATTTCCATGAAGAGCTCACGTTCATGATAAAGGTTAGAGAGAAAGAGAAAAATATATATTCAACAGAGAGAGTATGGCATGCATTGTTACAGCTGTGTTTCATTCAACACATTAAGTCCTTCATTTCATTTCATTTACCACACCACCCCTACCTCTCCAAGATTTCTCTGCTTCTAATTAAGGCCACAGTCCGGTTAAGTTGTTTCTACCCTC